>LPNX010968677.1:198983-313013 GCA_001517045.1 Pseudotsuga menziesii
TAGTTCTGGAAACAATGGACTATAGTTTCGTTACTCTCAATTCTCTCTTATCTTTTTTTCCCCCCTCTTTAATGTACCAAGGGGTTCCTTATATAGCTTCACAAGGGACAATGAAGGGTTGAATCCGAGCGATCTCAAGGCATATGGAAGGCCAGGAGTCGAATGAGTCGGATCCATGTCAAGGAAAACTCCAAAAGGATTTGGACTATGCACACATCCCGATGTACGCGGATATAAGGGTCAAACCCGCGTATGTACGCGGTTATCGGGGAAAAATCTGTGTATATCATAGTTTATATAGTTTTGGGGATGATCAATGATACATCAAAGGATAAAATGTGGTCCATTGGGTCTAAAGAGTCTGCAGTGAGACAGGGGAAGGCCATATAATGTGTGATTCACTTAGAGGGGTGAAAATCTCTCTAACAGTTGGCTGCATCAAAAGCAACATGGGTGACTAGTTTAATTAATCTCACAATTAAATGAATTTCCCAAGGGGAAAATCCAACGCCTCGATTTAATTCATTCTGGAGAAAGTTCGTATAGGAAGCAGGAACAACTGGGTAGTGACCTCAGGACACCATCAGGCTACACTCGTGTTGGTGTAATGTTTAACACATCTCAGAGACTCCGATCCAGCCCACATATTCCTTGCGTGGAACTGCATCGAATAAGGGTTTTGGACATACTCCTCGTACTTTCAAGTATATTTG
Source organism: Pseudotsuga menziesii (assembly GCA_001517045.1). Lineage (NCBI taxonomy): Eukaryota > Viridiplantae > Streptophyta > Pinopsida > Pinales > Pinaceae > Pseudotsuga > Pseudotsuga menziesii. Next base: position 199,697 of record LPNX010968677.1, read on the forward strand.
GAGTTTCCTCCCCCCTGATCTAATTCACTCATCTTCCACAATAATTTAAAACTGACCAAGAGCATTCACAAGACATTTCGCAATACTACAACAACATTACAATCTCGTGAGTCCATTTTCAACACTGGTCTTTTACTTGTATCATATATTTTATTGCTATAAGTTCATTTACTCATTTGGTTTTGTATAATTCATATGTTGTTGTGTTTAACATATATTGTTGCAATATCTTGTTCTAGTGTTTTTTCCATCAAACTCCTAAGTAACTTATTAATCATCACACTAAAGCCTTAACAACCTTAGAAAGTAATAGGGTCTACCCCCCTTGGCTTCTATTAGGAGTTTGCCTAAACGTAGGATTCAAGAACAAGGTGACAAACTTGACTCGAGAATTTCCCCCAAGGACACACTGAGTGGCTTGAATATTTCTGCCACATTCCCCCCCGGGTGTCTGAAAGGCGGCAACAAGTACAATGTATAATTTTGACAAATTATGAACCTGCTAAACCTCTGAGAATAACACTTGTAGCCATTGAGTTACATTTAAACATCTTCTTTAAATATTAAAAATGGGTGGATATTTCTTTGGTATAGTGTATCCGTCGACCACATCCTGCCACACATCAAGTCCAAGTGATTACAAGAATAACTTCATCCTTAAGCTCTAAAAGGCATAGTTCATGCCATCAAATAATGGTGATCCAAGCTTAGAATATTCCATGTACTTCTCCATGATGATCTACCTTCCAATGGTAAGATTGTCTTGAAGGAACCTGCTCTAATACCAATTGTTGAAAACGCTAAGAGGGGGGTGAATCAGTATTTTCCACAATTAACCATTTAAACATTAGTTATATCATGTAACCATAAATAATGTCATTATAAACCATACATAGTGCACATGATATTTAACTTGGAAACCCAAACAGGAGAAAAACCATAAAATATTGTCTTATGTCATGTCAAGATTATATTTATATATGTTTACCAGCTCTAACTGGAAGGAAGCTCCAACTCCCTGATTTTCTAGCACCAACTAGAAGGAGGCTCCAAGCCCCTAATTTACAGGATCCAACCTGAAGGAATCTCCAACTCCCTGATTTACCAACACCAACTAGAAGGGAGCTTCATCTCCATGAAATCACAGGCTCCAACTTCTCCTTGCCCCATCCTACCTCCTAATTCATCTTGTTTGTTATTGTTCTACATTGTCAAATTTTATTGATCCGATGTTTGTTTCTAGACCTCCAACACTTATACCTTCCAACTTCTAATGTCACTTTGGAGTTACTGCTTCAGGATTGATCTCTAACTCAATTTCTTTCTTCTAACCTCTGACTTCTGACATCACTGTGGGATTACTACTTTGGAGTTGTTCTTAAACATAATTTCTTCTTCTGGCTTTCAACTCTTTCAACTTCTGACTCTTTTGAATTTCGTCGTTGTTGTGGGATTATTACTTTAAAACTAAGTTTTATCACATTTAAACTTCCAACTCTTGACTCCCGAGTCTTATGACTTCCAACATCGCTATGGGATTATTAATTTGGAACTGTTCTTTAGCATGTTTGCAAAATCTAACTTCTGACTCTCGAGTCTTTTGACTTCCAACTTCTTCAGTCTTTCAGCATCGCTTTCGACCTTTTTCAATTCTTTTAGACCTCTTATTTAACCTTGGATTCGCTACTTCATAACTCTTATTTTGATTAATAATTCTACAGATTTATCTTTCTGTTGCATATATTTATTCATAGCCTGTACAAAAACAAACCAAGACCCAACATTATATGCATCTTCAATTGATGTCATCTCATATCATCTCAAAGATCCATTCCACGCTAATGTTGTTACCCCAATATTTTTTTTTTTTTTTTTAAAGCACACATATCCACACCCATTATTCTTCCCAACTCAGTGTTATTTGTATACTCATGGCTTGAGAAACATGAACCAAATTTATTATTTTCTATGTTGGATTGTGATATATTCAACCAAAATGGGCCTATTAGTCCTTCTCATGACCAGGGTGTTTTGAACACAATATCGAGGGATTTGGACTACAATTTTGGGGCATACTACCCACCAATCCTTTTCTTAAATTAACCTTTATGCTCCTTCACCATAACTTTTGGGTTTCTTTGTTTGTGCAACCTCTGAGCTCATCCTGACCTTTGTTATCAATGTTTCCTTTGACATTAATGACTACTATGTATCAATAATATATACATATTGTAGAAAAACATTTTAGTAATAAAACTTTTTAAATGATTATTTTTTGTTATTGTATGTTTTTTTTGTTCCAAGCCTCACTCGTCTTAGTTCCCACTACTCCATAAACACTTCCTGATAATTTACTTATAACCTTATTCTTAGAGTCATTAGATTGATTTTTGTATTGTAAATGAAAAGTACATCTATATGTTTTTTCCATTGTATGCCTTAACATTTTAGAAAATTGTTTCCCCCTTTCATTAACTTTCGGCAACATTACCATTTAATTGATGACCAATTCATCATCATTTATTTTCTTCTTAATTTTCTTCATCTTAGGGTGTCCTATTTCCTTATTGTTTGTCCCTGCACAACATTTAACAAATCTGAAATCCAAAGTTTGAAAGGTATTAGCAATTATTGTTGAGAAGCATTGCTAGTAATAAACCCAATAAAACATGGGTGGCAAAAGTGGGAGAGGTGATATATGACCCTAACAGAAAACAAGAGTTTAAGTAAGCATGGAGCTTGGGTAATTATTCTAATAATCATGCGAAGGCCTTAATGCTTAGGAAGGGATTTCAAATTGCCAAAAACAATCATATTTTGAAGATGATATTAGTAGGGGACTCAATGATCATTACTTGTAGTGTGTCTTTAAACAAGTTTCCGTTAGAAGGACCTCTCAGTTGAATCATGGAGAGAATTAAACAAATGTTAGCAGAGTTTGATGAGTACAAAGTTTTTCATGTGATCAGGAAATCCAATGTTGTTGCAGATGCACAAGCTAATAAAGTTGTATTTTTTCTTCAAGTAATAATAAAAATCAATGAGAGAGAATTTATAGACCTATATCTTAACTCAATGCATTTCATTCTCCTCAGCTATGCTCTTGTGACCGGTTTTGGAAATGAAAAGTGGCACAAATATATGATTGCTCATGATGCAATATTTAATTTGATCGAGAACTTCAGCCTTATCAATAATTCGAAGAATTTAAATTCAATCACGAGAAGGAATATTTCTGCGTGTGATATTTTGTTAATAATTTGGCTTAGAAATGGAGGATTTCATTACTAAAGATGGTAATTACATGACATGATTTGGATCATCGTGGATATTGTTGAGCAATGGAATGACTCCTTTGAGTGTTGTTAGGACTGGGATTTTCTCAACAATAGACTCACAGGTTCAAGAATCAAGTTTGAGAATTGGGGAAAAGGTTGGAAGAATATCTCTAATCTATTCTTCTTATGCTTTGAATTGTTATTGTTATCTCATGACGTTGACAAAGGTAGGAAATTATCTTGGGGAAAGTTTTTACATGTTGGTGAGATTATTTATCTCTATCCTCAACAAGGAATTATTTTGTCTTGCTTGAACATGAAACCCTTTTCTTCAGGGTTGGAATCACTGGTATTGTTATTTGGTGCTTGATATATAAGAGCGAGAATTACAATTACTGTAATCTTTGGATCTACAGGAGACTACTGGTGAGTATTTTGTTTATGATGGTGGTTTTGTTGCTACTTTGTTGCAGACTCTGAAAGGAGGTGTTGGACACAATGTTTACACTGAGAGGGGGGTGAATCAGTGTAAAGCCAATTTTAAAACTTTTCTTAACTTATCACAATTAACTACCAATTCATCACTCCACTATTCTACCAATTTCATAATCATTTCATAAACATATTTCACTTCATCATTCACATATCATAAGCATTTGAATCATCAAGAACCATAACACAAAAGAACACAACACCATATAATTTTGTAATCTTTTTGTATTAGTTTTGGACCGGCTACAATCGTGAGGTAAAATCAGCACCTACTGATACAAAGAGCACCTACTCTTCATCCAGGACCCTGCCTGGATTTCTTAGACCCTGATAAGAAGGGTTTGAGGTATCCTAACCTCATATGCAAAACAAGCTTGCATTTACAGTTAAAGCTCACTGTCTCAACACACTTTCATACATGTCACTGTCATATCATACCAGCACTTGTCTCTAGTCCACTTCAACACCTCTTCAAGGAGCATTCATCAACACTTCTTCATACAGTCACATTAACTCTTCATTCTGTCCAAGAGCATTCTGTCAGAAAGAATATCAGCAATTTATCATCATACTGTCCCTGACTTCATAATCTTCTGAGCACATCTTCATTCATGTCATCAGTACTATCTTTATGCTGCCTTAATCATCATTCTGTCAATCACCTATCACAAATCACTGTTAAGTCAAAGCAATCTTCATCGTGTCATAGATGTCATTGTCAAGTCAAAGTCAATGTCGCTGCTATCACAATTCATCAACTACTGTTATCATTTTCAGATCACTACTGCTCTATCAGTCAATTCATCCAACAATTGCTATCAATCACAAAGATCTACCCATCATCTAGTCTACTCTTGTGCATCATCTTCATCAATAGTTCATCATCATCATCAATAGATAAGCATCAAAACAATGCCATCATCCATATATATATACATGTGTAGGGTTTACCTTGATCAAACTTCAACTATGCAAACTACAATAGACTGTCATCATAACTTCATAATCATAACATCATCACTATATCACTATAGATGCATGTGTTATTACATCATCATTTAGTGGCTAGGGTTTGCATCATAGATAGATAGGGCATCATCACTGTCATCAAGGTGTCTGTTAAGTCAATCACTGTCAAGGTCAATTTGCATTCTTATTCATCACTCTCAATATTTTCAAGGTGAAACATATCATTGTCAAGTGCGTTGTCCCTGTCATAATCATTCTCCTTCTACTATCACATCAACCATTGTCGTATCATTATCAAGTCGTTACCGTCACATCAATCACTGTTATGTCATGGAAGCACTGTTAATGTCATCAACCAGTCACTGTCAAACTGTTGTAGGTTTCAAGCTATTATATTTCCACTTCATTACTCACCAAGTTAGGGAAATCATCTCCCTAAACTGTGCATCATCCTTATACTTCATTAGCAGCTTCTGGGTCTGTTATGTTTATTATTGTCAACCTTTATGCATAGATTTGTGTATGCTTGCACTATGTATGTGCTGGGAAGACCTTACACAACATATCTACAAATACTCCAAACTTCAACCCAGTCATATTATACTGATATTCCAAGGTCAAATGCCATCAGTGAACCAACGTTCACATAAATCGTGTATGCATATACATTACACCTGAGTTGTACTTAAATTACCTTAGTCAACTTAAATCCGAGCTTAACCATATGAAGCAACTTCAATCTTTCAGATGCCTTAGGATTGATTACCTTGTGCATATTATTTCAACATACTTCAAAGTTAACATACCTGGGACATGCTTCTTCAATTGTTTGGGTGTGAGTATACCTTAGAGAGATCTACTTTGGATGCCTTGAACTATGTATAACCTCCAACCTTGAGCTGAGAAGACCTTCTTGAAAGGAATTTCATCATTAACCCAGATGTGTCACTTACCTTGCAAGGTGAACTCAAACAATATCATCTCTTTAGGACTTTATCATAGAAGAAGAAAACTTCTACTCTATGCAGTGTGGACTTGTCATCCATCCATACTTCATCACTGTCAACACAATTTGGGACTGTGAAGTTAATCCTCAACTGTCACACCTTCTCAAACTGTTTATCTCAGTGGAATTTTCATAAATCAGTGGTTAGGACTGTCAAACTCGGTCATCCTTCTTGTCATCTCTACAAGACTTGAGACTGTTTGTAATCGTATTTTAATATGCTTGTGATTCAACATTGACTGCTGGTAAAAAGGAGAGAAATGAGTGCTGCAAATAGTCATCACTGAAAAAATTCACTACTACAAAAATAATTCAGAATTATTCTACTGCCATGAGTTCCTTTAGTCCATCAAAACTCAGTTCAAAAGAAGAAAACAAAACGTATTTGCTGTTGAAAATTCGGGTCTGCAAAAATGGTAGTCACTGCTCCTCTACTCTGCTGCTACAAAACCAAAATCAAAAACAAAAAAAATGACTCCTGTTGCAATTCGGGTCTATTCCTCTGCTAATTTCGGGATTGCTGCTGCAACTATCCTCCACCATAAATCTTAGTCCTCTGCTGCACCCAAAATTTAGATTTTCAAAGAATAAAAAAAACATCAAAAATATCAGACTTAAAGAAATGTCTGCTGCTGCATTTTACATAGTGGAATGCTCCCCACTGCGGCTTCTTTCTGAGGCATCTGAAAATCTCAGAGCTCTTCCAATTTTTCACTTGCAAAAATGAAACGTGATAGGGTATTTATAGTGGTTTCCACTGGGTCGACCTGTCATTATTTTATTTTATTTTTATTTTTATTTATAAATTATTTAATGGGCCAACTTTGCATTTGATCAATTTTGTTCTAAAATCTTGAAAAATGTTTTGGTGCAAGGGCTTCTTCATATGCTTCAAGGAGCCATGTCTTCTTAACTTGTAGGCTTCAACACTTATAGATTAGGCTTCAATCCATAGGCATGGGGTTCTATGTTCAAGGGTTTGCATATCAAGCAACATCAAAATCAAAGAAGCATGTCATCATCAACTTCAAGGGCTTCATCAAAGGATCTTCAAGGACCACATATCATCTAGTTATGGCATTATGAGGATTCAACCAACAAGTGTGGGTACAAGCATCCAAGTGCCATCACACCACCATATAAGTTGTTGCGAAGCCTTTCTCATGCCCTAGGGCCATCTCCAAGAGTTCCAGGACTCCATCAAGCCATCAATAACCACAAATGACCACAGAATGGGTCATTTGGCTCATTTGGTGTTCCAAAGGCTTCTTTAACATGCCAAGGGGCTTCATGGGCTTCTTCAACCACCTCAACCACACAAGAGGACCTATGGGGTAGCTTGGTCTTCTTTTGGGGTACCATTACACCATCAGAGCAAGAATGACCATGGGATCGGTCATTAATACTTCTTCCATCCATCTAGGGCTTTTCCAACAACTGTAAGGGCTTCAGGATCATATCCAGGTTCTTCAACACAATCAACAGGGTATTCAACATCTTCAGCAAGGTGGTGGCATCAAGATTCAACCTTGTGGGTACAAGGACCTTATCAACTGGGTATAAGGTGCTTCAAGGGACAAACCCACTTTGTAAGGGGTCAAGGCACTGGAGGTGGGACTTGGTGGCATCAATGACATCCTGTGGGGCCACTGCAAGTCCATGTTGGCATCAATGACAATTTCATCAATAGGAGGTGGATCTAGATCCTTATTGTACACTAGGAGGCAGAAAAAGTAGACGAACTTTGTGTGGAGTTTCAACAAAGAAAAAGTAGATGAACTTTGTGTGGAGTTTCAACAAAGAAAAAGTAGACGAACAAGTACAATATGGACAACAAAGACCATTTTGTGAAATTTGTTGGCACTGTTGATGATACCAATGCAAAATATTTGGTATGTCAATTATTGCAAAATATTAATAATCTTGAGAAAGAGAATAGAGCTATCAAAGTTATTATCAACAAGAATATCTCCATCTCCAATATGCATTCTAAGAATCAAAGCAAGTAGCATGCCAATGCCATTTCCAAGTTATCCATGGATGACGTTGAAATTGACCTTTTAAGGTCTAAATCCCATTCTCAAGAAAAATAAATTAGAGAGTTAAAGAAACACCTCAATATTCCAAAAGTTGAAATTATTGTCATTTCTAAGAATGATGAATTGAATGGTGCCACTATGGATGATACCTAGTAGGAAATCCATTAAGAAACTCCTTAGCTGGACAACTTTCAACATTCCATGGGAAGAAAGGAATGGATATATTTAAATGTTAGGAGTAATTTTTTTTTCTCTTTTGTTATGCAGTATAAATGTATTTTCCTTTGTGGAAAATTTTGTCAAGTATATTTCGGAAAGACATATCGATAGTTTAAAGGAAGTATTCTAGTTGCAATTTGGATAGTCATTTCTAGTATTGAACATGTATAGTTGTATGTAAAGATCTATATCAGACTTATTATACTTATGATGTTTGGTTAGGTCACATCCGTTATTTTTCATATTTATATAGAAGTAACCATTTTTGTTATAAAAAAAGAAGCCAAACAAAAGCCTCATGTTTATCACCTTTGATCCACATAATTCCTCTATTTTTCAATAATTTCTTAAATAGTTTTTGCTCTTCTTCACTCAGATTAAGAACAATATTATAGAGTTTCCTTAATTTTTTTGCTCTGCATGACACATATAAACCAATAAACATAATTTAAACATACATATAATTCAAATATATTACATTAATATTAAAATTACAAAAAACTTACCATGTTCTTTGTTTCAGATGTGTTTCCTTCACACCCTTCATAGTGTTTTTTTTTCCATGATCTGCTATTGACCATGTTTTATCAATAAACGCCATGCATAATGAAACACATAAATTATGAAATATTTTTTTACACACTAAGTGAATAATTTCAATTAAAAAAGTATTTGATTCAATTAGTGTGCACAAAACAACAACTCAATATCGGTGCACCTTTTATGCAATAATGCATTAGTGCTTTTTTTATTTAACAACACGCCGGTGTGCATATCATGTAATATACACACAAATTAACCTATAGTAATTTTTAAACAAGCAACAATGATGCATCAAACAAGAATAAATGCATCGGTGCATATATTCCCTGTAGTGTGCATCATGGACCACGTAAACATTTTTTAAAACAATATGACATTGATAATCCGTCCAGGCTGACTTTGAATCACATCATGATTTTGTACCAAGATATATTGAAATCCACATCTGGTAATATTATAACCAATAAATTTATGTTTCCAACGATCAAATCTTATTGTGAAAAAGAAAGAGAAATAAAAAACAAAAGGAAAGTAAGGAGAACCTTAGGGTTTGTAGTAGTGAAGGTAACTCTAAAGGAAGAAGAAAATAAGGGTTTATATCATTGAAGGAAACTCCTATATCCTCTATCTTCTTAAAAAAACATATAAAATTTGCGCAATTGTTTAAATCTATTGAGGGAAAACTTACCCAAAATGTCTTCCCTGCAGAGTTGTTTATGTCCATAGTGATCCCTTGAAAAAATTCTCTTTAAAGAAATCTACCTCTCCAAACTCTGATGTGGTAAATCTCTCTTACATAAGTCTCTCCTCAAGTGTTTGGCCAAAAAAAAATTTAGGTATTAGGGTTTTCTTTTATTTATAAGCTCAATGTCTTAAAATTAAGTTCATGCTCTCTTTTTTTCATTTGATATTTTGGTCCATTGATGATAAATGCAAGTTTTTTTTAATCGGGATTTTACTGCAAAAATTAAAAAAAATAGCACACCAATGTGCTACATTGATACAAGTGCACCATATAAACAGTAAAATGGGTAAAAATATAAATTTTTATATTTTTAGGTCAAAATTTTGGTATGCTACTCAGATAACAACACACCATTGCATTATATTGATATAAGTGCACCATATAAACAACAAGATAAAATAAAATATAGATTTTAACAAGTTTTGATTGGGGTATCGACATGTTAGTTATATAATAGAGCACAAGCGCCTTAAACTAATATAAGACTATCAGTTACACAACAAGAAAAAAATATTGAAGTGTAAACTTCCACAATTAATACTTTGTGGATATTTCTCCTTTGCAGAGGTGGTTCTAGAGGTTTGAATCAGAGTTTGAATCAGAACACATTTGGAAAAGTGTGTACAAGTGTGCATATCATGTTAAGGTGCACTGATGCATCAATGAATAATATGGTGCACTCGTTAATTCAAAGAAAAATCAAGATGTTATTTGTTTTCCAATTTTTATTTTAAGAATGAAGACATGTATTGATTGTATTTTTTTACTCGGATACAAGGGAAAAAAGAGTGATAAATCAAATGGACGATTCTTCAAATAATAACTAATTCCATATTGTTCCACGTTTAATTTCTCCCTTTCCATCACCAGTAAGTCCATATTTATTTATTTGTTTATTATCAAATTGAATTTTTGTTGTATTTGCATGTGCATTTGAATAATTGTGCATTGAATTTTGCAAGATCTTGATTCTAAATCAAGTTTGCATGCACATGATATTCCACCACTCCCAAAATATGCAAGGTATTATTAGGAGAAACATGTTGTAATAAGATGATAGATGAAAATGGAAGGCCATTTTACCCCGTCAAATTTAACATGCCATCATTTATAAACTATCTTGGACCAATGGTACTTTAACATGAACTAGATCTGTTTTATGACACCCTAGTAGTATGTTGTTCAAAATGTAAAGAGTTGAAGGTGAACCCTAGGCATGTCACAATGTCCTATTATATTAATGACCGACTACCCAAATTTTGGGTCTAATACCCCCAACTATATTCATCGATCCAATAGGTGAAAGAAAAATACACGTATGAATACACCCATATGCTCATTCTTTGAAAAGTTGGAAGTCAAATCTGTTAGGAAACACATTTCAAAAAGAGAACAAAGAGAGAAGAAATAGTACTCCACGCCTTAATAATGAAAAATAGAAATGAATATCAAGTCTCTTCGAGGGGGAAACCTCCTTATACAATGTACTAAGTACACAAGGCAAGATACATTATTCAAATGAAAAGGTCTCCTTCCTATATATAGGATACAAAGAAGTATAATTACAACTAATGGACCTAAGGCAACATAACTAATATAATAATATTAATGGAAATTACCAAGTGTAATAAACCAAATATTGCATCAAGACTAATATAATGTTCTACACTATAGGGGGGAATGTTCCCAACATTTAGGGCTTAAAAAAATCAACCATGTCTCATCCTAAATTGACCAACCCATCTCTTTTTTGTATTTAACCGAGAGTTCTAGTGAGCCAACATATGATATCAACACTACCCAAAACATATTTACAAGCTGTATGAACTAAAAGAAAAAATGTCCAACTACAAACAAAGGTCGGTTCAATTTTTTTAGGGTAACGATGACTTCTCTCTTCCCATCCATTTGCAAAGTAAATACCAAACCAGTTAAAATCATGCTTTGTATGGTGCTTGGTCATCATCCCTATCTGTGTCATATGTTGGGACCAAAATATCCTATTGTGGTAATAGTTACATGATCATAAAGTTTAAAATAGATGTTGCAAATCTTAGATTGTTTATCCTTTCACATGTGTCTGCTCCTATCAAACACTCAATAGCACTTATGCCATTTTGTGGTCCTCTTTATAGTCGATCTAATTACTTGAGTATTGTTAAATACAAACATAGTATTTACATGTATAGTATGTGCATGAATCTTTGTTCTTCGGGAAAATTTGAAAGGAAGAAAATGTTATATATCAATGGTCATCCAACCACTCATGGGAACAATGGAGCGTTCATAAATACTTGTAGGTGCTCATTGTTCAGTGAAAATTGTTCATTTGAGGAACACTCCAATGATAAAGAGTTATTTATGAAAAAGAAGGCATCCAAATTTTTTGTTATGCATGCAATACGTAGTTTATATCCTAGTGACAAGTTGTTAATAAACTATAACTTTCATAGACCACCAAAAGCTCACAAAAATGAATTGCATTAGGGATATCTGTAAACGTCCCCTTAGGGTGTAAGAAAAATATCATTGAGCAATTGTACTTTTGGATTTTCGATGGAATTAATGTTAATGTAGTGCTTAATTCAACATTTTTTTTATAAAGTGGTTGATTGCTTGTGTAATTTTGGAAAAAAATTCCATACTTCTAATGAATGTTTGGTATAATGTTTCAGCATACAATATTAAACTTATCTACCATCTATTGTTGCACCTGAATACAATTTCAACTCGATATAAGGGTGCTAAACTAGTAGATATCAGAGAGGAAGCATATAAATCATGGTTGAATCAACCACTTGTTCAATTCCCATTGTCTCGGGTCACCGATTTAGAAATTCTATATTAACACTAGTGCTTCATGGGTTGGAGATGAAAAAAATGATATAGAGGTTGGTATGGATGATTTACTATGGGATATCCATGACATGGATGAAATGTTGTTAAATGAATTCCAATAAGATGAGCTCAAGAACAATGCTAATATTGATGATTCCTTCTCTGAAAATCCTGAAATATGCTTCCACCACCCCTCTCTTTCGACATGGATCAAGGTATACCCAACTCGGGACAACAATGTTGTTGTATATCTTGAAAGAAATGCATGGTATGTTGGATGCATGCTTATCAACACTACCGAGGTAACTAACCATCAAGTCCCTATTAAATCAGTGATGAAAAGAGATTTAGTGAATGCTTGATGACAATGCACATTTATATTGCCCACTAATTGCAGGTTACTGAAAGAAAAGGTTCTTTTAAGTGATAAGATCCTCTTAGATGACTATGGAGAGGTAAAGAAACTGTTGAAAAATTTGGGTGTTGAGTGCACATCATATCACACTTGTCCGAATGATTGTATTTTATACAGACGCGAATGTGAGCATGATAGGTACCAGATATGTAAAAAGGGTAAGGAATACATCCCTCCTCATAATATATTGAGGAACATTCCTATAATCCTAAAGATTCAAAATATTTTTCATTGCAAAGAATTATCCATGTGGCAAGGGTGGCATGCCACCCGGAGAAGTGAGCCAAGAGTTATGTGAATTCCTGCAAATTCAATAGCCATGAAGCATATGGAGGATACATGGCCTAATAATTTCAAGGATGAAACATGAAGCCTTAGATTGAGCATAGCCATAGATGGAGTTAACTTGTACTCCCTCCAAAGCACCAATTATTATGTTTATTCAATGGTAGTGATCAATAACATATCCCTCCATGGCTTTCCATGAAGCCTCAAACATTTTATGTTGGCTCTTTTAGTTCCTATTAGAATACAAGTGAAAACTATGGATGTCTACCTTGAACCATTGATTGAGGACTTCAATCAAATATGGGAAGGGATAAAATTATACGATGTATGAAGACCCATCTTGGTGAAGAGGTTGTTTATGTTGTATGTCATTTGTGCATACAACATGCTGATTATCCAAGACTGGGATTCTTCTCTGGTGAGCATGTTGATTGATTTGGTTATATTCCTAATGTTATTTGACAAACTTAATTTGGTGCAGCCAATTCTTTAGAACTAACGTGTTCTGTATATAATATCATCACAAGTATTGTAATAAAAGGGTATCATGGATGTAAAGGTTGTGTACCTTCAATAAAGTCTAGGTGGTCCAACGACCTACGAAATCTATTGTACGATTGCTAGAGGGTGTTCCTCCCAGAAGACCACACTTATAAAATAACATCTTCTTTCAATGGTAAACCAAAGAGAACCCAAAGACCCAAAATAATGACACTGAAAATGGCTTAGGGAATATGACACAAAGAAGGAGAAGGAAATTGTAGAATTGTTTGATTTAGTGGGGGAATCTATGTTTGATAATCTTGAATTTTTTGACTCCTATGTTGAGAAAATTCCCATTGTGATGAAAATGAAAACTTTGTTTTATGAGATTCCATATTGGGAGCATCTTAATATTTCCCACTTACTGGATCCAATGCATATATTCAAACAAGTTTCTTCTTTATGGAGATATGTCATCAAAACAAACTGAATTATTCGTTATTAGGAGAGATCTTAGTTCTTTGAATACCAAAAATAAATATTGGCGAAGAAAGTAAAGTAGAGGAGAGATCATAACCTCTTCTTCTTTTAAAGAAGGTGATGTCCCATGGATTTTGAAGCAAGATGATATTTCTTTGGAAAAATATGTTACATTGAGTGTGAAGGCATGTTGACGGGAAGAATTTACCACTTTCCAATGCAAAAGAAACAACCCAATTGAGGTTCTTAAAGCATACCCTAAATCATTTGGTGTAGCTTCTTTTGACAGGTATGCAAGCCTCATTTCCACTAAAGTTATGATTTAATGCTCCCTAACTAGACACTTTATTGCTAAATTCCTAAATGGAAACTAAGTCTAAATGAAATGCAAACTAATCTAATACAAGATGTAATCTAATCTAAGCGGAATTTTAGTAGTTACAAAAAGGATAATTCAGGAGCAACATAAACAACTATTTCTATCCTATCCCACGAGCAAGAATAACAAATAAAAAAAACTTATGTATAAAATAATGATGATATCAGAATTTACGAAAGCAATTTTGAATAAAAGGTAATACTTGAAACACATTAATATTACAATGTCCGTTAATAAACAATTATTAATAATAATGTAAACATAAATTTTATAGTAGATTTTGCAATCCCCTAAAGCAATTGAATAAGAAATATTGATCACAAAAAAAATTGAAACATTTCTTAATGGACCTACATCGAATCGTATGAATAGAAAACATTTTACATAATCCGCCATAAAAATAAAAATAAAAAATCAATAATGACCACTTGTATTCAAATTTTCTCCATACAATACATTACAGAGTTTGTATTCAAATTTTGTCCATAATAAACATTAGAGAGTTTTTGTGTGTAGCTTCTTTTTCTTTGATAAGTTTGTGCTCCTCATATTAATATGAGAATCCCATTTTTTTGGTGTTGTAGTGATGCATTGTTTACCCTTCAAAACGCTATAACCTAGGGATCTTAAACTTTAATTGCCTCCATAGCATTCCCAGCAAAAACAAGTTTTATTAAGAGATAAATATGTTACTTTAACGTGAAGATGTCATCGTAAGCATTCTCCAAAATGTTAAACGAAGCATTTTGTTATATTTTTTAATTTGGAGAATTGTCATGTAAAGAGTGTGAAAACATATGCACGTCTTCCACAATGGAAGGGAACATAATCTCTTATTTCAAGAACACTTTTACCCAAAGAATAATTTTATGAACTTGAGGATAATATAAAATTGATATTATTAAAGATATGAATAGATATAAAAGTCAATTTTTAACTAATGATATTTTGATTATGAAAAATAAGAACTTCAAAAGAAAATCCAAGGCCTCAAATTTCATAAAAATAAGATATTTTTCTTTTTTTAAATATAAATATGCAAAATAAAAGATTATTGTAAAAAAATATTAATGTTTTAGTGAAACTAACTAACTTTATAATCAATTACTCGATAAGAAAAATGAAGGTTGTATTAATTAAACAAATGATGAAATGTATATCCTACTAAAGAATGGATAATGTAGACATTACTAACTAAATCACATGAACTTAAGCATATTTCTTTGGTAATGTAGACATTATTAACTAAATCATATGAACTTAAGCATATATCTCAATTGGAAGTGATGGCCATGTTAGTGGTGTAAATTTGGCCATATAAATGATAAGTATAGTAATTTTGGGAGAAAAATAATGCAAGCAAAATAATGTAAAAGTCATTTTCTTTTTATGAAAGTAAAGGTTTCGTAAACATTTATAGGCCGCTTGGAAAATTGACAACTTGTCTCTATTTTCAAAAATATGTTCTTTCAATACGTGGATAAATTGACTATGAATAAGTTCAAACTAAATTATTTTGATTCATCAAAAAGAAAAAAAAATTATTAAAGGGTAAAAGATAGTTTAAACAAAGGCTAAGATTTATAACAATTAATACTTTGTTCAAAAAATAAAATATTGACTTATTTCCATACTATTATATGTGTTCCTTTAATATGCACACGAGTTGTTTATAAATAAGCCTAAATTAGATTATTTTTATTTTTCCTGAAATTATGAAATTTCACAAAAAAAAATAAAAAAAAATCTAAGCTTGTAAAATGTGATAGTTCATTCAAATTAGAAGTGAAGGATTGGTTCTATTCCTCAACGTTTATCATTTTAAGTGGTGAATCAAAATCTTAAAATTGTGAATTCAATTAAGTTATGTTGATCCTCTAAAATGCCCAAAAGTTCATTTATATATTGAAAGGTGTAATTTGACAAAGACGTCGAAACACCAAGTTAATTCAATGTTTGCAAACTGAGGCATGAAATCAACTCGGATAAGTTCAAATGAGACCATGTAATTGCTATTAAGAAACCAAGAAGGCTAAAGACTCAAACAACTGGAAATCGCCAAAACTTCAAGTGAAAGAATCGATCATGCAAAATGAATCAAGCATCTATAAAGGAAAATCGTCAAATCATTTTCTCTAATCAAACAAGACAAAATCAAAGGAAAACAAAAGTAGTGTTTTTACCAAAACTCAAATAGGGGCCCCTTAATTTTTTGGAAAATTAAGGGGAGTTGTTTGGGTCCCAACAATGGTGACACATTGGGTGAAGCAATTATCTATGTTCAATGTTATTGGAACACACCCAATATTAAAGAGAAGGTCAATAACCTAAAAGATAAACCTTTAATCAATGGGTACCACCATATGTTTATGAACCTTGAAAATGTTTGCATTTAACACACATTAGGAAACTATGCATTAGAGGAAATATCAACTCAAAATGGGCCTCCTAAGGAAAATAATAAAATAATAGTTAAAATAATAAAATAATACTTATTAATTTTGGAGGAAGAAAAGAAAAAAACTACTTTTTTTGTTCATATTTGCGACATATCTCCTTGTGTTTTTACTCAAATTTCGATCTGGAGAGCTTATTGGATGTGGAATTTATTTTTGCATCCAACGAGTACCCACTCTGCATACTTTTGACAGATGCCGCTATCCAAAAACAAGAAATACCTGAAAAAACGTGATGATGATGTCATCATCATGTTTTTTTAGGTATTTCTTATTTTTGGGGTAGCGGGGTCTATCAAAAGTATGCAGAGTCGATACTCGTTGGATGCAAAATTTAATTCTGCATCCAATGAGCTCTCCCGATCGAAATTTGAGTAAAAACACAGGGAGATATGTCGAAAATACGAACAAATAAAGTAGTTTTTTTATGATATCTATCCCCAAAATTCTATAATAAAAAAATCTTTAAGAGGTGCTCCCTTTTTGAATTTTAAAGCATTTTGATTGGCTAATACATGCTGACATGGAATTTGTATTATTTTTGGAAGGCCCATTTTAAATTGAAATTTCCTCTAATGGTTCTCTTCTACCAGCCAATGTATGAGGTTAATTCTTTACCAACTTATAGTCCACAAATAGTTGATACAAGACATGACCAAAACTTTAATTTACATGAATAACATATTGATATGTGTGTTCCTCACATATATTTAACCCATAATTGATTTGTTTCCCATGCGCATCCATAGCCTCGACGAATATGCCTTAGTATCATATAAACATAGACTCGCTACCAACGAGCATCCATAGCCCTGATGGGTTTACTTATACTTCCCAAACTAGTTAGTATTGTCGACTTTCATTATGAATACCATTTAAGATATAGTTATACATAATATTATGTAAGTAATGACTGTAATGAAAGTGGGGAGGTCTATAAGCATGGACCTGCTGCAAATAGGCATCCATAGACCTGGAAGGCTTACTTGCAGTTCCCATACTACCTAAGTGCTTCCATCTTCCCCTTTTAATCAACACTTAAATATTTGTATATCGATAATTGTATGCAATTAGGCACCAAAGGAAGCAGGGTGATACACGAGTGATTTTTATTTGCTTGATGGTTCCTCACTTACAAATCTCAATTAAAAGTCTTCCATCCATCAACTACTTTACGCACAAGTTTTAGTGTGAGACTGACGGGGCACGGATGAAGAAAATTGTAAGAAACTTGAAGCGGAGAGTTAAATTTTTATAATTAAACAAAGGAGTTTCCCCACAAATACATGAAAAGATTACCTAGGTGATACCATAAAATTGTCAAGGATCACAAACTTTTTTATTTTTTTAAAAAGGAAACAAAAAGTTGCAAATGGTCAATCTACAATGAAAAATTCAAAATCACTAGCTATCCAAATTGAAAGTGTAAGAAAGAAAACCAAAAAGTAAAGAAAAGAACAAAAACTTTTCTAATTGAAATGAACTAAACATATGTACAAATTAGCCCAAGGTAAGCCCTGAATATATTAAAATACGAGAAAAGAAAAGTGTATATACAAATATATCACAAGTCAAAAAGAAAAGGAAGAATCAAACTCTCATGGATAATGGAAATAGAATCAACAAATTTTAGTTGATAAGGAAAAAGAATCGTACTTGTTGAAACTTTGATTGATTGTCGAAAGGGTCAAACAAACTTAGGATTTGGAAAACAATATAAGGTCTCAATCCATGAGATAAACTGAGTGCAATGATGTAAAGTAGTGATGCGGTGATATACATGAAAAAATATGACAAATCTCCAAAACTTGACTTGGCCACAATATAATGACATAAAGGATAAAACTTGGAAAGTTCGTCGAAGGGGTCAAATGGGAATGAAAATGTCGAAATGAGATATAGACATGTCATGCACATCGAATAAGACATGACGATATAAATAGAATGATTTTATGAAAAAGTTTAATTGGTTCGTGACTAATGTCAAGTTCCAATACTTCTAAAAATTCGTTTTTCTTTTCATATTAAGGTTGTGATAGGAAAAGTACTTGTACAATGAATGCGGTGTTGAGTAAATTTGTATTTTTATTCAAAAGGAAATAAAATAAAAACAACTAAAATTTGGAAAAAAAGCTAAAAATAAATTCTAAACTAATGTATAGTTATGACATAAAATTCAAGATAAGTGAGAGCCACATTCAATTAAATTTTTCTTAAGAGAAATTAAAAGAATGAAAGTTTATGTAGAATTAAAAAAACCACACTTTCTTATTTAGTTTCTTGGAAAATTATTTCTTCATGATTTTAAAACTGAAAAAAAATCATAATTAAGTTGCAATAATCATAAAATAAATATGTTTTTAAAATGAAATGTTCACGGAAGTCCTCGACGACAGGTGCCATCACACTGATGACACGTGCATGGATCATGTGCACTTGTAGTGATGATGGGTGTGAAAGGAAATGTGGGTTGGTAGGCGGTAGCTCCCACTTTGTTATAGCCCAAAGTAGCACTCCTTGAGGTTGAACCCAAAATAGGGTTTCATATTATATTTCATTATAATTGCTTTACATGTGGTCAAATTGGTTTGAGGAAGGTTGAACCTTGTTTTGTAGGTCTCTTGGATTGAGGAGCAAGAGGAGGGATAAAGGAAAGATTGGATCAACCTTCAATGAATAAGGTATGAACCTTTCTTCCCTTTCAAATATTGCATAGATTTATACATCAGTCCTTATAACCATAATATGTTGGTGGCCTCTTAACCCCCAGCAATAGGAACACTTTCCTTCACAACAGAACTGGTGATTCCACTAGCGAAGCCTTGTCTATTTTGGGGTATGCTTGCCTTGTTTTCCAAGTATAACTGAGGTTCTGAGTCCTTCTTGCAAGTTAGGATTAACTCTTAAGTATGTTAGGACACCTAATTTTCCTTTTTAAGTTTGTTTCTGATCTTTTTTAGGCCTTCCACCACCCACTCACAACTGTCATACTACATAGTAGCATTTTCAGGATGTACTCACGACTTCCCTTAGGGAAACTTGCAATTCACTTGCTACTTTTCTTAAGGAAACTCGTGAGTTCCATGTTTCAGTGATTTTTCACTCTTTTTGGGCATGCTTGGGGTGGTTTAGTATTGTCTGAGGGGTCCTCCTATGTCCTTTATCTATGTATAAGCACTGGGAAGTGGTGTATCCTCTTGAGGGTACTCTTTAATTTATTTGTAAGCTTTTTTTGAAGTATTTGGGCTTGTCCTTTTCACTTTCCCCCACCTCGTTCCTTGACATGACCTTGTTATGCAAGGTGTTGAGCAACCTCTATTAGCAGGACTAGACTGAACTTAGGAGCCCTTAGATCATGTCTTTTTCAGTCTTGTTATTTAACTATTTTATGCCAAGGTGGTTGGCTTGTTCCCCTATGCAAGTCTCCCTCTCAAGTGAGGTTCTATCTAGATTTAGGGAAACCTAGGGTATGTTTGTTGGGTATAGAGTAGAAGTCCATTTACTTTGTTTATATTATTTGCATGCATTAGTTTGTAGGCTTTTTTTCTTTCTTTCTCATTTATAAAGAAAAAGAAAAAAAGAACAAGTAGTTGATTTATATGCATTTAGGCTAGGGTTTAGTCTTTGTTGCATTGCATGCCTTTGTTTCTTGAAAATAAAAAAATAAGTCTTTCTTTTGTGGCCTTCATTTTCAGTTTTGAAAAGAAAAAGAGAAGTAGAAGTTTGCATTTTTCATTTTGAATCTCTTTTAGTTTAGTCATCTTGTTTCTACTTTCAAGTCAAAACACCATTGTTTTCATTTCCTCTACCTTTGAGTAATAAACAACCCTTAAAAAGAACGTTTACTATCTAAAATATATTAGTAACATTTTATTTCTAGGGACAACACACACTAGTCTAGGATAGTGTTTTGGGTTAGGGACATCTTTAACTGCCCAAAAGTTTAAACTCAAACCTAATGGATTTTCGTTAAGGAAATCCAATTTCATAAAGAAAGACACTAGAAATCTCCTCTAACACAGCAGTCTAGCACGAAAGGAAGTCTATGGTGTGTTGAAGAAATCCCTTACATACAATTTGGGAAAGTGGTTTGGTGATTCAAGCGCTTGGACCCAAGGTGATGCATTGTGGACCCTGGGTAACTATTCTTCACCCTTTACTGGTTAGTTATGGGCCCTGATCATCCCAGAATTTCCTTTGGAAGGTACTTTTGTTTGCTTGGTCTGGATACTTAGTTGTTTCTTCTAGTGGGGTGCTCTTTGTGTTGTTGGTTTCCAGTTGACCTTAGACTTTTCTTTCTTGTTGAGTTAGAAACTATGGCTAGTACCCTTATTAACACTAACCAAGAGACCCTCTTACCAAGGGCTTCTTGTGCTTTTCCTTTTACTGGGAATGTTGGTGTTCCTTTGATGGCCACTTTGAATCTACCTGGATTCATCCTTGGGATACCGGTTTGGTTTCTTTCCACTCCGACTGTCCTAAATGCTCCTGATGATTTGCAAGAAAGCACCTTATATCAAGGACATCAAAACAATGTATAACCTTCACTAGTAGCAACTGCTCCTCCTCCTTCTACCTCATGCGGTGAAAGTTATTATACTAGTGACCTGCAGTCTAAAAGGAATAGAAGGATGAATAATATGAAGAAGACACGAAATAAGGGGGGCAGTCTCTTCAAATGTCTTTTATACCATGGAAGAAAGCCTTGTCTCCTTGAACAAAGTACCAGTTTTGAGTCTATCAATAATTGGGTTCTAGTTTTTTACCTTATCCCGATTCAGATTTTTACTCCTCCAGTTGGCTTCTTTTCCAATTATATAAAGAATCTGTCAATGTCACCTACATTGCATATTTGTATCGTTGGTCCCCTCATTTCAAAATCTTCCTAAGTCACTTTTGTGTCGTGCTAAATTTTCAAGTATAAACCTTTGTCAACCATTCTTCAGTCTCCTTGACCTTTTGTGTCGGCCACTCCCTGGTATCAGTTTATTACATATAGTCTTCAACGTTCCTTATTGCAAAACTTTGTTTCAGTTCCATATCCAATCATACTTTGATTTATCTCATGTTGGATGATGGAGGATACCTCAATGCATTCCTTCCAACATATCTCTTCCTATCAAATTCAACACATCTTGCTCCGGGAATGATATTTAGAGTTTATGACAATACCTTGGGGATTGTAGTCATCAGTGGAAATTTCCCTCACTATTGGGTAGTGGGAATATCTTTATGCCTCCTAATCGATGTATTTTTCAGGTGTTCAAATTCAAGACCATTTATTCACACTTGCTAGAATGTACTAGGTATCTTGGGAACCATTTTCATTTATGGTGGTTTCCCTCGTGTTTGTTAACAGTTCCCATTAATGACTGGTAATCATTCCTCCATGTTCGAATTCAGTTCCTTTATTCACATTGTTGGGATTCATACCTTTTGGACGGTTTAGAGTGATTACCTTGGCTAAACAGTAGCATCATCCCCTTTTGGTATTTCCCAAGTTGCGCAAGACCTTGTTATACTTCATATGACATTTCCTGAGACATAGATCCACCTTGTATTCTTGTGTCTATGATTGATTCTTGAGCATGGATCCACTTTGTTCATTTGTGGCCATGTCTCCTTTAGATTTTATATGGCACCTTTTTCATATTGTGTGACCATGATAGTTACATCAGTCATATACATTTTGGATCTTCCTGTATCTTTATGGCGATCATTTGTATATGGACATATATGTCCTAGAGATCAGTTTTTTCTGACATGTATCTCTCTTTTAGGTACCTTCGTTCTAGCCTACGATCTTGGATTATCTACTCTCTTCGACTCCTTGGATCAATTGTTTCCTTTTTCTAATGTATTTAGGATATCATCATCCCCTCTAACCTCATACATTAGGGGGCATTTATTATATCCCAAAATAACACTCCTTCATCTGAAACGACGTTTACATGTTTTCGTCACATGCCGACACTTCATGAAAGCCACTGTTAGTGACTCAAAAGAAACATGTGAAGGAGGAGCCATATATTTATTTTTGTCTCTTCATTTAAAATATTCTCTAGACAATTGGAAAGGTGTCATACCAAGGAAAAACTTTCCAGAATACACCAACCCATGAAAATGCTTGGAAATACCCAAAAAATGGATTTTTGACACAGTGAGTTTTCCTAACAAAACCAGCAAGTCACTCGCCCCTTTGATGAACTAAACCCACAAGTATGTCCTGTAATAGTAAAAAAATATCTAAAAATGGAAAAATATCTAATTTGAGGTGGTTTTGGAACTGCTCCTTTGGTTGTAATTGATCCCTATTCGAGTCTTACTCTTCAAAATACTATATAAGAGAGGGAGAGCGGTTCATGAAAGGGGACTTGGCCTTTGCATTGTTATGCTGGTGGAATTAGGACTCTCATCCCCCCTACCTTTTCCCTAGTTGTCATTCCCTTTGTTGCAGAGGTTGGAGGTTGAGATTCTTGGAGAAGAGAAGCCTTGCATGAGGATAAGGTAAAATTTGTACTTCTTCCACTTCATTAATAAAGATGTGATGTTCTTTCCTTTCCAAATAACTATCTAATGGATGTTGTGCCTCTTAGTTATGATCATATGTTGATGCTAATCATATTAGGGTTTCATATTATTTTGATTATCATTCCTTTACATGTGGTCAAATTGGTTTGAGGAAGGTTGAACCTTGTTTTGTAGGTCTCTTGGATTGAGGAGCAAGAGGAGGGCTAAAGGAAATATTGGATCATCCTTCAATGAATAAGGTATGAACCTTTATTTCCTTTGAAATCGTGCTTATATTTTCTTGTATATATTTATACACCGGTATTTATAACCCTAGTATGTTGGTGGCCTCTTAACCCCCATCCATAGGAGCACTTTCCTTCACAACACACCTCCTAGGAATTTATATGATGAGCTTGGTCATAATAAACCATTTATGGAAAGAGTATGAACTCTAGCTCGTAGGATGGGTTATAGTACATATCTCTGCATACTCCCTTGTCTTGTATTTCATGGCTCTTTGTGATAGTTCTATCCATGATGGGAAGGAAGTTCATGAGATTGTGAGCCCTCTTATTAGGCAAAGACATTGTCGGTGTCATCTTTGCATCCATGCTATTGAGTTCAACAACCTTTTCTATTCCTAGAGGGATATTTTCATGTGAAGCTAATTTTTTATTATTGCAATGGTGGGTAGTGGCCTTAGACCTAGCATCTTAGAGCTGGCGGTTACAAAATGGTTCACAACAAAACCACCAAACGAAAGACTACAAATAGCCGCAAGCACTCTCACATGGCATGGGATCTCAAGGAGATGTAGAATGAAAAAGATTTATTCGAAGGCGCAGTCAAGCATCAATCTCTCGCCCACACAAAATGTATGGAGAAGCAAGTTTGAAGGGAGATTCAACACCCCAATGCTCATAAGATAGTGGATGATTTTAGGGGTTGGTCGAAGACTCTGGATCCTCTAGAACCTATGAGACAAAACATACTAATACCTAGGGAATTTTCTAGACTATGAAATATATTTGAAGCATGGAAATGGATGATTGTGTGAAGGGAAAATTCTAGGAATAAATGGGGGATCCCTCGGTTGTGGCTCCTTTGACTAGTTTAGAATAGGGTATGTGATGTCTTGCATGCAATTAGGTTATTGTAGTTGAGCAAGTTAATGGAAAATTTAATTCTTTATCCTGATATATCACTAGGACGTGCTTTAGCAAGCCACCCCCATCTTGGCCCTCCGTTGCGCAGCTAGTGTTTCGTTCCTGCCTGAAAGTTGTCGTGCATGCTGCTAAAAAGGAAGACCTAGTTTCTAGCCCATCCTTAGTTATAATTTGTGGTGAGTAAAAATATCAATTACATTCTGTCTAGTTTTGTAGTTAGTCTTCAGTTTTTATGTCATTCCCTAATTTTAATTTTGTCAGCCATAACCCCTAGCTTGTGGGGGAACCCTATGAAAATTTAGTTTCCATATTAAGCTTTGATTTTTCAAACTTATCTAGGCTTAGAATTTTTCAAACATGATACTAAGTTGGCTCCAGTTTTTGAACTTCTATTATGTTTATGAAATTTGGATACATCATGCAAAAGGATGACCTTGATATTTACAACTTTTTTTCTTTAATTTAATATAATTTGAACGTTACAAAAAAAATTGTTCATGAAAGTAGTTATGAATAAGAATATAAAAAATAACAAAGATAAAAGGGAATTAAAAAAAACTTCTTTGAATATGTTTGGATAACGTCTCATCTTCAGCTTGATATTGACACATCAACTCATAATTTATTTATTCAAATGAAGAAAAGAAAATAAATCTACATGTTAAAGAAATAAACTAAAATAATTAATTTACTAACAAACATGTTGTACACTAAACTATCCTACTCCTAACCTAAGCTACATATGTACAAGAAAAATCAAGTAAAATTAAATAACCAGTGAAGCTAACGAAGCACCTTTAATCCTACAAGAACAACGCCTCTTCCTATCAGTAACCATAAATGAAATGTCAGTAAAATAAAGATTAAACAAAATGCATCGTTATTGCCACTTGAAAATCTATACATAAATAGAGAAAGCATGGTGTTAGCACACATGCTAAATTTTAGGTGCTAGTGATGATGGGTTGTTGGGAGAGGGTATAGCCAAAAAAGTTCCAGGCCTGACGGTTTCGATAAGAATCACCGCAGGGACATGCAGTGCGGAGCAGCAAAGGTTTAATATTTCATGATGGAAGAGGCATGCAGAGGAGATAGCTACAAGAGTGTGTGAAATCCATTATTCGTCCTATTAACCCGTTTATCACGATTAAGGAGGACCATATATACGGCCAAGAAGTTTTTCACTACTCCAACATGCATGACATATAAGGCGGAGAGTGGTCGCGAAGTGGAGAAAGGGGTTGACATGATTGAATGGTGGCAGTCTGACAGGGGGAAAATCATCAACCCTGGAGGTTTTCGCGGCAGGAAGGTGCACGACGGATAAGGGGGGAAGTAATGTGAATCCTAGTAGATCCCTTCTCTTTCAACGTTGTATATCAAGCGATGCAATAAACCAGCAACTCTGATCTATGAAGGGGTAGGGACATGCGTGGAGGTTAGGCAACAGATGAAGGGCGAAGTGTGGTAGGGTCCACCTAGTCAAGGCGGGACAAGTGGCATCGATGAAACAAAAATGATTTCTTGGGCCCTCACAGCTCACTATCCGAAACGTGTGATGAGAATGGACTTCGAAATGATTAATTGACATAGGACATGAGCGATCGCGCACGCCATATTTCCTGGAGGCAAGGAGCTGAGATCCTTGCCGTCCGATGGGGCAACAAAGCAAGAAATGTCAAATCCACCCGTGATGAGATCTTCTCAATATGAGTGCAATCAAGGATGAAGGCCACTTATGGAAGAAAAAGCATTGGATTGAGACAAAGGGGGACTACGCAGCTAGTGATTCCATAAAGAGACTTGAGTGAACACCCATGTGATCATTCGTGTGTCATCATATCACTCGATGATGGAACCTCACCAAGATCCCCCACTGGCTCGTTATAACGCCACCTTCGGCTCCCTAACAAGGATAACATTCTTCTTTCCTAAGAAGGGGGAGCCCGAGGACCTTGCTACCAGGCTTACAATGATCTCCCCACTTGAGGTGTGTTACCACCTAAGTTGTACTTAGTGGTTTTTTATCAAGTGAGCCTGGTGAACCGAACAAGGATAACTTGTTCGAACTTCAGAAGACCTTCAGTCTTGCTTCTGGGAAACTTTGTTGTACCATGTCACATGTTCATACCCCCTTGGGGGAGTTGTAGTAAATTTTATAGCATGATAGTGTCTGTAAAAGACTCAGTCTCATAGACTTTATTTGTCAATCCGATTAGCCCAGGGTGTTTTTTCCCTTAGTTATTATGGCTTGTTGAATAAATGACTTATAATTTCTGAGTTTTTCACTCAATACCTCCAAAGTTGGCATGGTTGGCTTGGCATTTAGGCCTATTGAGGTTATTAGAGTCAATGTGTCAATGTATAAACATGCTAGGCATCATGGTCGAGTCATATGAACATGTCTAAGGCCCCCTAGGTTTTTTCATTTTTTTAATTTTTTAATTTTTTTAGTGTTTTTTTATTAAAATTTAATTTTTCCAAAACTTAGGCTATTTTTTAATAGATTAATTGGAAAAATTGATTTTGTAATAAAAGTGGGTTTGGAATTCCATTTCAGTCATGTAGGTGCTCATTTTCAAGCTAAGAGCACCCAGTAAACCTTTAGACCCACTATTTCCTAGTTTTAAGTGATTTTCCATCACTCACGTCAGAAAGCCCCAAAAATTCAATTATTGATTATTTTAATTAATAAATTGAAGAATAATGGAGCAAATCCAAAATCTTAGATCAATGGATTCTCAGACGATTTGATTGAAATCAGCCAAATCTGAACCAGATTGACTGGATCTGACAAATCCTTGACTGAAGGAGGTGATCTGGACAGATCTAGAGTTGATATTCAGCATCGTTTATGAGGAATTGCGCCCTTTCTCTCTCCTCCACACGTGTGGGCTCTCCTAGAAGCTCTGTGGATTGATGTGTCAGTCAGTGGGTTGATGTGTCAACTCAATCAACCCCCTGATTGACAAGTAGGCTTAGTAGAATATCAGTTCAGCTTCAGATCGACATTGATGGACTCTCCTTCAACTGCAGTGGTTTGTCTCCTTGGGATTTGCACCCCCCCTGGGCTGGATCTCCTTTTTTTTGTATAAATAAAGCTCAGGCTGCCTCTTCCAAGCTAGTTAGAACTAGGATTGAGGTGTTGTTTCTCTTGTACTATGTTATTGTTTTTTATTTTGGAATAAAGAAGCTTTGGAGGAAATATCTATGGTGTAATTCTCTTCATGTGTGGATGGTGATTGTCAAATGCTTATGAGGTATAATCTGTGTTATTTATCATTGATTTTGTTGGTTAATTGTTGGCCTTGAAGGAGAGAGCTCCCTCCTGTCAAGGTAAGAGTTTATTCTAGTTTGATTTATGCTCTTACTACTGCTTGTTTCAAATCTATTGGAGTTGTATGTATTTTAAGTTTAATTGCATACTTTCAAATTATCTCTTCCAGCAGCACCTATGTTTTAACCATCTATTTGTGCAAGGATTTCTAAGTTGCAGGTGCTATTGCTTGTAGAAGCGGTTGAGATGGTTTGCATATTCCTCATCTTCAATATCTTCTGAATGACATAGTCCCTTGGTGTTCCACCAAAGTAGACTCCAAAGCCCAACATTCCCAGGCTTCCAGCACTCTTCCTCTCTCTCTCTTTCTCCTTCAAAAAAATCAATTTTCTTACCTGGTTACTGAGTTCGAAAGATTTGTTATCATTTGGATCTGTTATATCAAAGTAAAATTTACATAGATCTGCTATTTCAAAGCTCATAGTCTAGATCTCAATTTTGAAAAGTATCATTATGCATTCTAGATCTAGCATAAGGAAATCGTCCATTTTGCATGGCAAGTTAAAGAAAATCAGTAGGTTGCATGCTCTAGATTTCCTTTTCTGTTTTAAAAAGATTAAATCCAAAAATCAGTGCATATTTCATTGGCTACACAAACAGCAAGCTAAGATCCCAAGGAAAGCTTGCTTTCCTTGGTTCCTTTTTCACCTGTTTAGCTAGTTTTAACTTAGTCTTTTTTGAGTTAAGGTAGGCTGATCCAAAGGTACTCTTAAAGTGATTTTGGGCATATGTTAGTCTAACATGCTTGCTGGTTTTTAGCAGGTGTAACAGAAAGAAAGGAAGCTGCTCTTCAAAATTGTCCTCGGAAGCATTCAAATCCCCCCAGGGGTCTCCCCTTTCACTGAAATCTCAAAATTTTGGAAGGTTGTAAGATCTTGGTTTCATCCCGTAAAAGGACCAAGAGGTTTCTGATATTTCAGTTTGCTAATATTGTAACCAATAATAATAAAATAAAATCTTTTCTGAGTAGGCTCTTTCGAGCCCGCTCTCCATCCCCCCAGGGGGGATCTGCGTCCGTTTCACTTTTTTACATTTTTCCCTTTTTTCTGCTCTAGTTTAGTACTAACATGCAGGGTTGTATACTTTGATATAATTTTGCATTGTTCCATTTTTTAATTCCAAAAGTAATCATACTACTTACCCCATGACTTCCCGATTGACCCGCAAGGGGAAAGAGATGCGTGGTAGGACTAATTAGAAAATCGACGTTGTGTATCTTTGATTCCTTTTTCATCAATTGTTTGGTTAGCCATAATAAAATTAACCCCACCTTGATTCCTCAATTGAGATCCACTTGGATCGAAAGAGGTTCCTGGAGGGTTTTCTTTTTAACAAGAACACCTATTTTAAAATTTACTAAAAATAACGAAGACTCCAGTGTGTATGCTCTATACTTGGCTGCGGTTCATCCGATCAGTCAAGCTGCATCAAATCACTTGAGTGACTAGAATACTTAGGATTCAATCTCCCCAAATTGACAAACCATCAAGCGAAAATCCAATGCCTCGATCAAACCATTACGGTGGCAAAATACCCAAAGGAAGCGGGAACTCCTGAAAAGTGACCTCGAGGTGCCGATCTCTGTTACACCTTCGGGTGCATTATGAACAACAGCCTCAGAGACTCCATTCATCCCACATATTCCTTTTAGGTAGCCATGATGATTTAGTTTTGGACATACTTCAAGTACCCCCTGGGTATATCTGGAGTCCCCTTGCCTAGGTTAAATTACTCATCTTCTTACATTAATTTAAAATTAACCAAGATACAATTGCACAACATTCATTCCAGAACTTTCAAGCACTCTTAATTGTTTTTCAACTCCATTTTCAAGGCATTGGTCAACTGTTTATTTAGTTCAATCTATATGCGATTGGGTGTCATTTTCGTGCTTACTTGTGATTATCTCATCGTGTTATTTATTGTTTACAATTGTTAAATCAAAACTCCTAAAAAAATTACTCTTTAATACCATCATCATACTAAATAATTTTCCCTTAATAACTTAATAGGGTCTACCCCCCTTGGCTTCGTTAGGAGTTGAGCCTAAACGGAGGAGTCAAGAACAAGTTGACAACCTTGACTCGAGACTTGCCCCCAAGGACACAGCGAGTGGCTTGAAGATTTCTGCCACGTAACCTAGGTGTGTGAGAGGCGGCAACACTTTTTGGCGCTACTGCCGGGGATAAATCTTTTTATTCCCGAGTACGACTTTTGTTTTCTTCCTTTTTGTTTTTTCTTTGCTTGATGAATGCTTAGAGTAGATCTTTAATTTTCATCTAGCGACTCCACTGACCTTTTGTTTAGTTTTTATTTTTTCAAAGAAAAGAAAAAAATATTTTTTGTGAAAAGATTTATAAATGCTTATTTTTCTTTTTCACATGGCGACCCCATTGAAGGGATAAAACCTTGCTTTCTCATAAATTTGTTGAGACTTGTTGTGTGTAGATGAGCTCATACGACATAGTAAAACCTTAAAATGCTCATTATTCGACACCTCCGCTTCAGTACAAAATACATGATTGATATATGCTACTGATAGGCCATTATCGATGATGAAGATTATGGTGCTCTAATTTCTAATGCATATCCTTCCATCGATTTCTCGGGCATCCCGGGTTTTCCTAACTATGAACCATATCTCCAGGATGAAATATATTCCCAAGCTCTGAGATTTTATGGAAATGGTGATTCAGCTGTTTGTCACATCATATATTTTTTTGCATTTGTGACAAAACTCAACATACTTCATAGGGATAATGTGATGCGAATCTTTGCTCATTCTTTGAAAAATAAGGCTTGGACATGGCTTTGTGGTCTTCCTGATAAATGCATTACCTCCCATGGAGATTTGTGTGCTATGTTTTTTTAGAGGTGGCATGATGGTGAGGGAGATATGATGACGGTTGTAGAAAGTACCCTCACCTACCTAAATGAGATAAAGGAGCCCATGAATTCCATTGTAGATGAGGAGTGTTGGGCTGAATTAATGTCATTTTAATTTCGTTGTAGTATTTGCCCAACCATTTAATTTGTCAATCTGAGGTCCGTAGGCTTACGAAGCACCTGCAAAGTATATGCAACATTGAAGTGAAATTAAGCTAATATAATCCCCCGTGAAACTATGACTAATCTAATCTAACCCCCCTTAAACTGAAACAAGCAATTGCTAATCTAATGCTGGAAGATGAAACACACGGCTGAAAGTAAATTGCATAAAAGAAAGACAACATATGAAGAGCAATAAGACAACACATGTGAGCTCACATCAACAATAAATCAATCTTAAATTATATCACAAGAATCAATCATAAATCATGGAAGCATCAAACCAAGATTATGAACAAAAGCTAAGAATTCCCTTCTCCATATTACAAAGTCAAGACTAACTTCTACAATCTGCTATTCTCTAAGATAATCTAAGATCTAAAATATTCTAAAATAATATCCCATTTAATAATTATTATAAAATGAAGAGAGAGCACTCTCTTTTATACATGAAGGAAATAACCATCTCATAATGAGAGATCCACTATTCACTCAACCACTCAACTACTTTCCTATTATTACAAGATATGATCTCTTCAAATCCTCCACATATCTTTCACAAATTCTCCACATCTCTCTTAACCAAATCTCGATGATCTTCTCCTTAGAATGTTCTTTGCATAACTATCTCCTTGAAATGATGGAGGAGATATACGTGAATTCTTTTCTTTGAATTAATCCTTCACATATTCCTACACATTACAAAGCTCATCCATACTTTGAGATATTAGTGAAAAACATGTTAATTTTCTAATATTTAATCATAAATTCACTTATAATACTAAAAATAAATAAAGTGGAAATAATAAGGTGAAACCCACATATATGTATGGAGATGGTCTGATAAAAGGTTAATGGGAGGATGAAATGTGAGGAATAGAGGAAGATAAAGTGGATGAAAAATGGACATTTCTGCGTCCCAACATACTCCCCGACTGAACTTGTTGCATGTCCTCATGCAACCATGTATGGCTCTTTTCAAGAACTTTTGGCATCTACACTTTGGCTTTGATTGAATATTTCTGGAGTGTGAAATACATGAGTAACAACTGGCATTTCCTTATGGTTGGTTCTTATGTGACAACCATGGATATAAAGATTGTTGGTTCTTATATGACAACCATGGATATAAATAATGTTGGTTCTTGTGTTAACAACATTCATTTCATGATGTGAAATGCATGAGTAACAACTGACATTTTCATTATGGTTGGTTCTTGTGTGACAACCATGAATGCAAAGAATGTTGGTTCTTGTGTTAACAACATTCATTTCATTATTTGTTTTCTAGCTGAATAATAATTTAACCAGACACTCACTAAAAATGATAAGCTATTAATGTGTATAAAAAGAATCATTGTGCATAAGAAAGCTTTTTCTTTATGAACCATGCCAATATATATATATCAATGTGTATGAAGCAAAGTGCAATAGAGGATTTGTCGGAAAAGAAATTCTTGTGAATGGTAAATGAGATGAAAAATGGGTGATGGTGGTGAAAATAATGGAATGATAGTAGTGAGTATGTATTGAATATAGTTTCCCCTCCCCAATTGATGTGGTTGTATGTCCTCATGCAACCTAGCATGGGCTGTCAAATAAATGGAGCATGGTGAGGGAATTTTCCAAATTATTCATTTCTATCATGTAAGGAATTGCATGATTAAAGTTTAGACAACAACATACCCCCACTTACCCAAAAAGTAGATGAACGATGCAACAGGAATGTAGCTGATGTCCCTGGATTCTGGAATGCGTTACTACTACTGCGGTTGTAACTGCTGGATCATGGGCAATGAAGGAATCAGAACTGCTACTGCTAAATCATGGAAAATATGTCATGGCTGTAGGATAAAAATGTAGCTGTAAATGATGCTACGGTTGTAACTGCTGGAACTCCTGTAATGTGAAGTGGAGGAATCTGAACTGCTACTGATAAATAATGGAAAATATGTCATGGCTGCAGGATAAAAATATAACTGTAAATGATGCTGCAGTTGTAACTGCTGGAACTGCTGTAATGTGAAGTGGATCTGAACTACTGCTGATAAATAATGGAAAATGGGGAAGGCAGAAAGTGGAACTGTGGTATACTCATAGATATAAAGTCATGTTTCTGCAACTGCTGATGGAGTCATGAGAAAGAATGTATAGTCTTTACTTGCTACAAAACCTGATGGTACAATTCTAGTCATGCGAATAAATGTGTCGAGGTCGAGCATGAAGAGAAATCATTGGATTACCAGCCATTGATGAATGTCATTAACCAATGCAAGGCAACTCACTAGTGATGTCAATGAGTGCTAAGGTACCCAAGTACATCTTGCGAAGTGTGAATAGATGTGCTGATGTTGAGCCACTTGCAAGATCTGACAATCAAGGGACATTGATGAATTCCCATGATTGTCAGCAAAAGAACTTGCCATTAAGGTATGCAAGCCTCCAGGTACTCAATAATGAACTCTAGTCTATATCTCAGATAAGGTGCTGAGGTCTATGGGAAAAGACTTGTTGAAAGGTGGGCCTTAAGGAATCCCACATCAGTCAACGTGAGTTGGTATAAAAAGATTGGTAGGACTATCAGTGAAAAGATCTCAGAGTCAAACAATGGATATGGCAAGGCTATGTAGTCATGGAAAGGGAGCTGGTTTTATTCAGAAGACAAACTGGAATGGAAAAATGAACTGAAAAAAAATAAAGGGATGTATGCAACTCAGAAAGATAGGCATGTGTGAAGTCATGATAGATAAAGCGATGGAAAGTGGACTTCAAGACATAGATGATGAAGGTGCTCTGAAGGAAAAATATGGATAAACAATCATGACGCAAGTTTATGGATAGTTTCTGTGTAACAACCAATGTTATGATGTTTATGAGAAACCATCATGAGTAACAGCTCCTTCAGGCTGTCTGTCAAAGCATGTTTCTCAAAAAATTTGTGTTTCTTTGAAAAATCACTTTAGCAGCAAAATGCGGTTGTCTCTAAAACTTGAAAAAAAACAACTTTAGTATAACATCTTGCATGAAAAATTATTAGTGAATATGCATTGAATATATTTCTCCCTCCCCAACTAATCTGGTTGCATATCCTCATGCAACCTAGCATAAAAATTGTGAAAAGTTCATAAAAGAAAACAAATCATGCAGAAAGAAGTACATAAGCTCCAAAGAAAATTACATATTTCTCATGCTGGTTTCGTCTGTGATTATAGTCAAAGTGAATTTAAGAAGAAAAAAAATTTCAAGCAAGTAACTACCATTTTAATGCATCCCCACACCAAAAATTAGACAAACCCACATCACAGATTTTGAGAAAAATGCAAATTGGCTGAAGGTGATTATGGCCATTTTATCCAAAATTGTACATTGGATTGGGATGAAAATTTCTAAGCTTGTTCATCTTGGTATTATACACTTTCTATACAAAAATCATGAGAATCCAACTTACCAATTGAAAGATATTCCCATTTCAATTTCTGCACTTTTGTAGATGAACATGAATAAAAATGTGTTGCAGCTGAACTTCCTGAACCAATATTTCACAAAATACAAACTGGGTTGGGATGAAATTTTTCAAACAAATAAATACCATTATAATTTATCTCCACACCAAAAATTAGACAAACCCACATCGCGAATTTCGAGAAAAATGCGAATTGGTTGTAGGTGATGATGGTCATTTTCTTGAAAACCGTGCACTATAATAAGCTGAAACTTGCCACGTTTGTTAGTAATGATGTTATGCATTCCATCTCCAAATTTCAGGAAAAACCAGCTCACGGTTTGCAATCTATCCTTAAATCAAATTCTGCACTTTTGCCAACGATGCCAAAATGTTGGGCCGGCATAGATTACCTGACAGTGTTTTGGTAATAAATTCTTTGTTTCACGCCCGATTTGAATGATTCCAAAGACAAAAGAAAGTGGATTTATATGGATACTTCCAGTAGAAATATGTTTTAAAAATTATATGGTATAGTATATCATATAATTTGAATAACAACCTGCATCCTAATGTTGTTTATGAGTTTCAACCTAGACCAACGGTCACTATTTTGAGTACAAATTTTTCCTTAAAAGATGGATTGATGTGGTTCCAATTGGAGATGAAAATATATTCATCTAGGTATCTCTAATAGAAATAGGTTTTGAATACAAGAAGAATTTATGGGTCAAATATTCCAATGAACAGCTGAGAAAACAGATTTTTTAGAGTGCAGATTTATGATAGGTAGTCAGTATTTTGGGCATATCTCCTTCATACGATATCTAAATTGAATGATTCAAAATGTGTTGTAAACTATATTTATAGGATATTATGCAGTAGAAACAAGTTTTTAAAATTCATCCGTTAGGTCTCCCAAAACGTAACTGTCCCAACTATGTTCTTGAACTGCCTACTCCACCCCCAGTCAGTATTTTGACCATATCTTTTTCGTTTTAAAACCAAATTGAAGAATTCAAATTGGATTGGAAACTAGAATTAAAGGGATACTTTAGATAGAAACAGGTTTTAAAATTAAGCCCTTATGGTCCCTAAAAATAGGACTGTCCCGACTGTGTTTTAGCAAATTTTAACAAGCCAAAATGTCAAGAAAATGAAATAGATTTGCGTTGTTTCAGCTTCGAGTTGTAGCTGCTTTTCAGCATTTTGTCAGCTTAAAAATGAAATTGCAGACTATTTTTATTTAACAATTGAAAAAGTTTTTAGCAAATGGAGATAATGAATTTCAAAATAAAGATGAAATCAATTAAGCATGTTGCAAAACATTAATTATTCATTCCTGAAAATTTTAGAAAACATCCTACTTTCTGATCCTCGTGATCGCACGAAGCACGAATGAGAGCATACTTATTCTAAGTGAAAAAAAAGACTAGAAATAAAATCCTACCTACTTTATGCTAATTGGGAATTACAAAACAGTTACGTGTAATGAAATAGCCAGTGTAGCCATACACGCAACAGTAATATGAATATATTATCTTTCAATCCCATTAGTGAACAATGACAATATACAAAGATGAACGAATTTAATTGTTGTGGTTGTGATCTAACTAAATAAAAAGAAAAACTAAATTGTTCTAACCTCATTCTCACTTGAAACCATCATTCGATAGGGATTTCGTAGGCATAGTTTTCACTCCTCAGATCACATAGCAACTCCTCGTCGTCCTCCTCAATCTCCTGTTTGTCTTCATCGATCTCCTGTTCAAATACTTGTTCGCTTTCACATGCGCAAGAGTTTTCGGATGATGATTCTTCGTTTGATTCTAGAGGAGTAGTTAAATATCTTATTGCTGCCAAGACCTCATCTTCTTGGGAAGAGGAAAATCCAGCTTTTGCCAAGGCATGAGTGAGTAGTTCCAGACTTATACTCATTGTTAAACCATGTTGAAAAAGGGATTCTTATAGCACCCAAAACTGAAATTTGAAAATCTTAAATAAAAACAAACCATTTATGTAAAAAAAAAAAACACTCTAAAAAATAGTAAATAACTCTTCACAGTTGCAAAAATTAAACACTTGCAAAAATTGAAATTTACACTACCACACTTGCATGTATTGAAATCTACACTACCACACTTGCAAGAATTGAAATCTACGCTGCCACACTTGTAGGAATCAAAATC
Organism: Pseudotsuga menziesii; assembly: GCA_001517045.1. Taxonomy (NCBI): domain Eukaryota; kingdom Viridiplantae; phylum Streptophyta; class Pinopsida; order Pinales; family Pinaceae; genus Pseudotsuga; species Pseudotsuga menziesii. Next base: position 236,022 of record LPNX010968677.1, read on the forward strand.
TACACTACTACACTTGCAGGAATTGAAATCTACGCTACCACACTTGCAAGAATCGAAATCTACACTACCACACTTGCATGAATTGAAATCTACACTACCACACTTGCAGGAATTGCAAATCTACACCTCAATCCATCGTGCTTCCCCGACAACGGTGCCAAAATGTTGGGCCGAATTAATGTTGTGTTAATTCCGTTGTAGTATTTGCCCAGCCATTTAATTTGTCAATCCGAGGTTCGTAGGCTTACGAAGCACCTGCAAAGTATATTCAAGATTGAAGTGAAATTAAGCTAATCTAATCCCCCATGAAACTAAGACTAATCTAATCTAACCCCCCTTAAACTGAAACAAGCAATTGCTAATCTAATGCTGGAAGATGAAACACACGGCTGAAAGTAAATTGCATAAAAAAAAGACAACATATGAAGAGCAATAAGACAACACATGTGAGCTCACATCAACAATAAAGCAATCTTAAATTACATCACAAGAATCAATCATAAATCATGAAAGTATCAAACCAAGATTATGAACAAAAGCTAAGAATTCCCTTCTCCATATTACAAAGTCAAGACTAACTTCTACAATCTACTATTCTCTAAGATAATCTAAGATCTAAAATATTCTAAAATAATATCTCATTTAAGAATTATTATAAAATGAAGAGAGAGCACTCTCTTTTATACATGAAGGAAATAACCATCTCATAATGAGAGATCCACTATTCACTCAACCACTCAACTACTTTCCTATTATTACAAGATATGATCCCTTCAAATCCTCCACATATCTTTCACAAATTCTCCACATGTCTCTTAACCAAATCTTGATGATCTTCTCCTTAGAATATTCTTTGCATAACTATCTCCTTGAAATGATGGAGAAGATATACGTGAATTCTTTTCTTTGAATTAATCCTTCACATATTCCTACACATTACAAAGCTCATCCATACTTTGAGATATTAGTGAGAAACATGTTAATTTTCTAATATTTAATCATAAATTCACTTATAATACTAAAAATAAATAAAGTGGAAATAATAAGGTGAAACCCACATATATGTATGGAAATGGTATGATAAAACGTTAATGGGGGGATGAAATGTGAGGAATAGAGGAAGATAAAGTGGATTAAAAACGGACATTTCTGCGTCCCACCAAGGAGCACTTAGGATGATCCTATTGAAGAGATTTAGGAGGATCCCATGATTGAAAACATTGTTGAAGACTCTCCTCATGTCACCATAGCTGAAAACATTGAAGATTTGAGGTATTCTCAAGTGTGTTGCAATGCTGATATTTTTCCAGAAAGCCCTCTAGAGGAACCCATTGAGCAACACATCCTAAGTGATCCCATTGAGTATGCTCAAAAATTTTCCTTGATTGAATATAGTATTGAAGATCCTTTTCATGATATCATAACAGAAGCCTATAAAAAAACTTATGATAAGATCAGTATGGTGTGTGATGACACTAGACCTTGTTCTCCATATAATGATGACAGTCTGGAAGGTTTACTGCCTTATGACCTTTTCTCTGAAGAAGATGAGTATTAAAATGAGGACAAGTATAACTTGGAGCATGATACAAGTGACAAAGACTCCCTTATCTCCGACAAAGATATTGATGAGGAGTACTGTACATTCATGGAAAATCCAATCTATGACATGAATAAAGAGGAAAATAATGAACCAGAAACTTTTGATGGTTTTGTTGTTTCTCCTGTCTATGGCATATCTAAAGGAGAGAGCATGGACCTTGTGGCCTTGGGAAACTTTGATATGGAAAAGGAACATGCAGTTTATCTATATGATCAGTCTGAGCCATATATCAGTATCAGTAATGAGGACAAAGAGAACTTGATATCAGCAATGGCGAATCCATCACATATGACATGGATGGGAGTGATGACTATTGGAATTTCACAGATAATCCAACTTGTGAAAATCTTATTAAGAATTCCATCCATGGTATGTCCAGCAAGGGGAGTGTCTATTCAAAAAATTGTGGAAGCCCAATCTACGATACGTCCATAGAGGGGAGCACGGATCTGGATGCCTGGGAAAACCTTAGTATGGAAGAGAAGCATTCAGAATTTTCACATGATCATTCAGAGTCATATCATGCAGAGCCGCGTAAGGGTATCAGTAATGAAGACATTGAGAAACAGTGTTGTGAAAATTCAGATGTGATGCAGTCAGTGGAATATCAGTCTCATCCATCTTTTTCACATATAGAGGTTCCTTATGATTTGGAGTTACTTGGGGCTTGTGTAACGAGTTATCATTTGATAAGCCCCGGTGATCAGTATGATAATGTAGTCAGTCTGCCTCATCATTATGATTGGTATATCAGTCCTATCCAGTCATGGATAGAAGAAACCTGCATGAGCACATACAAGTTGGGGAAGAATTTTTATTTCATTATTCATGCCTATGATCTCCCATCCATCCCGCCCATTCTGAATCATCACGCAAGTTTGCATTTTCTGAATAAGGTATCCTTACTTTGGCTGGTAACCAAAGACAAGGAATTTTTTTTTATGTTAATAAAATTCTTAGGTGGTTACATTGGATTTTTTATTATACTTTCTACATTTATGTTTTGTACTTAGCTATAATAAAACTTTTTTTTTCATTAGTTAATTACATTTATTTTGTTTAAATAAATCATCTTAATGGTTCATTTGGTTTTTATATAAAGCTTGTGCTATTGAGGTTTTCTTGTCAAGCTGATTTGTTTTTACAGGGTGTACAAACCAGAGATTCTGGTGTTCTCGTATCCTCTCCTTTCCCTATGACCAGATCAAGCACACGTCCCACTATTGGAGGCCAAATGTTACCACCTAAGTTGTACTTAGTGGTTTTTTTATCAAGTGAGCCTGGTGAACAAGACAAGGCTAACTTGTTCGGACTTCAAAAGACCTTCAGTCTTGCTTCTAGGAAACTTTGTTGTACCATATCACATGTTCATACCCCCTTAGGGGAGTTGTAATAAATGTTATAACATGATAGTGTATGTAAAAGACTCGATCTCATAGACTTTATTTGTCAATCCAATCAGCCCAGGGTGTTTCTTCCCTTGGTTATTATGCGTTGTTGAATAAATGACTTATAATTTTTGACTTTTTCACTCAATACCTCCAAAGTTGGGGTGGTTGGCTTGGCATTTAGGACTATTTAGGTTATTAGAGTCTATGTGTCAATCTATAAACATGCTAGGCATCATGGTCACGTCATATGAACATGTCTAAGTCCCCCTAGGTTTTTCCATTTTTTTAATTTTTTTTAATTTTTCAGTGTTTTTTATTAAAATTTAATTTTTCCAAAACTTAGGCTATTTTTTAATAGTTTAATTGGAAAAATTGGTTTTGTAATAAAAGTGGGCTCGGAAGTCCGTTTCAGTCATGTAGGTGCTCATTTTCAAGATAAGAGCACCCAGTAAACCTATAGACCCACTATTTCCTAGTTTTAAGTGATTTTCCATCACTCACGTCAGAAAACCCCAAAAATTCAATTATTGATTATTTTAATTAATAAATTGATGAATAATGGAGCAAATCCAAAATCCTAGATCAGTGGATTCTCAGCCGATTTGATTGAAATCAGTCAGATCTGAACCAGATTGATTGGATTTGACAAATCCTTGACTGAAGGAGGTGATCTAGTCAGATTTAGAGTTGATATTCAACATCCTTTATGAGGAATTGCACCCTCTCTCTCTCCTCCACACGTGTGGGCTCTCCTAGAAGCTTTGTGGTTTGATGTGTCAGTCTGTGGGTTGATGTGTCAGCTCAATCAGCCCCCCGATTGACAAGTAGGCTTAGTGGAAGCTCAGTTTAGCTTCAGATCAGCATTGATGGACTCTCCTTCAACTCCAGTGGTTTGTCTCCTTGGGATTTGTGCCCCCCCTGGGATGGATCTCCTTTTTTTTGTATAAATAAAGCTCAGGCTGCCTCTTCCAAGCTAGTTAGAACTGGGATTGAGGTGATGTTGCTCTTGTACTGTGTTATTGTTTATTATTTTGGAATAAAGAAGCTTTGGAGGCAAGATCTATGGTGTAATTCTCTTCACGTGTGGATGGTGATTGTCAAATGCTTATGAGGTATAATCTGTGTTATTTATCATTGATTTTGTTGGTTAATTGTTGGCCTTGAAGGAGAGAGATCCCTCTTGTTAGGGTAAGAGTTTATTCTAGTTTTATTTATGCTCTTACTGCTGGTTGTTTCAGATCTATTGGAGTTGTATGTATTTTAAGTTTAAGTGCATGCTTTCCAATTATCTCTTCCAACAGCACCTATGTTTTAACCATCTATTTATGCAAGGATTTCTAAGTTGCAGGTGATCTCGCTTGTAGAAGAGGTTGAGATGGTTTCCATCTTCCTAATCTTCAATATATTTTGAATGACTTAGTCCCTCAGTGTTCCACCAAAGCAGACTCCAAATCCCAACATTCCCAGGCTTCCATCACTCTTTCTCTCTCTCTTTCTCCTTCAAAAAACTCAATTTTCTTACTTGGTTACTGAGTTTGAAAGATTTGTTATCATTTGGATCTGTTATATCAAATTAAAATTTAAATAGATATGCTATTTCAAAACTCATAGTCTAGATCTCAATTCTGAAAAGTATCATTAAGCATTCTAGATGTAGCATAAGGAAATCGTCCATTTTGCATGGCAAGTTAAAGGAAATCAGTAGGTTGCATGCTCTAGATTTCCTTTTCTCTTATAAAAAGATTAAATATAGAAATAAGTGCATATTTCATTGGCTGCACAAATAGCAAGCCAAGATCCCAAGGAAATCTTGCTTTCCTTGGTTCCGTTTTCACCTGTTTAGCTAGTTTTAACTTAGTCTTTTTGAGTTAAGGTAGGTTGATCCAAAGGTACTCTTAAAGTGATTTTGGGAATATATTATTATAACATGCTTGCTGATTTTTAGCAGGTGTAACAGAAAACAAAGGAATATGTTGTTCAAAAGTTTCCTTGGGAGCATTCAAATCCCCCCAGGGGTATCCCCTTTCACTGAAATCTCAAAATTTTGGAAGGTTGTAAGATCTTGGTTTCATCCCGTATAAGGACAAAGAGGTTTCTGATATTTCAGTTTGCTGATATTGTAACCAATAATAATAAAATAAAATCTTTTTTGAGTAGGCTCTTTCAAGGCCGCTCCCCATCCCCCCAGCGGGGATCTGCATCCGTTTCACTTTTTTGCATTTTCCCCTTTTTTCTGCTCTAGTTTAGTACTAACATGCAGGGTTGTATACTTTGATATAATTTTTCATTATTCCATTTTTTAATTTCAAAAGTAATCATACTACTTACCCCACGAATTCCCTATTGACCCGCAAGGGGAAAGAGATGCGTAGTAGGACTAATTAGAAAATCGGCGTTGTGTATCTTTGATTCCTTTTTCATCAATTGTTTCGTTAGCCATAATAAAATTAATGCCTCCCTGATTCCCTGATTGAGATCCACTTGGATCGAAAGAGGTTTCTGGAGGGTTTTCTTTTTAACAAGAACACCTATTTAAAATTTACTAAAACTAACGAAGACTCCAGTGTGTATGCTCTGTACTTGGCTGCAGTTCATCCGATTAGTCAAGCTACATCAAAAGCACTTGAGTGACTAGAATAATTAGGATTCACTCTCCCCAAATTGACAAACCATCAGGCGAAAATCCAACACCTCGACCAAACCATTACGGTGGAAAAATACCCAAAGGAAGCGGGAACTCTTGAAAAGTGACCTGGAGGCATTGATATCTGTTACACCTTCAGGTGCATTATGAACAATAGCCTCAGAGATTCCATTTATCCCACATATTCCTTGCAGGTAGCCGTGACAGTTTAGTTTTGGACATACTTCAAGTACCCCCTGGGTATATCTAGAGTCCCCTCGCCTAAGTTAAATTACTCATCTTCTTACATTAATTTAAAATTAACCAATATACAATTGCACAACATTCATTCCAGCACTTTCAAGCACTCTTAATTGTTTTTCAACTCCATTTTCAAGGCATTGGTCAACTGTTTATTTCTTTCAATCTATATGCGATTGGGTGTCATTTTCGTTCTTACTTGTGATTATCTCATCATGTTATTTGTTGTTTACAATTGTTAAATCGAAACTCCTAAGAAACTTACTCTTTAATACCATCATCATACTAAATAATTTTGCCTTAGTAACTTAATAGGGTCTACCCCCCTTGGCTTCGTTAGGAGTTGAGCCTAAACGGAGGAGTCAAGAACAAGGTGGTAGCCTTGACTCGAGACTTTCCCCCAAGGACACACCAAGTGGCTTGATGATTTCTGCCATGTAACCGAGGTGTGTGTGAGGCGGCAACAAGGTGCAGGTAATATGCTACGTCACAGCAGTCCCAGCCATCGGGGTAGAGATGTTAATTCCATTAGAAGGGTTCCTTTGCACCAATGTGGTCGATGGAGGGATGTTCATCACATTATATTGACCTCCTAAGGCTAGTAAGGGTAGTGTCTTCTTTATGAAACACAATATTCCTGCAGCTACATCACCTGGCGAATCCTATCAAATGGGCATCCCGCCAAATCCTCCAAATGGGGCCTTGGACACCACCGGTGCGACATACAGTATCCATCACTACGGAGGGGCGGTCTGAACAAATGCTCATACCAAGGAAGAAAGAAAATGAGAGTTTTGTCATCACCCTCGTACGTTCATAATTCCAACTGCGTCGAAGGTGATGACGAATCCAAAAGTGCATCGCGCAGGCACACCATAAGAGAAGAAGCCCACCCTGGTGACTGAGGAGTGCAGGTGACCGAAGGCCTACATGAGCGACCATCCTGTCAAGGAGTCAACACTATGGGGGACGAGGCGATCGCCTCAGGTTCTGAAAACCTAGCAGTATACATAGGAAATTTAGAAAATGTTGGACAGAAGGTCCATCCTGGAAGAAGTATAGACGCTCCAGACCAATGAAGAGCACAAGCAGAACATGAATCTGGAGTCTGGAAGAACTTAGAGGAGTAGGAGATGAGATGGATCATTAGGTAAACAAAAGTCTATACGACAGAAGGCGAGACAATAGCACAAAGCTCTCGAAGCTGAGGTGTCACTCTCAAACAAGTAAGCTTGCCTCTGAAATTCCATTGCATCATCCTGATCCAACGTGCAGAATATACCATGTACATCCCAATTTGGAAAGAGTCAGCAAAGACGTTTGCCACCTAATGCCATTTGTTAGGAATTCTGACATGAATTTTCTGGGTTAGTAAAACATTTTGTAACCATTCGATACCCTATTTTGGGACATATCCTGGGGGTAATTCAAACTATAAGTAGAGCCTCCTTTGAGGAGGAGAGAGGTTGGACTAATTCTCATTTTTGAGGACTCAATGCCGGTTTTGTAACTCTGAAAATATTTTTGGTCTGGATAATGAGTAGCAGTTTTTTGCGTTTTGAGATTCATCACAGTGTTATGCACTCAGTCTATTTTCCTATTTATTTCATTCCATTTTTTATTTCCTGCTAATGCATTTTAAGTTTAGTGTAAAGAATTCGTTCTATGCCAAGCGCTCTTTGCACTCGTTTATGTGTTATGGTGTGTGTTCTGGAATTCATCTCCTATGCTCCATTATATGCACCAACCTTCATTGTTCTTCTACTAAAGGCGTTGCAAGGGATTCATCCATTGATAGGTTCCCCTTGCCGTGCTGGGCCTTCCTCTCTTCTTCCTACCACTGCTTAAAGCTATTTGACTGTATGCAATGCTTACTTTGCCTCAAAACACTATGTGGAAACCTCACTCATTTTCGCTGTAATAACCTTGAATGTTTCAGAATGTGATTCCATCGCCCAATGGTTTTTATCTTGTTTATCTGTTCAACCCATTTTATTTTGTAACTATCATGTTACTATCATATATCTAGTCTTCTGCATGCTCGTTATTGCTGAATGTGTATGTGAATGGTACCCTGACAAAGAGAGAGCCCGAGTCTGACTTCCTTGGCTAGAAGGTAGTCTAAAGGTTGGTTGAAATGATTACCCCTATGACTTCCTACAACAACCATAGGAAAATTACAGGGTGCTAACATCTTGGTGCTGTTGCCGGGGAATGAATGAGCAATTCATCCCTGGGTAAGACGACATTGGTCAGTTCTATGACCTAGTTGAGTAGCCGATCTTAGATGCATTTTTGGTTGCATATGATTTGGGGACTCCACTCAATTCCTTTGAAGGTGACTCCACTAGGAACCCTAAACACCCAAAAGCTGCAAAGTTTTCAAAGGTTCCATGGTGACTCCATTAGGGAAAATGAGCCCAATATAGAAGAGAGTGGAAGGACTTGGTAAAAGATGAGGTACTCTGTTTCATTTCTCCAAGATGTCTTATCCTTCTTGGTACATTTTTCCTATCTTTATAACAGTATTCCAATATCTGTCATGCTCGGGGCAAGACCCTAGACCCACCCTTGTATATCCCTCTTTGAATACCGAGAAATATCCTTCGCCCTGTACATATGATAGGGGCCAAACCCCTTCATCTGAGCCCCGTGAGGCTCGTGATGTTGTTATTGACCCAATTCCCTCCTATAAATAGGCCTCATCCAACTCCATGGTCAAAGGACCTCTCGCTATTGCAGCATTTCCTCCCCTCCATTCAAAATCTACAAAGCCTTCGTCGTTCAAAGATTTATCCCCTCTTGAAATCTCTGCCACAACCCTAGCGAGGGACAAATTATTTGCCCCTATACTCCTCCCTAAAATCCTTCATGAAATTCCCTAGGGGTACGACCTAAGACTCAAGCAATTTTCTGGTGGGAAGGGATATTTGGGTGAGGAGCATTTGGGATGGTTTGCGGGCTGGGTCGACCTCGAAGAGGTAGACCATGAATATATTAAGGTTAGACTATTTTCCCAAAGCCTTGTTGGAGAGTTAAGGAGATGGTTCACCAGCCTTCCAGGTGGATCCATATTGGGTTACCAAGCTTTGGAGGATGCATTCAAAGAAAGGTGGCCGAAGAAGAGAGACCCTAGAAAATGCATGTTTCAGTTCTATTCCATTAGAAGGGAAGAGAGTGAATCTGTCCCAGAGTTCTTCGACAGATTTATGAAAGTATATAACACTATTCCTTCTGAGTTCAGACCTCCTCCTAGTGTCGCCCAACTGCAGTACACTGAGGCCTTTGATAGTGAATTCAATTTGTGGCTCAATGAAAGAAGGTCAGCATCTATGGCAGCCATGATGAACAATGCTGCCGAAGTGGAGATAAACTTGACTACTGCTAGAAAGAAAGTGAGAGAGGAAGGAGAAAGAAGATAGAATGAATATATCCCCTGGATTTGTCCCTCTGACACCCCAGATATCACAACAGACAAGAGGATGGAGGCCATAGAAAGATGGATGGATGGATTCATGATAAACTATAGCCCTTGCCCCGCAAGCGACCAAGAAATTAGAGGACCCTTGTGTGTGGAGCAATCTCATGTTGTCCTCGTGGACCCGTAAGGACACGCAGGATTTCTCTGTTAATGAACGAGGAATATGAAAAACAAAGGAATTTTCTCATTCCTCCCGACCCCGTTTTCCATGAATAATACCATCATCAGGGATAAGGTAACTTCCTACCCATATGCTTCACCTCATTTTATTTTCTAAAGCAGGGATTAAAAATATCTAATCAGGCGCAAACAAGGGAGGTTAAGGATGAGGTCATTCCATTGTTTAGAATGGTTGATAAGGGAGACATACGAATGACATTTGTAGTGCATCCTAATTGTCGTTCCTATCAGCCCACATATGAGTTGTTTGAGCCCCTATAGGAGTGGTGTTATGATTTATTTTTTGAAGGAGGAAACCTCCCTATCATGGGCCATGTCTACGAGGATTTCGAGGAGGATTTTGGGCTTCCACTGTACGATAAATACAAGGAGAGTTGCTCAGAATATTAGGGTCCCAAGTGGAACATTTCTTCCTTCTCTTCCAATACAGAATACCTAGGTCGAGAAGAGCACTGCGTACGGGGTACCATTGAATACATTCCATGTGAAATGCACAAGGAATAAATAGGTGTGGATTTTTGTTTTCGAGATGAGGTGACTGAGGCCTCAGATGCAGAGGGTCATAGGTTACCCTTACATGAGTATTTTGAAGAACAGCTAAGCAAGGTGCAAGGGGAGACATGGTTGGAGCAGGAATCATGGGGCCGTTAGAAGCTGGGAGAAGTTCAAGGTAACCAAGGGTGTTATGATCTGGTGGCTGAGTACATGAAATAGCTTGGTCATGACGAGTGTATAACATGATTTTTGAAGGGTGGTCACAACCCATTGGCTATACCTGTGGAGAAGCTGTATGAGGGGAATGATAGGAAAATTATGCACAACGAGAACCAGAAGTTCAAAAATAACCTCCTATCATCCCACCTCACATTACTACCCTCTATCAAGCAGGAGGGAAGAACCTGCAAACATAATCACCTGCTTGATTGGCTTCACTAAAAGTAAGATATCTCCTGACTGGGAAGTAATGCTTGTAAAAAGTAGGGTAGGTAGGATCGAATAAGCTCGGCCTAGCGAGCATTTTACTTCTACAATTTTCCATGTTTATTGCCATTTATTCAGCTTTTGTTTTAGAACACGTTGGTAATTTTTAATGGAATATCCATGAAACGACCCAATGGATCAAGAACGCGATCTACATAGGTTCTTTGCTACCTCACAGGGAGGATAGCATCCCCATTTGGAGCCGTTGTTAGAAAAAAAGCTAAATTTTGAATAGGCTCCGGTGATGATGGGTTGTCGAAAGTGGGTATAGCCATAAATTTTCCAAGCCTGAGGGTTTCGAGAAGGATCACCATAGGGACAGGTAGTGTAGAGCAGCGAAGGTTGAATATTTTGTGGTGGAAGAGGCGTGCAGAGGAGCTAGCTACAAGAGTGCATGAAATCCATTGTTTGTCATGTTATCCCAATGATCACGATTAAGGCAAACCAGATCTATGGCCAAGAATTTTTTCACTACTCCAACTTGCATGACAAGTAAGGTAGAGAGTGGCCGCGAAGTGGACAAAGGGCCCTGCATGATCGAACGGTGGCGGTATGAAAGGGAGAAAATCATTGGCCCTGGAGGTTTTTGCAGGAGGAAAGTGTGCAACAGATAAGGGCGGGGGGGGGAGTAATGTGAATCCTTGTAGAGCCCCTCGCTTTCAACGACATAGATTAAGCGAAGTGACCAACCAACGACTCTGATCTACGTCGTGGCAGAGACATGCATGGAGGTTTGGCAGTAGACGAACGAAGAAGTGTGGTAGGGTCTAGCTAGTCAGAGCGGGACAGGTGGCATCGACGGTGCCAAAAATTAATTCCCGGGCCCTCACAACTCACTATCTGACACACGTGATGAGGATGTATGTCTAAATGATTAGTTGATAGAGGATGCGAACGATCGTGCACACCATATTTCCAGGAGGCAAGGAACTGAGATCTTGGATGTCTGATGGGGAACCAAAGCAAGAAACATCAAATCCACCCCTGATGATATCTTCTCAATATGAGTGCGATCAAGGCTGAAGGCCACTTATGCAAGCAAGAGAATCGGATTGAGACAAAGGGGGTTGTGCATCTAGTGCTTCCACAAAGAAACTTGAGCGAACAACCACATGATCATTTGAGTGTCATCATATCACTTGACAATGGCAGGTGAGAGAGGCTAACGGAACCTCACCAAGCTCCCCCACCGGCTCATTATAACGCCACCTTCGGCTCCCTAACAAGAATGACAGTCTGTTTTCCTAAGAAGGTGGAGCCCGGGGACCTTGCTACAAGGCTTACAATGATCAACCCGCATGAGGTGCAGGTGATACGCTGCATTGCAGTAGTCCTAGCCATCGAGGTAGAGATGTTCATTCCATTAGAAGGGCTCCTTTGCACCAGTGAGATTGATGGAGGGATGTTCATCACATTAGAACGACCTCCTGAGGCTGGTAAGGACGATGTATTCCTGATGAAATGCAATATTCCCACAGCTGTAGCACCTGGGGGCTCCTATCAAATGGGAATCATGCCAAAGCCTCCAGACAGGGCCTTGGACACCGCTTTCGTGGCATACAGTATCCATCGCTACGGAGGGGCGGTATAAACAGACGCTCATACTAGAGAAGAAAGAAAAGGAGAGTTTTGTCATCACCCTCGTACGTTCATAATGCCAACTGCGTCGAAGGTGACAACAAATCCAAAAGTGAATTGCACAGGCGCACCATAAAAGAAGAAGCTCACCCTGGTGACTGAGGAGTGCAGGCGACCGAAGGCCTACAGGAGTAGCCATCCTTTCAATGAGTCATCACTATGGGAGACAAGGTAGTCGCATTATACATAGGGAATTTAGAAACTATCAGACAGAAGGTCCATCCCGGAAGAAGTATAGATGCTCCAGACCAAATATGAGCGCAAGAAGAACATGTTTCTGGAGCGTCGAAGAACATAGAGGAGCAGGAGCTGAGATGGATCATTAGGTCAACACAAGTATGTACGAAAGAAAGTGAGGCAATGGCACAGAGCTCTCGAAATTGAGGTGTCACTCTCAAACAAGTAAGCTTGCCTCCGAAATGCCATCGCATCATCCTGATCCAATGCACAAAATATACCACATACATCCCAATTTGGAAAGAGTCAGCGGAGATGTCCACCACCTAATGTCATTTGTTAGGAATTCTAACATGAATATTCTGGGTTAATCCTGCATACCAATATGATACCTTGTTTCAAAACATATCTCGGGGATAATTCACATTATAAATAGAGCCTCCTTTGAGGAGGAGAGAGGTTGGACTAATTCTCATTTTTGAGGCCTCAGAGCTGATTTTGTAACTCTGAAAATATTTTTGGTCTGGATAATGAGAAGCAGTTTTCTACATTTTGAGATTCATCACGGTGTTATGCACTCAGTTTGTTTTCCTGTTTATTTCATTCCATTTTGTATTTCCTGCTAATGCATTTCAAGTTAAGTGTAAAGAATCCATTCTCTGTTAGGCACTCTTTGCACTACACTCTTTGCATTCATTTATGTGTTAGGTGTGTGTTCTGGAATTCATCTCCTATGCTCCATTGTATGCACCATCCTTCATTGTTCTTCTGCTAAAGGCATTGCAAGGGATTCATCCATCAATATGTGCCCCTTGTCGTGCTGGGATTTCCTCTCTTCCTCCTACCATCGCTTAAAGATATTTGACTGTATGTGATGCTTACTTTGCCTCAAAACAATATGTGGAAACCTCACTCATTTTTGTTGTAATAACCTTGAATGTTTCAGACTGTGACTCCATCGCCCAATGGTTTTGATCTTGTTTGTATATTCAACCCATTTTATTTTGTAACTATCCTGTCACTAGCAGAAATCTAGTCTTTTGCGTGCTCGTTATTGTTGAATGTCTATGTGAATGTTACCATGACAAAGAGAGATCCCTCTCTGTCTACCTTGGCTAGAAGGTAGTCTAAAGGTTGGTTGAAATGGTTACCCCTGTGACTTCCTACAACAACCATAGGAAAATTACAGGGTGCTAACACATGGCGTTATCATTGATTGGAAAATTCTAGATGCAATAATATTCAAGCCAAGATACAATTCTATCATGAAATGTAGAGTGACTAATATGAACATATTGGGGCAAATCCATAGATGAGTGATGACTGTTATGAATGAAATTGTTTGTTTCAGAGATTGTACCAAAATAATGAGAATCTAACATACTTAGTAGTTGAAACTGAAGTGTTTCATGTAATAAGTGGCTTCAGTCAAATAATGTGTATGATCTATCATCCCTTGTCATATTAATCTTGTTTTTATTAAAAGGGTGGCATCCATTAACATGATTAGTTTCATTAAAGCTTTTAGTCTCACCAAGTTGATCATTTAAACAAGAAGATTATTCATTGATTATTATAAGTGGAGTTGAATTAATATGAATCATTCTTAAAAATATGTTCTTTGAAGCATTTATTTCTTCCCATGTAGAATATTGATAATACAATAACCCAAATGAATCATGAGAACAAGTTTCGTTCTTTTCATCTCCTAAATATAAGCGATTATCATCTTGCACCCTATTAGAATCTAACCAAACATATTGGAATTCCAAAGAATATGAAATGATCACTTGAGAAGCACAACCATCAAACATATATGGATATAGTGAAAAGTAAGTGGATGATGAAAGAAAATGAAAATCATATCTTGATAAAGCAACCTATTTGAAAAAATAATCTTCTTCTGTGAGAATGTCCATATCTGATAATTCCATTTTTGTATGTGTCTATTCTCCTAGAATAAACTGATCATTATTTGTGATATGCTCTACCGAAAAATATGAACACAAGATATTATTCAAGACATAATCATGGTCATTGTAAAAAGGTAAAGGCGAGAGCAAATCACAAGACTTTTTAGAACAAGGATATTCAATAATTAATGGTGAGTTATGAGAATATTTAATGATGGAATCTCTTGGAAGTTGGTGTTCAACTTCTTCAATTAAATTAGGTGAAGATTGTTCCAAATTTTGAACACAAAATTCAGATTTGATCTCTTGCATTTCGTAAGTAGTTGTAAATTTTTGGAGGGAGTTACAACTTTCTTCATCTAAATTTAAACTTTCCTTCTCATTTAACGAAGATACTGACATATGAGCATTATCAAAAGCTATGTTTACATCTGTAAATATTTCTTATTCCTTTTGATCTACATCTATGAGAGTGAAAAAAGTTGGCAAATAATGTTGATCTACAACTCCTAAATCTTCATCTAATTCAACCTCCGAATGAGTGTGAGTGGATGCTTCCAGTTGATTAAGAATTGTTTGATATTTTTCATTTGAATGATAAATAGGATATGGAAACCATTCAATAAAAGAAGGCATGTCTTTCAAAGGAAATTTGTTGCAAAGATGTATGAACCTAATTGCAAATTCCTCTAATGATTCATCTTTTCCTTTCCTAAGATATTTCAATTCTTTACATAATTTCTCATAATCAAAATTATTAAAAGCAAATAGAAACTCATCTACAAATTGTTCTAAGGTATGAATGAAAGCAACCAACAATGTTTCACATCAATTCTTAACTTGACCTTTGAAAGTAAGAGTGAATAACTTGCATATGACACCTTCATGGACAATATCATTATGAATACAATTTTGAACAAATTCAGAAGCAAGTTTCACCGTCAAATTTTCTTTTTGACAAGAGGTTAACTATCTTTAATGTAGTGCTACAGTTATCTAGAAACACATCTCAAAATAGGGGTTTGGGTAGGATTCATGATTGTTGAAAATAATGAAAAGATTGAGTCTAATGAGTTTTCTAGAAACACATCATTTAACTTTCCTTTTGACATGTTTATGACAACAAAGAAGAATTAAGCTATAAAACTGAAAAACTATGGACCAAAGGATAAATGGAGTAATTTCTTAAACTGGAATAAAAAAATTTAACCATTTATTTTTACCTCGACCCTCCTTCTAGTGCCATTTGTCAACGGGAAGAACTGACCACTCGTCAACACAAAAGAAACAGACTGATTGAGGCTCTTAAAGCATACCCTAAATCATTTGGTGTAGCTACTTATGACGAGTATCTGGGCCCTGTTGCCACTAAAGGTATGATTTTCTCCATGAAAAGAGACTTTATTGTCTAAATGATTCTAAATTCCTAAATGCAAACTAAGTCTAAATGAAATGAAAACTAATCTAATATAATCTAAGTGCAAATTCATTAGTTGCATAAAGGACTATTCAACAACAACAAAATCAACTATTTATATCCTATCATGGGAGCAATAATAAAAATGAATAAATATTATGTATAAAATAATGATGATATCGGAATTTCCCAAAGCAATTTTAAATAAACAATGATACTTGAAACACATCAATAAATTACAAGGCCAGTTAATAAATAACTACTAATTAGCATGTACATATAAATTGTACATCATATTTTGCAATCGCTTAAAGCAATCAAATAAGAAATATTGATCACAAAAAAATGAAGCGTTTCTTATTGGACCTACCTCTAACTATATGAATAGAAAACATTTTATAAAACACACAATCAAATACAAAAACCGATTTCAAACATACAATCTGAATAGATCAACTATATTAAAAATACAAATAAAAATAAAGATTAAAAAAAACAATTACTAAAATTTAAAATAATTAAATAAAAAAAATTTGAAAAAAACTAAACTAAAATTAAACAACAAAAATTCAACCATTAATCAAGAGCATCCTTTTAATTACAGACTTCTAGGTAATTTGTTGGTTCTGTCTCCACGAATTGATTGGTTTGTGACCTCAAGCAGAGAATCCTCCATATAGTTATAATAACCTTAACCTATTTTCTCAACAATTTTATCTTACAATATGCAAGTATCCTTTACTTTCCCAGTATTTTGTGCATTGATTCAATCCAATATCCTTCACAACAATCTAGTGCAAATCTCATAAACAACAAATTTATATCAACGTGCCTCTTCCTATTATAAATTTATGGAACTCCCTCTTGGTTGCAAAACATGGAGCATCCTTATAGAAGAATGGTTAACCTCCACTCTCTTCCTTTTTCTTCGGTGAAATCGCGACAGATGTTGTAGCGATTTGATGGATTATTCTTTTGCATGTTCTCAATGGTGACAACAAACCCTAGAAATATTCCAACTAATGGATGATAACTGGTGCTTCGATATTAGTGGCATTTACCCCAAAAAAACCCGTGGAAAACTCTGTAATCTGGTCTAACTATCTAATAAGTAGGACCTAGTAACATGGTGGAGTTTTATTGCTTCAATGACAAACATTTTAAGAAACATGGTAATAAAGAGGCTTCTCTCTTCCATGATTTGAGGTATCGCTTGAGATTCCATGAACCATGGATGTAGGATCAATAATCTCGATGGATATAGGTGGTCACCCACTTATTCTATTGACTCAAAATATTTTTCATGTTGGCAATTTTCTAGTAATTTTCTATTGTTTTCTAGGTTCTGAAATTTCGGGGTTGCTTTGAAGCTCTAAACAATGTTTTTTTGGGCCGCAACATCCCAAACAATTTTTGTTTTGTGTGAGATTGATTCACTATTATACCCCTTGGATATATATTTCAAACGAACTATCAAGCACCCTAAATAGAGATCATATGAAAAAGTTATGACCCCAGAAAGTTAATTATTCAACTAACCACCTTGGCGCTGCAAACTTGATGACAATTCATCTTCTAGGGTTCGGTTTTTGGATGTTTATGGTTCTTGCCATCAGATTTATGATAAATAGGCCCTTTCGGCCTCCTTTTGTGTTCAGCTTGTCACGAAGGATCGTAGCCGCCGCATCCCTTGTGAGAGATATAACTACCACCATTCTAACTGCTTTTACTTTTACAGCTTGTTTTATTTAATTTATTTAATAAAATTTAAGTTTTACTAGGTTTCTTGCAATATATATGCATGTAAATATATAGATACTCTTTCATTTCGTTTTCACATAAATCTAAATCAATCAATATACTTCAAAATCGTTTCCTTGTGTTATTTCCAAATAAAGGACTCCCAAATAAGACCATCTTTAAAATTTTAAAAAAAACTATAAGCCAACATCATCAGTAATTAATTTCCTCAAGCCATCACGTGAATCCGTATATTCCATACTCAACAACAAGTCAAGCACCTTTCACTACAACTATAATCATGTGCTCATTTTCCTTCAAGCATTTTTAATTTATAATTTATGAAGGCCACCTTCATCTTCAACTTCAAGATAATGATTTGATAACGTGATGGAGAGTGGCTTCTGTTTCTTTGACAAGTGTGTGCTCCTCGTATTGATTTGAGAATCCTTTTTTTTAAGTGATGTATTGTTTACCCTTCAAAACGCCATAACCTTGGAATCTTAAACTTTAATGGCCTGCATAGGATTCCCAACAAAAACCTAATTGACATGTTTTATTAAGAGATGAATATGTTACTCATTTGGAAAAATTTCATCAATTAGCTCTATTTCATGGAATAAGTGCCAGTGAAATAACCTCCCAATTCGAACTTTTGAAAGAGAATCTCAACACTGTACACACGATGCAGGGATATTGAATCCGTTGAGTTCGGGTGTGTACTTTATAGCCAAGCATCTGGGGTATTGGACTTATCAAACTCAGTGCTTTTGGATGGTTTTACAGGGTAATGGTATTAGTCTTATATTATATATTTCAAGTATCTTAAAAAGAGGTCATTAGTAATTTGGATCTGCTCTCATGTATTCACTGTCACGGGTTCTTCTTATATTTGGAATGGATTTATGAGAACTTTGTCTTGGATTACCGGTTCCTTAGGTTGGAGAGTGGGGAATGGCAGAAATATTAGGATTGGGGTTGACCCCATTGCTTGTCTTTGTTCTGATTACATCCTATTTGAGCAACTCAGAACTTATCTGGAGGACTATGGTATTTTGTCTCTTGCTGATGCTCATCTTGGGGGTTTAGCAAGCTATGGTCAGAGTTATTGGCTTACTGTTGAAGACCTAGAGTTGGCTGGTACTTGGAAAGTATTATGGACCAATTATATTGATGGACTTTCTCATGGTTGTATCCACCTGAGTAACAAGTTAGACTCACTGGCCTGGCTGTTTAATAAGAACACTGGGTAGGTCTCGGCTCGGTTGGCATATGCTTACATTGCTTCCTGTCAGTGCACAGATTTTCCGGATAGTATTATGGTTATCATATGGAAATACAACTTACCTCTGAAAGTGATTTGTTTTGTGTGGCTATGTTTAGCCAACCGGATCAACTCTTGGGACAACCTTCAGAAGAAGGGTTGGATCGGGCCTAGCTATTGTTGCCTATGTCATGAGGACGCTGAATCAATTAACCATATTTTTATTGACTGTAAATTTACAAAGGATGTTCTTGTGGGACTCACTGCAGCCCTTCAGCAAAACTTAATATGGAATGAGCCAACTTTCAAGAAATTCCTGGTAATATGGACAGGGAGGGAGAAAAAATTGAAATATCTCCCACTATTAATGTCCTGGCAGATCTGGATCTCTCATAACCGTGCCTTATTTGATAACCGTAGACCTTCTGTTCAGTTGACTATACACACTATTCTGGAACATCTACATAGATATGAGGTGAAGGCCGCTGTTAGCACCAACAGGAAACTGAAAGGATTAGAACCGGTCTATGCTTTCCCTGTAGGCTTCTTTGATTGAGCCTCAGCTAAGAATATAGGTGGAGTGGGGGTACACATCATTCTAAATAAAAACCATCATTTTCACTTGAAAATTGGTTGTGGACAGAGTACCAACACTCGATCTGAACTACTTGATCTTTGGGTGCTTCTTGTTTTTTCCAAATAAATTGGACTTCCATATATACATATCAGAGGAGACTAATCTACTGTCATCAACTGGTTTAATGGCAAGGCTGCCTTAGAAGCTATGGAGCTTACAGGATGGTGTCAAGAAATCATGACACTTCGTTCTTGCTTTTCCCATCTTGAAATAGCTCATGTCTATAGAGAGTACAATGTCCAGGAGGATCTCTTATCTAAGGAGGCACTTCATTTACCTTCGAGGATCCTATATTATATGGAATTTATCGATGAGGTTTGCGACTGGCAAGGAAATATTCAGCTCATCTGACTATCTTCTCCTCCCTGTTTCTTTGGGGATTGTATATTATTTTTTGATATCATCTTTGATGATTTGGAAAAAATTTGCAGCAAATCCCGATAGTGTCTCCTTAGATCAGTTGACTGCCCGGATCGTGATTCCTGTGACTGAGTTGTTACAAGTTGGGGAATGGAAGAAGTTTATTATTAGCTCCTTCCTCTGACATAGCTCATTTATGCAGTCCTGATATTGAAGTCATGTATTGTACCTATGTTTTGGTTGTGGACTGGTTTCTTATATTGTATTACACTGGTGCGGTACTAGCCTTCAGCCTTGCTAAAGTCCCTGATGTGAACACCATATATGTATATGGCTTGTGACTGTTTACCTTGTCCCTAGATGTGGCTGGTTATTGTACATCTTGCTGAAGCACAAAGTTTCCTTTGATTCAATTTTTTGAATAACAAGGAAATGCTATTTTTCTCTTGGAAACTCAGTGCACATTCCCTATATATATGTTTCCCAGCGTACTTCATTATTGTTGCAGCCAAGATTAATATATAGAACAAAAGCATAAAAGCATATGCACGTCTTCCAAAATGCAAGGGAACATAATCTCTTATTTCAATAACACTTTTAATGAAGTTAAGAATAAATAAAATCGATATTATTAAAGATATGAAAAAGATATAAAAATTAATTTATAACTATTGATATCTTGATTATGAAAAATAAGAATTTCACCAAATTCAAAACAAAATCTGGCGATTAAAGTGTGGCCTTTATAAAATAAGATATTCTTCTTTTTCTAAAGTATAAATATGCAAAATAAAAAGTTATGGTAAAATAATCTTAGTGAGGACTAACTTTATAATCAATTATTTGATTAGATAAATGAAGTTTGTGTTAATTAAATAAGTGACGAAATATATATTTGTATAAGAATTTTTTGACAATGTGTGTTGGTTATGGAGTCTAATTTTTCTAATTCCAACATCTTATTGTTCATCCGTGTTTGTACCCAAGTTTTACTGTACACTTGTCTCAGTGGGGAGTTGTGGGGGGCATCACCCTCCACGCAAGGGTTCGGGGGCTTACGAGCCCTTGAAAAGGGTTTGAGGGTAACACCCCTGAGAAAGGGGGTTCGGGGGTGAAGCCTCAAAAATATTTTTTTTTGGTTATTTATTGGCCAACAGTTTATGGGCCCATGGTTTTGGGTAGCCCGTGGTATTTTCCCATGGTAATTGTACCTTAAAAGGAAGATATGGTAATACAATTGTGTATTATAGTATTGTGAAAAATGATTTATGTGATTGTGTGAGAGACACTGTGAGAGGGTGAAGAGGAAGTGCATTAGATGTGTTGTAGGTTGTATCCCTTCATTTTGTTGGACGATATAATAAAAGGACTGACAATTTCTGCGTGGACGTAGCCCATCTTGGGCGAACCACGTTATATTGGTATCTCTCTTGTATTATGTTTCGTGTTTTATATTTGCATCTTATTATATTGTTATTAATCTGCGATCCTATTTTCTAACAATGTGGAAATTACCAACTAATTCAGATAAACTTAAGTATATATCTCAATTGGAATTGATGGTTATGTTAGTAGTGTAAATTTGGACATATAAACGATGAGCATAGTAATTTAGGAAGAAGAATAATGCAAAAGTATTTTTTTTTTATGAAAGTAAAGGTTTTGTAAAAATTTATAGTCCACTTAAATAGAAAACTAACAACCTAGCTCTATTCTAAAAATAATTCTCTTTCAAGACGTGGATCAACTTGCTTATGAATAAGCTCAAATTGAATTATTTTGATTCATAAAAAGAACAAAAAAAATGAAAAGGTAAAAGATAGTTTAGACAAAAACAAAGAATTCTAAAAATTAATGCTTTGTCCAAAAAAAGAAATTATTGACTCATTTCCATACTATTATATGTGTTCCTTTAAGATGCAAACAAGCTTTTTTGTAAATAACCCTTTGTTGGCAGGGTTTTGGTAAGTGAGTTGCACAGCATCGCGGTAGCTGCGCAACCTCATGCGGTACCACGCAAGGCTAGATTAGCATGATGGGCGGAAGAATAACCGCTTTGAATATTTTATATGTTATTTGACCAAGTTTTGTTGTAATAGGTCATTAGTGGTTATAAGTTAGTTAGAAGTGGACCCTCAATGAAATTACCCAAGCCTATTTATAGATCTAGTTTTGCAAGTAGACGGTACCAAGAATAGGAGAATCACATCAGAGGATAATTGGGGCATAAGATCTAGTGCGATCTGGTTTTCTGAAGATTTTCCCGTGTATCTCCGATTTATCTGGGTTTTCTTGATGTATGCAGTCTCTGGTTTTGGAGAAGAATTGTGTAATGTGGGTCTTTTGCACAAGGTTAATATGATATGTCTATTGTGGCACAAATCCTATCTATTATCACTGCTGCAATCTAATCTGTTATGACGTTATGACCTGTTTAGTATAATGGTGCTATGATTTAATCTCTTTCTGTTATATCGATGCGATTTGTTTTTATGCTACTGTCTATTGCATTATGAGTAGATATGTTTTATGGGTAATGCTGCGGTATTAGCAATATTGTGACAATTGTATGATGCTATAATGATTGCATAATTTCTGAATACACTCTGTAAGTTGAGGAAATGGTGTAAAGTCGATTGCAAATCTATGGATCTAGCAGTTATGGTATCCTTTTGTCGAATCCCCATATCCTCTGTCCCCACTGCCAGAAACTCAGTTTCGACAGCTCTCCCTTGAACACCTCGGGTGAGACCTCATCTGCTCCGCAGACATTGCTGGGAAGGGTAAAACCTATCTGGGTTGGTGCTCAGGGAGATTGCACTAGTTGGGTGTCGACAGAATGGGAACCCCTATCAATGAGGCATTGTTCATGGGTTTCGCCAACAAATGGTTCTGTTGCTGGGACCTAGCTGCTATTAAGAGGAGGATATGTTTTGGCATCCGACTCAACCAGAGATCGAAGGGTGGTTTGATCTAAAGTTGTGGGAGTTTGCTGAAGCTGAAAATCAGAATCCGAAGTTGTCGACGGGCCACTGGATGGATAGGTATATCCACGACAGTCCTCATGGATGGTTCTTTTGTGAATTTCCTATCCTCTTACAGGAATGGCTGGAAAAGTTCACTAAGAAGAAGACAAAATTTCAAGGAGGAGAGCCGACATCCTGGACCCCAAATTTAATCTAGGAGTTACAAGAAACCAATAATAACGCATTGCGAGCAGTTGAAGTGTGGTTGGATAGTATCTTAGAAGGATACATCACCGAGTTTGCAGTCGACACCAATAAGTCCTTTAGCGAAGCAAAAAGAGAGTTCTTTAGTGGAACTCTAGTGTGCAGAGGATGTAGGCACCACGACGGAAGGGGGGAGATGCATGAAAAGGGAAGGGGTAGATGGGCATGAGTTCTGGTGAGAATGTGAAGGTCGTCGAGGAAACAAGTGGTTGTACAAGGGGAGGAGCAAGGTTTCGAGAGAAGAGGCAGAGGATAGGGGAAGGTCCTACCGCGATCGAAGTGCAATGCCATGAAGAACAACCACATGGGACGAAGCAACCTTTTTGTGACGACAAGGATGACTAGGCCCAGGTTACGCTCGGAAGGACAATAGGATTGAACCCCAGTAGTAACGTGCCCACGCATCCGGGAACTACTCCCCCCAAAGGAAAACATACACACTCTACATCAAATTACCCAACGTGTCAGCAACAGTTTAGTAATAGAGCACCAGCATGAGGAAGAAGGACCAGAATGGCGGGCGATGAAATGAAGTTACCAATATTCAATGGGAATGGCATTGGTGATCCAGAGCAGTACTGGTTCTTATGTGAGGCGATCTGGACTGCCTGATAAACTGTCGATGATGATGTTAAGAAAAGTCAGCTGGTCACTACCCTGAGGGGCCATGCGCTGGAGTGGTTCATGAGATTCACGCGGATACCTCAGGGAGGTACCGTGAAGACATTGGATGAGATCCAAATGGGGTTATTTGAAGAATTTAAGAAGCCAAAATCTGAGGCTCAATATATTACTGAGTTAAAGGAGATCAAACAGTTCCCTAATGAGATGATTTGGGATTTTAATCAACGCTTTAAGACATTGATGGCTCAGGTCAATTTTCAAATGAGCGATGTTCAGCAAAAGGAATGGTTCATCGCCGCACTTGTCCGGCATATCAGAAAGCTGCTAATGCAGCAAAAGATTGCGAAACAGACCGAGGCTCTGAAGACTGCGATGAAATTGGAGGCATCACTAGTAGAAGAATCTATAGTTGGAATGAACCAGATTCAAGTGCGGAATGAACCAGATTCAAGTGCAGTTGGCCAATTTCACGCTCCAACTGCAAGATATCAAAAAGGCCAAGGAAGATCGTGATGATATTTGGTGCACCCATTGCCATGTAGATGGACATACCAAGGACACATGTCCGACGTTTTAGAACTATTTGCTGTCAGGAGCCCCGAATTCGTTGAGTTGTGCTGGTGTACCATGGTGTCTCATATGTTAGGTCTATGGGCATTGACATGAGAACTGTGATTACATGCAGAAAATTGTTACCAAGGAAGAAAATTTGTACTGTACATTTTGTCGGTCAGTCGGACAAGATGAAAAAAACTGTCGAGCTTACGATTTGCTCCAGGAAAGGACGTATGATTCATAGTTTGTGAAAGGTGAGGACCCCCGGATAGCGCAAGCACATACACAAGTAGTACAACCTGTATGTCAAGTGCCGTATACACCACCACCTCCATTGCAGTTTGTCCCCATGAAACCGCAGCAACAATTTATATCGCAGCTGCAGTTAGCACCTCTGCCGCAAATGGTGGTACAACCATAGTATAACCAGGCACCGTGACTACAGTATAATCAACCACAATATGTTCAAACCACACACTATGTCCAGCAACAACCAAACACACCGCAACAATAGATGTCCCAACCACATTTTCAGCAAGTAGGAGCTCGAGGAGGATTCCGTGGAGGGTTCAGAGGTCAAGGAGGAGTATTTGGTGGAGGAGGAGGACGAGGTCATGAATCAATCTAGTGCTACACATGTGGGGTATTTGGGCATTATCAAAGGGAGTGCCCTCATGCATAGTGTACATACTGTGCAGCGAGAAATTATAATGTTGAAAACTACCCTCAGTTGATCGTCAAATGGCACGTAAGAAATATTCCTCAGTTACAGAACGTGTAGAATCAGAATCAGCCTACATTCCAAGTACAAAACCAAGCGATAATGCAGAACCAGGTCCCACCGCAGACTAAGACTCAGAACTAGCCTAAGACTCAGAACCAACAAATGAATCAACCATTGAATCAGAACCCAACATTGAACTTGAATTAAGGATCAACAGTTGCCACTATTTGCCAAGCCACGATTACAAGATGTCAACGTTAGGATCGTCACTCCCACTTGTGCGACAACTGGAGATGATGGACCATGGCTGCAAGTTCGACTCACTAGTAAGAAAAAGGTCGCATTTGATATTGCAACAGAGAAAGACACCTTCTTTAGCGCAAAGAATGCAATGGGGAGAAATCCGAGTAAGTTACCAATTGTTGATATGCCATTTGATTTCAATCCATCCGTAGAGGCGGGACCATCGTGGTAGCATGGTACCTTGCAAAAGTTATTTGAGAGTTGTCTATCGCTGGCAAGGGACTCTGACACCCTTGTCAATATTGAGACACTATTACACCACCCTAAGAAGACAGTGAAGGATTCCACTATGAATTCTTTGCAAAAAAGAAAGACAAGCAAGGAGATGAGGATGAATATCCAAATTGGAGAATATGAGGTTGACTCGGTCATTCTGGATCTTGGATCCGATGTAAACATTCTGAACAAGCAAACTTGGAAATTGATGGGGAATCCAACATTGGGATGGTCGCCGGTACAGTTGCAAGTAGCAAATCAAGCAAAGTTTCATCCCATTGGTCGCGCTTCACACTTGGTTGTCGACATTGAAGGTATGAAAATGCATGCTGACTTTGATGTGATAGAAGTCGTAGACGACGGTGGTTCCTATCACACGCTACTAGGGATTGGATGGGCTAATGATAGTATGGCAGTTATCAACTTCAAAAAATGATTCATGACATTTGAAAACCAGGATGTCAGGGTCATTGTTCCTATGGACCCTCAGGAAGGATGACGATATATTGAACCTGTAAAGGATAATGTCGAGAGAAGTTGGGATCACGCTTATAACATCTCTGAAGACTATATCCATCATACCATCGATGGCTTACTTCAATGGTGAAGCACAAGTTCCACGTCCTCTGACTCTAAAGACACTCTAGAAAATTGGCAGAATCAGTTGCATGAAGTATCATTCAGGAAATGCAGGTTAATTACACAGTCTCTTCGGCATGTTGCAACTGAGACTGTCGAGTTGCCCATTTATGAAGGACTGCCGGGACTATCAGTATTCTTTTAGGAATTTGACTCAAAAATTTTTTGAATCGCAAAGGATACTGGATCTTGATGTACCATTGAAGGCTACTCCAACTTGATGATGGGCGACACACAAACAGATGATCCATGACTGGGAACAGTGCCGCAGATTGATGATGGTCCTCTTCGGCGATTTAGAGGTCTATCATGCTGGGAGATATGATGGATGGAATGATCCCACCAGTCATTTAATCAATTGTTAGACTTTATGGGTGTCCAAAGATGAATGGGTCCACACTTTCGCTCACACTCTAGAAGAAATGCTGAGATCTTCGTATGTGGCAGCCGAGTTGCGCAGGACTATCACCACTTGGGAGGAGTTGTTTGTTTGTTTTGCGTAGATGTTTAAATTTCAAGACATCAACCCAAAGGTATGCAATTCTTTACAAATCATCCGCGATGTCGAACTCAAGGTCATCCATGTTGCCTATCCATTTGATCCACATGCGCATTGTTCAATCCAATCCATGATGACCTGCTACAACTTGTCCGGGGAACCTGAAGATGATGATGAGCTACGAAATGTTAATATTCTCGAGTCCAAAGGAAGCCACGATGTTGCAGCCCATGACATATCGATGAACTCAATGACTCAGCCATTGAGGATCTAGAAATTCAACATTGGGTCGACAGAGAACCCAAAATTTGCCAATATTGGAGATTACTGGGATGAGGATACCATGGCTTAGATCACGAACCTACTACATGAATTCCGGGACCTTTTTTTGACACGGTTTTTAGAGATGAAGGGAATTTTAGGAGACCTAGGGGAGATGAAAATCATGTTGAAACCAGATTACAAACTAGTGCGACAGAGGCCCTACCCACTGAATCCACAATACAAGGACCGTGTGAAGGCTGAGATTGACCAAATGCTTGATGCTGGGATCATCGAGCCTATAGAAGAATCCGAGTGGATAAGTCCTATGGTGGTCTAGGATAAAAATATAGGAGAAATATGCATTTGTGTCGACCTAAGGAAGTTGAATGATGCATGTGTACATGATCCATTCCCAACCCCTTTTACAAACAAAGTTCTTAAAGGTGTAGGAGGCCAGGAGATGTATTCTTTCACAGATGGCTTCTCGGGATACCACCAGATCCGGATTGCAAAGGAGGATCGCTATAAGACTGTGTTTGTCACTGAGAGGGGTTGTTTTCAGTATACAGTCATGCCATTTGGGCTGAAAAATGCACCAGCTCTATTCTCTTGCATAGTTGTCGATGTCTTTAAATATTTTATTCAAAAGTTCCTACAGGTGTATATGGATGACTGGACTGTCTATGGACTAATTAGGGACCACCTAGACAACCTGCGGCCGATGCTGGAAAGGTGTCGCTAGCATTAGATCGCCTTAAACTCTAAAAAGTGTATTTTTTGTGCACCATTTGGCATGCTGTTAGGGCACATCATCTGCAAAGAAGGTCTATTGGTCGATCCGGTGAAGATCACGATAATCCTCAGTTTACCACCAACAACTAATATCAAGATGCTTCGGGCCACACTAGGGCATACCAGCTACTATCGCAAGTTTATCAAAGGATATGCTGCGATTACTGCCCCCATGGAGAAACTACCATTAGAGGAATTTTGGGGTCTAAAATGGGCCTCCTAAGGAAAATAATAAAATAATAGTTAAAATAATAAAATAATAGTTAAAATAATAAAATAATATAATTTGATTAATTTTGGAGGAAGAAAGAAAAAACTACCTTTTGTGTTTGTATTTTCGACATATCTCTCTGTGTTTTTACTCAAATTTCGATCGGGAGAGCTCGTTGGATGCGTAATTTGATTCCGCATCCAATGAGTACCCACACTGCATACTTTTTATGGACCCCTCTACCCCAAAAACAAGAAATACCTGAAAAAATGTGATGATGATGTCATCATCATGTTTTTCAAGTATTTCTTGTTTTTGGGGTAGCGGGGTCCATAAAAAGTATGTATTGTGGGTACTCGTTGGATGCAGAATCAAATTCCACATCCAACGAGCTCTCCCGATTGAAATTTGAGTAAAAACACAATGAGATATGTCGAAAATACGAACAAAAAAATAGTTTTTTTTAATGACAAATATGTCAATTCAACCATTATGGTTGACTTATTTTATTGAAATTCTATTGGTTCTTGAATTCCAACTCACAAAAACTTATTTTGGCACATTTTCTTATAAGGCCCATTTTAGACCCCAAATTTCCTCTAATGTAAAGAAGGATGCAGCCTATGAATGGACTCAGGAATGTCAAGGAAGTTTTGACACTTTGTGATAGTGTATTTTACTACATGAGCAGAGTCCCATTATAGAAGAAGCACATGAAGGAATTGTGGGAGGTCACTATGGAGGTCAGTCTACTGTGAGGAAGGTGTTGTGCACCAAACTATGGTGGCCTATGTTGCATAACGATGCTGCAGACTATGCGAGGAGCTGCAATGTTTGCCAGTGTTGGTAAACCATCGCGGTGGGATGAGATGCCACTGGTACCACTGGTGACTCTACAACCATTTGATAAATGGTTCTTGGATTTTGGGGGTCCTATTAATCCACCAAGGAAGCAGACTGGCATGCGATACATCATTACTGGAACTGAATATCTCACTAGGTGGGTGGAAGCTGCACTTGTTGTGGATTGTAACGCTACAACGTCCACGAGTTTCATCTTTGAAAACATCGTGACACGGTTTAGGTGTCCTAGGATCTTAATGAGTGACTAAGGTAGCCACTTCATCAACCGGACTATGAAATCTCTAACTGAGGAGTTGCAGGTGCAACATAAGAGGAGTACACCATACCATCCATAGGAGAGAGGGACCATCAAAGAATTCAACAAAATATTGGAAACATCATTGACTAAGGTATGTAACACTAACCCCGATGACTGGGACCTAAAAATTACAGCGGTGCTATGGGCTATTGCACTACTTGTAAACAGCTAACTGGTCAGACACCATTTGAGTTGTTTTATGGGCAAGAGGCAATCATGCCCATGGAGTATATCGTTCCCAGTATACCTTGCTGCAGCGAAAGACATGGATGATGCAAGAGCGTTAGAAGAATGAATTGCGCAGTTGATCCAGCTTGAAGAAGACCATTTTATTGTTGGCTTCCACCAACAGGTTGTGAAGGATCAACAGAAGGCGTGGCATGATCGCCACATTAAGAATAAACAATTTGCGACAGGAGATTTGGTGTTTTTATACGACATTAAGTTCATCAAGCATCTAGGATAGTTACAAATTCACCGGTTCAGTCCCTATCTTGTTCATTCCATTACTTTTGGCGGTGCAGTTCAATTACAGCAATTAGATGGTGCAGTCTTACCAATGCTTGTCAGTGGGAATCGCTTAAATCCCAATAGGTCGGGGTCAGCGATGCGCACTACTTAAGGTGCGAAAAAAAATTTAATATTTTAGTTCAGAACAGCAAGGAGAGCCCCAGGGGAGAGGCTACACAAGGTTAAAGTTTGTAAACGATGACTCATTGACCACTTTCGACAATTGCAGGGCTACGGGTTGGTTCAATCAATTAATAAATGCAGGTAGTTAAAACAGTTAGTTGGCAGCACTTGTTGAAGCGACCCACATTAATGAGTGATCCAACCGTTAGAGGAGTAAGATAGCCAACGGATTTGGCGTCATTAATACCAAATTTAGTAATAATGGGGATGATAGATTTGGAAATGATAAATTTTGGATTGGAGGTGGCTATAAAACAACACGAGGGATGCGCAAGGATGGCATTGTTCTTGAGTGAGTAGAGTGTTCCATAGAGAATGGATTGTGCAGTGCGGTGTGAGTTATTGAGTGAGTTGTAGTGTTGCAGGTTAGAGCTGTTGAGTGCATTCTTGAGTTTGAAGGGTGAGCGATGCTGAGCAACCTTGACGCCATAGAAATTTCCAGTGAGTACAAATCCCCTATTCCACCCACGAATGTTGAAGAAGAAATTATGCGCATGCTAGTTAGTTCATCGTCCATTCCCAAGCGGAAACGGCAGGCTCAGAGGCCCAGCCCCACGCCACCACAGAAGAGGCAAGGCTTGCACCTCGACGAGAGTGCAAGGAGAAGGAATTGCATAGACCGGGCTATCAATATCGGGAGCTGTTGATTCCATGGCACCTCGGGGTGTCTCTATTCATGAAATTTTGGGATATGTCGATCCTACATGTTTGGGAGCCAAGCCGAGGTAGCCATCCAAGAATTAGAAGTATCCACCAAAATTTTCGCCGCTTCTAGAGGGGATGAAGTGCTTAGTCGACATCATCCCTGTTGGCTACTCTAGGAAAACTCGAGTTTACTGTAGTGTACCAACAAAACCCCTAGCTCACTGGCCCTTTTGGCAACAGACCGCAGAACGGCCTGAAGTCTCACCCGAAGTGATCCTAGATGGGGTGGTTGAAGAATCAGTTTTCCTCAACCAGGTTCTATAGCATCCTAGGTCCTCCTGACTCTAATTAACCAGTTGGATCTCTTAGCAAGGTTGTTTCTCTCCTCCTAGCTGAATCTGCTATGGGACTGACTCTTATCGCATCACAGCTTCTAGGACGATGCGCAAACTTTCTCTTCTGCTCAACTCCTAACCTACGATATCTCACACCGCAGCTCCTCTGATAGTGCGATATCGCCTTTCTACACTGTGATATTTCCTACAGTAAGAATCAGTATGCTCATTAGCTCTCGAGGTCCAGAGCCTTTCTCCCTGGGTATAGTAGCTCAGTTAACCTTCATTAGGATGTTAAACAACTTCACTTAAGCTCTTACAGTTTAACACACTTAACATCAATCACGCTCAACTCGCTGAACTAAATATACAGACGTCACTTAACACTATAACTGTTAGCTATCATGAATCAAGAACTAATAAAATCATATATAGAATACTTGACACATTCAACTTGCATGTAACCTTCTATGTTACTGTAAACTAAGGATAGCATACATACATTCATTAATTGATAAGCAAAGTTCATGTAACAGATAACAAATAGCAAGTAAGTTAGAGCACGATCACATGAAACAGTCGCACAACACACGGATTTTACGTGGTTCACTCCCAGGGGGGAAGCTATGTCCACATGAACTGTGTTTATATTATATCTTGAGAGAGTGAACACAGTTTCACTGTAACCTCTTATGCAGCTTGAGATCTTCTGGGAAACTCCACGCACACAGTTGGGATCCCTTCTCTCTTAGATCTCTTCTCTTCCTCTAATGCGTTCTTCTTACAATATTTCCTTCCTCTCTCTCTCTCTCTCAATCCTTACAGATTGTTACATTCATGCTCAAGGAGCCGGCCACTGGTTACAGTAAGATGACTACAAACTTAATAACAGAGCCAGGGCTCAAATCTTTCTCAATGGTTCACAATACTGATGACAACTAGAAACAACTAACTAGCTATCTAGCTAACTGTCTAACTGTCTAATTGTCTAACCTTTCATAATACAAAATACATGCTTAAATCAGTGGCCCAAAGGTCTCACCATGATACAACACTGTGGGCCTATCCCAACAGTAACCCAAAACCCTAACTATGAGAGTCGGCCTATCTGTACTTTGAATTGCCGCTTACTGGTCACACTGCAACTTCCTACAGTATTCCGTGATTTTCGGCGCTGATCATGGGTATGGGCGCCACTTCCTCGGTTGCTCCCCTTCTATCCTTTGTCTTTAATACCTCAACCCATTGCTCCTTTTCCATTTATGAGGGTAGTTGAGCCTTCCTGTCATCGCCACTGCCTTAAATGCAGTCGTTGAGCTCTCTCTTCTCGGTCGCTTCAGGTACTCTTTCCCTTTGACTTCCTTGTCCCGATATAGTAGCTTTTCCTGTAGCTATGGGGCCCTGCTCCAACAGTCCCTAACACTTACTTGTGGCTTGTCCTCGAGCCACTAACAGCTGGCTTCTCTTGCTGTAGCTTCTCCTTGGCTTCCTGCAAAGTCCTTGCGAATCTCTCCCTAAGTCCTACGACATCTTTCTCCATAGCTTCGACACAGTCTTGTGCCGCTTCAAGCATAAATTAACTAATCAAGGGGTCTTCTGTGTTATCAATTTCACTCTTGCTTGCAGTGAACTCCTTGACCTTCTACTTAACCACATCGACCAGCTCTGCGATTTGTTCCTGATATGGTTGAAGCATATTATTGAATTGTATTTCATTTTCTCGCAACCGATGTGCTTCCTGTTGCAAGCGGTTCATCTCTGTCGTCTTCTTCATATTTGAAAGAGTGCCTAAGCTCTTGACTTCTTCCTTGATTTCTACTATTGCATTCTCTATGTTTTGGATGCTCTGCTGCAAATCCAGTTTATCTGGGAGCTCTTCTAGCTCCAACCATGTCTTCGTCGCATCAGCTAGTAATGACTCTGCATCATCTATGCGACACCTCATCTACGTTGAAGTGAGTCTAAAGGCCTGTGCCCTTGCTTCCTTGTCTACCTCAGGTGTTCTTGGTGCTCGAGCCTCAAGCTCAACAATCTGCGCCTTGTGGTCTTCCTCCATATTGGCCACTGTCTCTTCCAGAACCTTTGCTCTATGTGCAATTCTTCCTACTTTCTGCGTTAGAGGCAAGGAAAACTCGACGTTACACTAGGGTAACTCCAATGCGATGTTCTGCAAGACCTGACTTAGATCCTGTTCCCTTTCTTTATATTGTCTTAACTCCTCCGCCTTTGTCTGAAACCCTGCGGTGAGCTCTGCATTCTGTTGTCTCAGCTGAGTGTTCTGTTTATAAGTCACAAGATCTCTATCCCTAAGCTCTATGGCTATCTGCTGCTGCATCATCTGTAGTTGATCAACAAGAAATTATGCCAGATTAACCTCGACAGGTTGTGTAACCTGTATCTGCACATCAATCATCGACGTAGGGAATCAGATGCTCCTTGGCGGTATCAACACTGTATTGATGCGATCCTTTGCAAAGACTTCCTCGCAGGAAATCGATGGTCTTGAGATTTCTCCTACTGTCACCTTGACTGGAGAAATCTGTATCATGGCAGTCTTCTCAGTTAGTGCCTTCAACTCCAAAAGCTGCTTATCTATCGCGCTTTGTAGCTTGTCCTGCGATGTCTGCATCGCCTGAAATGAGTCCCGCATCTCCTCCTTCAATCTTGTTGCGATTTGATCATAGTAATCCTCTTTTAGTGAGGTCTCTATAGTTGGCTTTGAGGCTTTGACTTTTTTCCTCTTTTGTGCCGCTGGTGCCACTTCTACTACATCTTTCCTCTTTGAACCCACCTTGTCTTTTCCTTTATCTAATGGGCCTATCGGTGCGGTATCTGGTGGTACTACTATGGCATCTTCTAATGCCTTCTTCCACTCTTTGTCAAAGTCTTTGATGACATCTTCTACATCCTGTGCTGTCATCCTGAACAATCTAGTATCCCAGTTATCCATTCTAAACCCTTTTGGCCTCAGATAGATTGTATGCCTGTCTGCAATGAAATCAAGCTGATTGTGAAACATGTCAACAGTCTCTGTGTTGATCCGCGGTGTCTCCTGGATGACTCACTGCAACAACTTATAGTATTCATAGAATACTATCATATTGATCTTTTTCTTGGCTGGGTTGTTTATTTCCCATAGATTTGCATAGCGTGCGCCTCGGCACTCTCCGCCTCGTAGCTGTAGGAACTGGGTATGGGGCGGCTCTCCCCACCCGACGAATGCACATAATATAACCAGCCACGAGAATTGGAAGGCATGGTTTGGCTCATCCTGCACTGCCAAACAATCTAAAAGAAAAATATTTAATAAAAACAAGCACCAATTAAATTGTTCACCTTCTGCGACTTGCACGGCAAGGTGAATTACTGCTCCGGTAACTTCTTTCGGGTGAACTTTGGTTAACATCCTGCCTGCAAGAAGACTAGCTGTAAATCTGAGTGTATCTGTGAGAGATGATCAGGTCCGGAATTTAATCTCCCTGGTTTTACAATAATTTCAAAATCATACTCCTAAAATAGGAGTAACCATCTGTAGATCCTTCCTCCTAACATTGGCTTATTGACCAAATACTTTAAAGCAGAATGGTTAGTGAACATCTTTAATGGGGCACCCAACAGGTAGTGCCTGAACTTCTGTAGCGCATACACCATAGCTAATCCTTCTCTTTCTGTAGTGGTGTAGTTCTTTTCTGCGGTAGATAACTTTCTTCTTGAGTACGCGATAGGGTGATTGATACCCCCTTCTCCTGGCTGTGTTAAGACAATCCCCAGTGCAATGCCAGATGAATCCATGTGTACATGAAATGGCTTGTTCCAATCTGGAAATACTAAGATGGGTGTTGTGACCCTCTTCTCTTTAAGAGTGTCTAAACTTTGCTGGCATTCCTCAGTCCATAGGAATTTCACTTCTTTCTTTAACAGCTTTTCCATAGGTGCTGTGATCTTTGCATAGCTTTTGATGAATTTTCTATAATACCCGGTATGACCAAGGACTGTCCTCAATTGCTTGAATGAATTTCGTGCTGGAAGACTTACAATGATGGCAATCTTTGCAGGATCTACCATCAAGCCTTGTCTGCAAACAATATGACCCAACAAAATACCAAATGGTGCACAAAATATACATTTATTCAAGTTAAGAGAAATCTGATATTGTCTACATTTCTCTAACATAAGCCTTAAATCTTCTATATGCTTTTTTATTAATCCAAATACAGTCCAATAATCAAAATAGACTTCTAAGAATTTATCTATGTATTCCTGAAAGACAGCAACTACTACTCTAGAAAAAATAGCTGGTGCATTTTTAAGACCAAAGGGCATTACCGTATATTGGAATGAGCCCCATTCTATCGTAAAGGTGGTCTTATGTCGATATTCTGGATGGATTCTTATCTAGTGATAGACTGAAAAGCCATCAGTGAATGAGTAGATCTCCTGTCCTCCCACATTGTCTAAAACTTCATCAGTAAAAGGTGTCGGAAATGGGTCATGAAGTGATGTGTCGTTGAGTTTGCACAAATCGACACAAATCCTGATTTCTCCTTTAGTTTTATTTTCCTGCACAACCATGGGACTAACCCATTCGCTCTCTTCTACTGGCTCAATGATGCATGCTGCTATCATTTTATCAATCTCATCCTTAAATTTTTGTTTATAACGAGGATTTAATCTGTATGGACGCTGCTTAGCTGGCTTAGCATCCTTTTTCAAAGGTATCCTCATGACTCCCAAATCTCCTACCATTCCCTTCATCTCTATAAACTTAGTGGGAAATAAGTCCTGATAGTCGTGTAACAAATCTGCGATGTGTCCTACCGTTTCATCATCCCAATAGTCTCCAATAGAGGCAAACTTTGGTTTTGTTTCTGTGCCAATATTGATCTTTTTAATCTTAATAGGCTCTGTGACAGCTGGATTCTCTAGCTTTGGACCGTCAACTTCATGAGTCCCTTTTAACTCTGGAATGTTGATACTACGAGGATTCTCATCCTCATCACCTGGCTCTTCTGCGAAGTTGTAACACTCTAGCGCATGTTCTAACTGGATGGCCCAATCAGGTTGATCATACACTGATAGGGTACAGTCATCAAATATCTTAGTCTTTATAATCTCTATAGCCTGATCAATGCTTGGTTACTCAGATTCAAAAGTGAAAGTGAGTACAAAGTTCTCTATCATAACTGGCCATGTAATCGTTCCTCTACGCAACTCTATCTCAGTGTACCAGTTCCTTGGGACTGTGTCTAAAGTGTGAATGAATAGGTGAACCCATTCATCTTCTTGAATGTCTGACCAATTCTGTTCACAAATATTAATATGTGACCTGGGGTCACTTTCTCTTGTATATTTCTGCTGTAAACACTCCTTGTCGTTAGAGAATCTAATCATCATCAATATCTTAAAATCATCCCATGATGTGATATGTTATTTATGTGCATGCCACCATCTTGCAGGTGTGGCTCTTACTACAAGGTCAATAGCTGTCATCCTCTGCTCATGAGGGATTTCCTACTCAAATTGCTGTAAAAAGTCATTGACATCTCCTAAGCCATCAAACGACGGAATATCCTTAATCTCTGTTCCAATCCATCGCAGTGACTTAGTCATAAAAGCACATCTGCGAGCAAAGACTTCATAAAGTCTATTCTACCAATTTTCTAAACCAACATCTGAATCCGATGCGCATGAGCTATCGCATCGCCAACTAATATTTCCTTCTATGGTGGGATTGATATAATCACTCTGATTAGCAGTCATCTGATAAAATCTCTCCATATTACACACCTCTTCCTCTGCTCTGATAGGTTCAATGTATCGAGGACCCTGAAAAGGATCCAACGGTGCGATGACTCGAATACGTTTATCCTCAAAGGTCATTTGTCTTTTCTTCAAATTGATAACAACCATGTTATCAATTTCCCAATCAATACCTAATAAAGCTAGATATGGTCTACTATCGCCAATAATTTCTATGACTTCAAAATCTGCAAAGCTGCGAACTCCGTCAATATCAACTGGTACTTGCGGTAATCGACCCAGTGGCGATACCCTCTACTGATTGGCTAATCACAGATGGATATGTGATTTGGCTAACTTAGGGCTACCCATCTGTTCCCATGTCTTCTTAGTAACAACATTTACCTCTGATCATAAATCTAGGATTACCTCATCCATTTCAAACTCTCCAATTTGTGTTGTGAGTCTCATTTCTCTTCCTGTTCTTGTATGGCCCATAATATTATGAACAGCACGTTGCGTACTGCTCACGGAAGAAGACTGCTGATACTGATCTACAACGCATTGAAGCTCTCCTATGGATTTCTCATTTCTTACGAGTTTCAAGCAGCTCTGCAGGAAGGATTGTACACTTCCTGTCAACTCATCCTCTTCGCACCTTCCAAATGTGGTAGCCTGCGATATCTGCACGGGACTAACGCCACAAGGTTTTTGCTGTGGTACGCCCCTACAAGGAAATGTCTGTGATCCTGCTGGTGCAGGGTCCGTAAAGAAAGTTTTATCTTGCTGAAATGTTTCTTTGTTCTTCTGCAAGTCAAGCGGTGTAGATTTATCAGTGGCTTTGCGCACCCACTTCAAACCTGTATTATTTTCGGCATCCTGCGATGTCCTACTAGTAGAAGCACCGCTGCGAGTCACAATATTGACTCTTTGTTCTAGTTCTTTCTGCTCAACAACAATAAGCTGAATATTCTGGTTCACTGCTGGCTTAGGATCCTTAATCTTGGCTATCAAGATAGGACATTCTTCTATAGTATGATCATAGGACTTGCAATAATTACATGTTGTAGTAGGGTTCTGACAATCCCTAGTATAATGTCCTATGGCTCCACAATTGTAACAAACAATTGGACCACTGCCATGGCCTCATCCTCTGAATCCTCAACCACGACCATCATGAGCCGGTTCATGCTGTGGTCCTGCTACTGGTCCTGATGTCTCTGACTGGACTCTATAGAAGTCATGCTTTCTCTCTATCATGAGATCATAAGCTCTGCAATTATTTTCATCATGTCCTACTGACTTATAGTAGTTACAGTATAAATTCTTAAGGGTTTGTACATACTTCTGAAGTAAGGGGCATTCCTGTTGTCTATGTCCTCTTGTTCTACAGATTTCACACCATGGCCCTTGATTCTGTAATAAGGGGTCAAGATCCCCACTTGCTAGATACTCAACAAATACTGGATAGTTATCTTTGTTATGACCATGTCCTTTACACTTTGTACACCATAATTCTTGTGCAACCTCTTTTCCTTTCTTAATCTCATGTAGCTGTAAAGTGAGATTGGCTAACTGATTCTGTAAGTTTGTCATATTTGCACTAGTCTTAGCTAAAGGTGAAGCCTCTAGTTTCATTGCCATCTCCAATGCGTCATCCTGCGTATGGAGTTTCTGTTGCATTAGTGTAAGTCTGATGTGAGGGAGTAGTGCTGTGATGAACCATTCCTTATGCTGCTCCAACACAAACTCAAAACTAACTTGGTCTATAAGAGCTTTAAATTTCTGATCGAAACCCCATACTGACTATGTGGGTAACTGTTTAATGTCTTTTAGTTCTGTGATACATTGTGACTCAGACTTGGGTTTCTTAAATTCCTTAATCATTGCGGTCCTGACCTCTACAAGTGTTCTGATCTACGCTGAGGTATACTTCATATACCATGTTAAAGCTCTTTCTCTAAGTGTAGTGGCCAACTGGACAAGCTTAGTATTGTTATCCTGGATCTGTTTAATGGTCCATATAGCTTCACATAGGAACCAATGTTGTTCTGGGTCTTCTGCCCCTATACCCCTAAAGGTCGGTAATTTCATTTCATCCCCCATTCTGTTTCTACGAGGTGGATTCTGATTTGTTGTATTACTACCACTTGGCGGTGTAAATGTAGGTGATGTAGAGGTAGTATGTACTGTGTGTGAACTACTAGATGGAGTTCCTGCAGGATTATTCTGAGTCCCGGTCGGTTTCTGTGGGGTATAAGGGTGGTAAGGCATACCCCCTGCTATTTTTTCTGTATTACTTTGACTCTGTTCTCTAGTACTGTCTGAACTGTCTTCAAAAAAGGAATATCTGAAATCTACTTTATATTTCTTACCCCTACGTGTACATCCAATTTCTTCAAAATCACTCTCAAACTCTTGTGACATTACACTTACTTAACTTATTCATCTGAGAATATATCTAGTACTCCTTTTTCATATAATAACATCTTAAGGCACAAGTTTAAATATTTCAAGTACTTACCGCGATATCCCTTGAAGAAGTACCTTTCTGCTTCGCTGAAACTCTTTCTTTGATCAACTGCAAACTCTGTAATGAAACCTTCCAGGAAACTCGCAAGCCAGAAGTCTGCTGCCCATGAAATGGGATTATCTACACTCTTCATGGTGTGAATCAGCTCCGGTGTCCAGACAATGTTCCTTTTCTTCTTGAATACGTGCTTATCATTCAACTTTGACAACCAGTCGTACAACTCATTTGCATAGGTCAAAAAAAATATCGCATGCAGGTCTGTGAAGATATGTTTCTGTAGCCAGTCTTCTGTACTCAACCTAGGACTCTTGTTTTCTTTCTCAGCAAATTCTCTTTCCTTAGACTCAACCCACTGGTTAAGTTCTTCTTTAGTAGGATGCCAACAGAACTTCGGCTCTTCAATTTGTTCAAAACCCGCAACAGAACCATTTGTTGGCTACTCTGGGTAGACCCGGGTTTACTGTAGTGTACCAACAAAACCCCTAGCTCACTGGCCCTTTCGGCGACAAACCGCAGAATGGCCTGAAGTCTCACCCGAAGTGATCCTAGATGGGGTGGTTGAAGAATTAGGTTTCCTCAACCAGGTTCTGTAGCATCCTAGGTCCTCCTGACTCTAATTAACCAGCGATATCTCTCAGCAAGGCTGTTTCTCTCCTCCTAGCTGACTCTGCTATGGGACTGACTCTTATCGCATCGCAGCTTCTAGGATGATGTGCAAACTTTCTCTTCTGCTCAACTCCTAACCTGCGATATCTCACACTGCAGCTCCTTTGACAGTGCGATATCGCCTTTCTACACTATGATATTTCCTACAGTAAGACTCAGTATGCTCATCAGCTCTCAAGGTTCAGAGGCTTTCTCCCTGGGTATAGTATCTCATTTAACCTTCATTAGGATGTTAAAAAACTTCACTTAAGCTCTTACAGTTTAACACACTTAACATCAATCACGCCCAACTCGTTGAACTAAATATACAGACGTCACTTAACACTGTAACTATTAGCTATCATGAATCAAGCATTGATAAACTCATATACATAATACTTGACACATTAAACTCGCATTTAACCTTTTATGTTAATGTAAAATAAGGATAGCATACATACATTCATTAACTGATAAGCAAAGTTCATGTAACAGATAACAAATAGCAAGTAAGTTAGAGCACGATCACATGAAACAGTCACACAACACACAGATTTTACGTGGTTCACTCCCAGGGGGGGAGATACGTCCACAGGAACTGTTTTTATAGTATATATTGAGAGAGTTAACACAATTCTACTGCAACCTCTTATGCAGCTTGAGATCTTCTGGGAAACTCCATGCACACAGCTAGGAGCCCTTCTCTCTTAGATCTCTTCTCTTCCTCTAATGCTTTCTTCTTACAATATTTCCTTCCTCTCTCTCTCTCTCAATCCCTGCGGATTGTTACATTCATGCTCAACGAGTCAGCCACTAGTTATAGTAAGATGACTACAGACTTAATAACAGAACCAGGACTTGACTCTTTCTCAATGGTTCACAATACTGATGACAACTAGAAACAACTAACTAGCTATCTAGCTAACTGTCTAACTGTCTAACTGTCTAACCTTTCATAATACAAAATACATGCTTAAATAGGTGGCCCAAAGGTCTCACCATGATACAACACTGTGGGCCTATCCCAACAGTAACCCAAAACCCTAACTGTGACAGTCGGCCTATCTATACTTTGAACTGCCACTTACTGGTCACACTGCAACTTCCTGTAGTCTTCCGTGATTTTCGGTGCTGATTGTGGGTATGGGCGTCGCTTCCTTGGTTGCTCCCCTTCTATCCTTTGTCTTTAATACCTCGACCCGTTGCTCCTTTTCCATTTATGAGGGTAGCTGAGCCCTCCTGTCGTCGTCACTGCTTTAAATGTAGTGGTTGAGCTCTCTCTTTTCGGTCGCTTCAGGTACTCTTTCCCTTTGACTTCCTTTTCCCGATATAACAGCTTTTCCTATAGCTGCAGGGACCTGCTCCAACAATCCCTGGGTTGATGAGGTTGAAATTTGAATACCATGACCTGCTATTTCTCAAAGATGTCAGGGATGAGCCCTATGAGTCAATCACGACGGATCCTGGTGCTCCAATTAGGTGGATTCCTGAACCTTGGGCGAGTGGGTTAGATAAATATGGATTATTGGGGCTCATTAATATGCCTCATTTTGGGTGATTGAATGAATCCCATGCGTGCACGAAGAAATTGTTGGCTTAGTTTCATGGAGGGACACTTTGGTTGAATATGTCGATCCCTATTATAGTAGATTTGATCGCAAGCATCATAGGCTTGCCAAAAGACGGGGAAGTTCCAGTGCAGTATATCCACGGGAGAGATACTGAAAAAAGTCTTGCCAAGTAGCTGAAGGAGCGCTTTGGTTTACAGCATGATTGCCATGATTATCACATCGATAGCATTAACTCACAGGTGGTGCACATCGATGCAAGGATTCTAGCAAGCAAGGTTGTTCGGGGAAACCAACCAGTCCAATGCAATTTGGGTGTTGTCTCCTACGCCTAGAAGTGTGCTGAGGGAGTGTAAATGAATTGGTCTCTGTTTTTGCTGAATCAGTTACTAGAAGACGTGCTTGCTACTCAAGCTGGGAAGTCATTCTCATATAGTTGGTTGTTGATCCTTATTGTTCTAGTTTCCTAGATGGAACCGAAATATTATCAACTGATGGCAGTTGATGCGGCAAAGGTGTGTCGAGGTGCAAGGTATCAAAACTTATGGTGGTTTGAAGAACCCAGTCAATAGATGGGCTGTGCCATTCACTTTTGGGTTTATTGGGAAACATTGCAAGCCATATCCATTGTCGTTCCTCGAGTCTCTCCATATGATGCAGCCAAGTATCAGTGGATCGTTTGGTTTTCCATCGGGCCCCACTCTATCTACATTCAGGCGCAGAGGGACCCCAACAAGCAGTGGCTACCTTTTCCTTACAAAGCCACGATAGAAGAATTGGATTCCATTGTCCAAGAGTAGTCAACGGAGTGGTGAAACCCAATGATCCAGGAGGAATTATCTAAAGAGAAGCCACTGGATACCCCTGAAGAGCCTTCCTAGAAGGACCTCAGCACTCACGACTCGTACAACGAGTCGTCAATAGACCCTGAGGATGTAGTGCAGCTCATGCAGGAGGAGACTCACACCAAATGGTGCCAGGAATATGAAGTGGGTAGTGGTACCAAGTTGGGGATGGAGGATCAACTGTAGAGGCTTATCAAGGCGGTCATTGACTCATACGTAGATGTGACAAAGGAGATCCGAGAGTCGAACCATGAAGAATTTGGTGTGGTAAGAGATTGATTAGATTCAATTTTTGGCATTTTTTCTAGGCATACATCTATGCGAGGCATCATGCAGGACATCCCATCAATTAGCACTGAGCCCCAAGACAGGAACGTGCAAGTTCCCCTGACTGCAATTGATGCACAAAATGAGGAAGTTCACCAGTTGTTGCGACTGATCCAGAGCGTGGATTTGGACCTCAACAAGTTGTCTGCTATGGCGTTAGTGGAGTTGCAGCACGTTTCCGCCCTGGAATCAAAGAAACAACAGAAATAACTGACTGAGGGCTATGTGTAGTCACAGAGAATCATAGAGAAGATGCAAAAATAGGCAGACGAGCTGCATCAGGTCCGGATGCAGCTGGCAGAAGAAAAAGTTTGAGAATTCGACACCTTGAAGGCAACACATGCTGAGATGTAGCAAAAGGCTACTGAAGATATTACGAAACTAAAAAGGGTACAAGATCTCTTGACCATTGAACAGGAACATATGTGTTCCAGGTGCGACGAAGTTGAGCAGGTTGTTTCTAAAGCCTGCTAACATATTTTTGAGAACATGGTAGAACTCACCCTAGTTGAAAAGGCCAAACGATTGGGGAAAACTATTGTTCAGCTTTAGGATAGCAACCTGATGCTCAATGCCCTGGTGCAACCTACGACACCATCAGAGCAGGTTTTCGAAAGGAAAGCCTCCATTGAATACATCACAACTAAGTTTGAAATCATGGAGAAAGAGGCTAAAACCATTATGGAAGCGACAATGCAGTTTTGGCAGATTGTTGTCCACGACGAGCAACTTGATCAGCTGACTACACAGGTGTAAGAAGACGAAGGTCAACTGACAACCTTAAATACATCACTAAGGACATGCCACTGATGGTACATATCACACAGGCAGAGGAAATGAAGGATTTACAACAAAGAACCACCCGTGCACAGGAACGCCAACAAAAGTGCCATGCTCATCTTGATGAATTTCAGGAAATCAGTGGACAGTTGGCTGTTAAAGCAGTCGCCACGTTGCAAGAAGTACAAGAGCATGAAAAAAAGGTCGACAACAAGGCCTATGAAGAGCACTTAGTGAAATAGGCTTTAATTAATTGTCAGAGTACTGCCGACAAAGTCCAACTTCAGGTACATCAGATTGCATAGCAATTTGAATATTTCAAGGTGTGGATTTCAGCACATACCCTGTCAACCTGACGTGGCTCGGGGACGAGCCACAAGACTGTCTTGGGGGCCTGTTAGCAGGGATTTTGGTAAGTGAGTTGCGCAGCAGCTGTGCAACCTCATACGGTACCGTTCAAGGCCATATTAGCGCAATGGGCATAAGAATAACCACTTTGAATATTTTATACGTTATTTGACTAAGTTTTGTTGTAATAGTTCATTAGAGGCTATAAGTTAGTTAGAAGTGGACCCTCAATGTAATGGCGCAAGCCTATTTATAGATCTAGTTTTACAAGTAGATGATACAAGGAATAGGAGAATTGCATTAGAGGATAATTGGGGCATAAGATCTAGTGCGATATGGTTTTGTGGATATTTTCCTGTTTATCTCTAATTTATCTGGGTTTTCCTGATGTATGCAGTCTCCGGTTTTGGATAAGAATTGTGTAATGTGGGCCTTTTGCGCAAGGTTAATATGATATGGCTATTGTGGCACAAATATTGTTTGTTATCACTGCTGCGATCTGATCTGCTATGATGTTATGACCTATTTAGTATAATGGTTCTATGATTTAATCTCTTTTTGTTATATCGATGCGATCTGTTTTTCTGCTACTGTTTGTTGCACTATGAGTAGATATGTTTTATGGGTAATGTTGCAGTATTAGCAATATTGTGACAATTGTATGATGCTATAATTATTGCATAAGTTTTGAATACACTTTGCAAGTTGAGGAAATGGTGTAAAGTCGAATGCAAAGCTCTGGATCTAGCAGTTATGGTATCTTTTCGTCGGATCCCCATATCCTCTGTCCCCACTGCCGAAAACTTGGTTCCGACATCTCTCCCTTGAACACCTCAGGTGAGACCTTGTCTACTCCGTAGACATTGTTGGTCAGGGTAAAACCTATCTGGTCCGGTGCTCAAGGAGATTGCGCTGGTTGGGCATCATCAGAGTGGGAACCCCTGTCAACGAGGCTTTGTTGGTGGGTTTCGCCAACACCCTTAATTAAATTATTTCCCAGCAGTATACTTATTTTTACTTTATTGTTAGCAACATTAGGTATCCACTTCGTTCCTTTACTTTAACTTAATTAAATTATTTTAGTTTTGCCCAAAATTACAAAATTGCACAGAAAAACAAACGTTTAATTTAAATATTATAGCTTGTAAAATGTGATAGATCGTTCATAATTAAAACTGAAGGCTTGGTTCTATTCCTCAACAGTTATCATTTTAAGTTGTGAATCAAAATATTAAAATTTAGCATTTAATTAATTTATTTTGATCCTCCAAAATGCCCAAAAAATCATTTATACATTGAATGGTGTAATTTGATGAAGTTGTTGAAACACTAAGTTAATTCATTTTTTGCAACCTGGGGCATGAAATCAACTCAGATAAGTTCAAATGAGAGCATGTAATTGTTATTAAGCAACCAGGAAGGTTAAAGACTCAAATGACCTAAAATCACCAAAACTTCAAGCAAAATGAATCAAACATCTATAAAAGAAAATCATAAAAT
Source organism: Pseudotsuga menziesii (assembly GCA_001517045.1). Classification (NCBI taxonomy): domain Eukaryota; kingdom Viridiplantae; phylum Streptophyta; class Pinopsida; order Pinales; family Pinaceae; genus Pseudotsuga; species Pseudotsuga menziesii. The sequence goes on from LPNX010968677.1 coordinate 280,865, forward strand.
CATCTTCTCTATCAAACAAGACATAATCAAAGGAAACCAAAAGAAATGTTTTTACCAAAACTCAAATGGGGGCCCCTTATTTTTTTACAAAATTAGGGGGTAGTTGTTGGGGCCCAAGAAGGAACCTTCATTACACAGATCGATTCTACGATGGTGCTTCAGAGTAGAAGAACAATTGTCATGGTTGAAATCTCATGACCATTTAAAATTAAAAGGGTATGTATTTCAATTACATGCTTTTCTTCATGTAGTGCATGTTATAATATGCTATGCATTCATCCATGAACCACCCTCTCTGAAATCTATTGAAACTGATGGAATCAAAATAAAAGGGCTATCTTTCAAGGAAGGGGAAAAACTCTAAAAACATGGGAAACTGCAACCTTACAAATTAAATGAAGTTGTTCAAACACTATTTGATCGAACAAGAAAATCCATTGATCAAGGTGTACAATTTAACTCTTGAGGTGTATGCAATCAAAACTTATAAGGTGTACATAATCAACTAATGAGGTGTACAACCCCAAGTCCTGAGATAAACATGAAATAGCTCCAGCCCTCAGGGTTGCTCACTCTTGCTCAACTAATAGATTTACGCTAATTAATTTTGTATGTGTTTTTTTTTTGTGGATAATTGTTATTTGCTTGTGCATGGTTTTTGTGAACCATCACTTCCTCCAAGACCTACGATGAACCATATTTAAGTTATCTACATTTGTACATTGGATTACATAAAAGGAGATTCACATGACTAACATTTCATGATAGCTTCAAGAGATTGCTAATATTGTTCATATGTTTGGGAAGGAACTACCCACAAGTTTCATGAACTTAGAGGTCCATATTCTAATTTACCTAGTTGATGAGATTGAATTATCTAGGGTGGTCTCATGTCATTATCTGAGAATTGATTCACAGTAGGATCTAAGAGCCAAGGAGATCCTCACAATTCGATATTACACACAAATTATGTACAAAACAATAGAAACAATGACAATAACATACACAAATGTGGTCAATAACTAAGTTTATTATGACTTTCCAAGATGTAAATATGCCTAGAACATGTTTATATTACAATCAATAACTAAGTTTATTATGACTGTCCAACATGTAAATATGCCTGGAACATGTTTATATTACAGTAGGAAGATATTGTGAGGCCTTGGAGACCATTTGGATGCATGCAAGTGTCATACCATGATTTTCTTCTCAAACCCCCCTAGGTGGACCAATCAACTTCCTAACCATCCCAAACAATCATGAATTCAAGTGTAAACATGGGTGAGGCACGCTGGATAATAAATGAAGGAATTCTAGGTGTGGGTGAGTGGGAGTGGCTCTAGGAGGCAATAAATGCTCAAGGAATTCCAAAAACCACTACAAACATGCACTAGCGCCTAAGGTCAAACATATCCTTGAATCTGGGGATGGGGGAGCGCACCAAGATAGACATGTGATCAATCAGGGTGCATGGGTTGTCAGAATGATCAACCTGGAGTGTCTCAACTATCAGAATGATGAAAGTGGAGTGCCTCAACTGTCAGAATGATCAAAGTGGAGTGCCTCAACTATAAGTAATTGATCAGTATAGACTAAGTCTGGACCATAGAATTTAGCATGAAGGATAATGAAATGTGTCATAGGTCTATTATCATGGTACTAAGGTGGATTATTTCTCTAACACCACCCCCCCTAATATTAACTTAGTACAACTTATACCAAAATATTATTGAGGCCTTGGAAACTAAGGCTCAAGTCACCTCATACAAAAAAAAATTATTTGTATGATACAAAGCAAGGTAAGGAGGAAAACCGCATGGGAAAAAAACCTCCCCTAAAAAATGCACATGGAGCCAAAATATGAAAGTGAATATCAGGCATCACCATGTGTCACCCACTCCAAGAAGGGATCTCAGATAGGTGGATGTCTTCTCTATGAAGCTCTTGGTGAAAATGTCAGCAGTTTTCTCTATAGATGGGCAATACTGCAAGGCTATCACCTGATCATGCACCAAGTTGCGGATGTAGTGCATGTGTATCTCAACGTGTTTGGTCATATGTCTCTACACTGGATCAATGGAAATATTTATTGCACTTTGATCATCATACCAAATTACTATGGGTGAATCAAATGCAAATCCAAGTTCTCGAAGAATACCTTGCAACCCCACACATTGTGTAGTTGCATTCACTACTCCTCTGTACTCGGCCTCAGCTGAAGAGAGGGATATGGTGCAATGTTTCTTGATTTACTAGCATATGGTACCATGTGAAAGCATGAAGACATAACCTGAAGTGAACTTTCTATCAATGGGATCTCCATCCTAATCAAAATCATTAAACCCAACTAGTTCTAGTGGAGAACCAACAACATATTGTACCCCCAAGTGTCTGGTTCCTTGCACATAATGCAGGATCCTCTTGGAATCCTTCCAATGGATCTCATTAGGCTTCTGCATATATATAGAAACAACACCTGCAACATATTCAAAATCAGGTATGGAGTGTGTAATATATAGTAGACTCTCAACTAATTGTCTGTACAATGAGTTTTCCACCAATGGAGATGCACCAAATTCACCTAGGTTTATTCCTGAAAGGAATGGGAACTTGGTTGTCTTAGATTCAACCATTTTAAACTTCAATAGCAGGTATTCAGCATACTTTTGTTGGATTACCTTGATCCCTACTTCAGATTGTTCATTCTCTAATCCAAGAAATCGCCTCAACAATCTAAGGTCAGTCATGGAGAATTCACTATGCAAGGAATACTTAATCGATACAATTTATTTAGTGCATCTATATGTAATAAAAATATCATCGATATACAACACTATGGCCTACAATCATTCAGAAACATGCTGCAAATACACATTAGGATCAAATTTACATCTGTAAAAGCCAAGCAAGAGCAGAAAATTGTCCATCTTGGCATACCAAGCCCTGAGGGCTTTCTTGAGGACATAGAGAGACTTCTTTAACCTGAATACGTGTGAAGGATCTTTAATGAACCTTCAGCTTGCTACATATATATCTCCTCTTGAAGGTCATCGTGAATAATGCACTCTTCACATCCATGTGGTGAACCTCCCAGCGCTTAGATGAAGCAATGTCTACAACTATCCTTATAGAGTCCATCTTTGCAACCGGTGAAAATGGAGTCTGTATAGTCCACTCCTTGGAATTGAGATAAGACTTTGGAAACCAACCTAGCCTTATACCTAATATTTGAACCATCGTCAGCTACTTTGGTCCTATAGACCTGTTGAAGCCTCTATTGTGTATGTGGCTGAAAAAAGGTGCCTAAGGCTTACAGCAAAGGAAGAAGACCCAACCAAATGCTTCAAGAAATCCCATGCAAGTATTGCTTGATCCTCGATCTATTTAAGGTAGTGATATCCCACGAATATTTCAATAGTCTCTGCTGGCTTTTGTGAGTTTGATCCACAGAGGATCTGTTTCCCATATTGGAAAACAATATGGGTGATGTAAAGAAAAGTAAACTCAATTCTAACTATGAAAATAAAACTAATCTAAATATGAGCTACCTAAAGAGAATGTTGAATTGATTTGCAGGTCAATTTGAGGTATATGATAGACAATTGTTTTATCCAATTAACAGAAATGTAAATGAGATAAAAAACTTATCACTTAACTCACAATCATTTAATAAAAATCAATTGACAGTAACTTAATATTACATCATTCAAAGTTAACATGCATAGCACATGTCAGTTGAAAAACAGACAAATTTTGTTGCAAAGTATCACTATTCAATCACTTGCAGAAATAGATAAAGACAATTAAAAGAAGAAATTCATTAAAGCTTTATAAATGCATTAATCAATAACAAAAAGAAATCTAAGTTATAAATAAATACATTTATCAATTGCAAGTAAACAACAGTATCATCTGTCTATTTGAAACAAGAAAAAATTGAGATCTGTCAAAGAAATTCAATTAGATCAATGACAAGAGATGTGAAATAAAAATATTGTATTAATTCAAAGTTTAGCAAGAAATTACATAAACCTCATGAAAAACCGAGGTGTTTTTCAGTCTCTTGTGCCAATCTTTCCTTCTCGAAAAGTCTGCTAATACGTCTGAAAACTACCTCTTAAATAATTATTACAAAAGAATGAACTTCCCTAAAAAGGGGATCAAATAGCCTAAACAAAACTGATATCTTAGAAAATCCCTCCATATTTTCCATGTACCTAACAACTCCTCTATATCAGGATAGCTAGAAGATTCAATTCCAAGTTGGGCATTCCACTTGTGATCTTCTATTTCATTTTTGGATAGCTTATGCTAAACACTAATATAGATGTGGATTTTCCATTCAATTGCAAATGGTCATTTTATTAACCGATCCACATCATCTATACTGATATGATCAAGCTCCTTGATCTTCTCTTCGCTGCTCAACCTGTTCAATCATTAACCCTGGTGGACATTCCTTGTCAATGAGTAACATTGCAGGAAAACAAAAAACATCCATTAGATTATCTGTAGCGTACCATCTCCTGCCACAAATGGCTTGTGCCTTCTTGATAGATTCATCAACCGTTTCATCTAGATCCTCCCAGGCTCTCAAGATAGTCCTGATTTTCTTTAACTAGAAATTGCTGAGAAAGGTGATGTTGTGTAGATTTTCTTTCATATACCTTTTCCAGTCCACAACTTCATTATATGCTTTTGAAGCTTGTGTCCTTTTATCAACCAGATCTTCTAAAGCAAGAGACATTTTATCAAAATTTACATGAGTTTCAAAAATGTTGTCCAAAGTCTTAAACAACTCACTGATTAACTCATGATGCTCCCTATTGGTTTGAAGAGCCAGCTCCTTGAATTCCTCTGGAGAGAACTTAAAAAATGAAGATGAAGTTGCAATTACAGTTGCATCTTCATACTGTTTTTCCAACAAACTACCTTCTGTGCAAAAGTAGCATTGGTAGTCTTCTCCTTCTGTAACTCATCCTGAAGAGCAACATTCTTTACCTGTAATTCATTATACCTTTCATCAGATGTATTGATCATATTTGCTATAACAATAATCTCCGAGAGATATTACAATGTCCTCATTGAATTCATCTCTTATCTCATCAATGGGAGGTGCATCAATACCTGTAGATATCAAAGAGGAGGTTTGAGTCATAGTATGAGAAGGCATAGGCCTAGTAATGTGATAGGTGAGTGAAAAGGAAGTACTACCCTAGATAACAGTCACCTCAGGAGTTGAGGAAGTATCTGGAACATAGGTTTTAATGGATGAAACCTGCATGGTGACCGCTGGAAGTGATGATGGTGAAAGAACTGAGGATTTCTTGTTAGGAATTATGATCCAAAATGTAATAATTAGAAGTTTAGTTTAATAAATGTAAAAGGGCATCTACACACTCACGTGATTATGTGATGTGTCCCTTAGTTAGTTTCAGTAACGGTAAATTAGTTGTTACTCTTTGGATGTTTAAATCCATCGAGTTTTCCATGTGAGGAAATCTTTCGGGATTTAGCCCTCACATCTCTATGATGTAATTATTTTCCTTCTTCTTTAATAAAATTATGTGTCTCAGGACACTTTGTCAAAGTGGTATCAGAGCACACCGTTGAAGCTTGGTCTGGTTGGAACCTGGTTGGAAGGTGCTAAAGGTTGTTTGAAGAAGGTGACTTTCAAGGTTTTGGAATAGCGAAATTTTGACCGTAAGTTAATGCTTCCTATTCTTTTGGGCTAAAAAAAAAAAAAAAAAAAAATCTGTACTGAAAAAATTAATGCTTCCTATTCTTTTGGGCTTAAAAAGAATCTCTGCAGAAAATATTTTTTATAGACTCTGTTTTTTATTTTTATTTTACTTGGAGAGAGTAAAATATTATTATTATTTTTAAGGCAAGGTTATTTAAAAATTTTGTGGAAGAGAATTTTTAAAAAAAGGAAGAAACGTATAGGTTCTTATTTAAAAAAAAAAATCATTCTTATTGTGCTCACTCACTGAGAGAGATAGCATAGCCAGTGTTGGGATAGAGATGTCTGAATCAGCATAGAAGAAGAGAGAAAACCAGCATTGAAAATAACTAGCAAAACCAGCATTGAAGAGAGAAAACCAACAGGCATTGAAGAGAGAAAACCAGCGTTGAAGAGAGAAAACCAACAGCATTGAAGAGAGAAAACCAGCAGGCATTGAAGAGAGAAAACCAGCGTTGAAGAGAGAAAACCAGCAAGCATTGAAGAGAGAAAACCAGCAGGCATTGAAGAGAAAAAACCAGCAGGCATTGAAGAGAGAAAACCAATGTTGAAAATAACTATCAAAACTCCAGCGTAGAAATAGAAGAGTTTACAATCTTGTATAATTTTTTCACTTTTCATTTAATTCAAGATTTATGTAATATTTCGAAAAGTGAATAAGTTTTTTTGGAGAGATAAGGTAATTTATTATTCATTTTTATTTTTGGAGATTTTTTATATTAAGAAGAAAAAGGTGGAGAAATAAAACTTAAAAAAAAAATTAGTTTTGGAGTTGATGGGACTGGATCTTGTGACCTCCCACTCAACAATATTGTATCTCTCCAATTCACCTATAAAGATTTGTTATTTTTTGGAGTGATAAGGTGTAATTTTTTATTGGGCATTGGAGTAATAAGGAGCATTGTTGGTGTAATAAGGAGTACTTATATTTTCACTCAAGGTTTTATTAGAGCAAAGTAAAGCTCTATGAAATTCTTTTCTTGAGGCTATAAGTGGGTCAAGGCCAAGCCCCTATAGTTTTTTTTGCATCTTTCTTTTGCATGGTGTGTGGTGTTTCTTGCAGTATTTCTTTCATGGTTACTCTTGTTGATGAGTAATCTTCTTTTCATGTTGATGGTGATATTTTTGCATAAAATATTCTATTAGTGATATAAGGCGATTGTTTATTGTGGTGACATAAGGTGCTTTCCTTTTTTAATTCTTGGAGCTATAAGGTTTGCATAATACACATCTTCCGGAGTTATAAGGTGTTTATTTTTTTTACAATGTCTAAAGTTATAAGTCTTTTTAATGAATCTGACAAGTTGGAAGGATTGAAAAATTATAAAGTTTGGATTCGTCATATTCAAAGCACTCTTATTTACAACGAATTGTGGAAGGGTGTTTGTAATACTCAGCCTACCAAACCGACTAATCCTGATCAGCTTGCAAAGTGGGAACTAAAAGATGAAAAGGCCTTAGCATTGATTCACAGAACTGTTTCTGATGATATTTATGTGCATATTGAAATTAGTTCTGATGCATGGTCAGCTTGGAAGACATTGAAATATTTATTTGATTCTCAGAGTGAAGCTAAGAAAATCGATATTCAATTGAAGTTGTTTCAACAAAAATTGTCTTGAGGAGGTGATGTCATGGAGTACATTTCTAGATTGAAAAATATCAAACAAGAAATTTCAAGAGTTGGTTTTGGTAAAATTGAGGACAGCATGATGGTTTGATCGCGGGATTTCCTGAGAAATATAAGCATTTTTTGGAAACTTTACAGATTACAAATAAATTGGATAAAATTTCTTTTGATGAACTAAGTGAATTACTTGCCACACATGACAAAAAGTTTGGTAAAACAAAGCAAGCAGGAGAAGATGTTTTGGTCGAAAGTACTAGCAAACAGTCTCCAGGTAATCATCAAAAAGGCAATGATCAGAAAGCTTTTCAAAATTCAAATAGAGGTCATGGTCAAGGTTTTGGAAGAGGAAGAGGCCGTGGAAGAGGAAGGGGAAGAAATAAAGGAAGAGGTTCTAAAGAATCGGAAACTACACAATCACAGTTTTTTGGAAGAGGAAGAGGTTCAGAAAACCAACAGGTTTCAGGAAGAGGAAGAGGTACTAAACAGGTCACATGTTTTTGTTGTAATAGAGTTGGACATTATGCTTCAAATTGTAGAATTTCATTTGAAAAAATTCTAAAAGAAAGAGAATCTAAAGAATCTTCAGCAGCGACACATTATGCTCATGCAGACGATAGTGAAAATTGTGAATATGTTTTTACAGCACTTGGACAATCAGAATCAATGGATTTTGTTCAAGTTCATCGAGTGGAATCAGTGAATTTTGTTCAGTCTTCTTATTGTTTCAAAAATGATTTTAAAGATACTTGGATTATGGATACAGGGGCTACTCGGCATATGACATATAGGAAAGATTTCTTTTGGAGTTATGAAGATTGTCATTTAAATTAAATTTTTCTTGTAGATGATTCTATTCATTTACCACAAGGAAAAGGAACAGTCAAGGTTGACTTGCCAGGAATTGGAGAAAGATTGATTTCTAATGTTTGATATGTGCCTACATTTAAGAAAAATTTGTTGTCTTTAGTTGTCATTCGCCAATTAGGACATCAAATTGTAATGGAAGATGGTATCCTTTTTGTTAATTCAAAAAAGGATGCATACAAAACAATTATGACAGGTTATGAAGACGGAAAGCTTCTTAGGGTGAAGGGAACGGTAATTCCTAGATCAAAGGAACATTTGAAGGAATTTGCAGGTTTAGTTGAAACTGATGTTTCACCTATCAGATTGTGGCACATTCGTTTTGGGCACTTGAATGTTGATAGTCTTGTATAGCTTCAACAACAAGGAATGGTAAATGGGTTGCCTACTTTTTAGAAGGAAAATGCAAAGTGTGAAGCTTGCATTTATGGCAAACAGAGAAGGATAGATTTTTCAAAAAGCACTTGGAGAGAAACAAGGAGATTATAGCTTGTTCATAGTGATGTTTGTGGTCCTTTGGAAACTTCACTTGGTGGTTGTAAATATTTTTTGTTGTTTATTGATGATTTTAGCAGGATGGTTTGGTTGTATTTTTTGAAGGAAAAATCAGAAGTGTTTGAAAAGTTTCAGTCATTTCACAATTTGGTTGAAACAGCAACAAAGGAAAATATTACTACTTTGAGAACTGATAATGGTGGTGAGTTTACATCAAATCATTTTTTGACTTATTGTCAGGAAAAGGGGATTAAAAGACAACTGACCAATTTTTATACTCCAAAGCAAAATGGAGTATCAGAAAGGATGAATCAGACTTTATTGGGCATGGCAAGAACAATGTTATTTTTCAAAGGGTTGAGTTCATGTTATTGGGCTGAAGCAGTTCATACAGCATTTTATTTGAGGAATCGATCTCCTTCGTCATCACTTGATGGAATAACTCCTTTTGAGGCTTGGTATGGATTTAAACCTATGGTCAAACATTTGAGAGTTTTTGGTTCAGTTTGTTATGCACTTGTCCCAAAAGAAAAGCGAAATAAGTTAGAGTCTAGAAGTGTTAAGTGCATGTTGATTGGTTATTCCGATGAGAAAAAGGGGTATAGGCTTCTATCAGATGGAAAGTTTATTGTCAGCAGGGATGTGATTTTTTATGAAATAGAAAATTTAAGTGTAGAAGAGGTTGAAAAACAACTTAGTCACTTAGAGGAAAAAGTAACTAAGGAACAATTAAGGATGCAACACTTAAACAAGACAAGGAATGAACAATGGTTTGATCTAACTTCAGAAGTACAGGATGATGAATAGGTTGAAGACACCTTGGAACAGGTTGAACATACTTTGAATTATTCACAAGTTAACTTGGATGATTCAAATCAAGTTAACATTGAAAAGAAGAAACCAAAATGGGCAACCAAGTTACTTCAGGATGTTAAGTCTGATGAAAAAGGCAAAACAGGTACAAGGAGTTCTAATATGGGTTCAGAAAATTTTGCTCTTTTAGTTGTTGAACCAACTACTTTTAATGAAGCAGTTGAGTATGATGAATGGAAAATGGCCATGCAAAGTGAGTATGATGCAGTAATGAAGAATCAGACTTGGAAAATTGTTGATTGTCCACATGATGTTACACCCATTGGTTGTAAGCGGGTTTATAGAATTAAGTACAAAGCAAATGGAGATATTGATAAATATAAGGCAAGATTGGTGGAAAAGGGTTTTGCTCAGAAAGAAGGGATTGATTATGAAGAAACTTTTGCTCCAACAACGAAATGGAATACTATCAGGATTGTGGTAGCTTTAACTGCACAAAATGGATGGAAAGTGCATTTCTAAACTATGATTTGCAAGAGGATGTTTATATGACTCAACCTCCTGGTTTTGAGGTTCCAGGAAAAGAAAATCAAGTTTGTAAACTGGTTAAGGCATTGTATGGATTGAAACAGGCTCCCAGAGCTTGGCATGCAAAAATGGATGCCTACCTATAGAAAGTTGGTTTTCTTCGTAGTGAGTCAGATGATACTTTGTATGTTTGAATCCAGGAAAACAAATTAGTCATCTTGGTTATGTATGTTGATGATTTGCTCATAACAGGTAACAATAATGATCATATATTTCAGGTTAAGCAAGAACTTCAAACAAGTTTTGAAATGACAAACTTGGGATTACTTCATTACTATCTTGGAGTTGAAGTAAAGCAGCAAGAAGGAAGTATATTTATTTCTCAAGCTAAGTAGATTTATATATTATTGAAAAAGTTTGGAATGGAGGAATGTAAACCAGCGATTACTCCCATGGAGAAAAATTTAAAACTTTCTAAGTTTGAAGGGGGGGAACTTGTAAATTGTACTGGATATAGACAGTGAATTGGATGTTTCATTTACTTGATGAATACTCATCCTAATCTATCTTATGCAGTCAGCATAATTTCCAGATATATGCAGGAACCTAGAGAAATTCATTGGAATGCAACAAAAAGGGTGTTAAGGTATCTTCAAGGAACAAAGGATTTTGGACTTGAGTTTAAAAGAAACAAAAATTTCAAGCTTGTTGGCTATTCAAATGCGTATTTTGCAAGAGATGTTGATGGCAGGGAATCTACTTTAGGTTACTTAATGAATATGGGATTAGCTGCAGTGGCATGGAGTTGTAAAAACCAGGATACAATTGCAAATTCTACAACAGAAGCAGAATATATTTCAGCTTGGGAAGCCGCTTGTGAGATAGTTTGGTTAAGAAGGATTTTGCAAGACCTCAAAGTTGATCAGAAAGAAGCAACTTCATTATTTATTGATAATCAGTCAGCAGTCAAGTTAGCCAAAAATCCTGTTTTTCATTCAAAAACTAAGCATGTGGATACTAAGTATCATTACATTCGGGCTCTCGTCGTCAAACAAATCATCAAGCCAAAGTATTGTCCATCAGAAGATCAAACTGTAGATATTTTTACAAAATCTCTTGGAAGGGTCAAATTTGATAAGTTTAGAAATGAACTTGGTATTTGTTCAAAATAATTTTTGGATCAAAGGGGGGATTGTTAGGAATTATGATCCAAAATGTAATAATTAGAAGTTTAGTTTAATAAATGCAAAAGGGCATCTACACACTCATGTGATTATGTGAGGTGTCCCTTAGTTAGTTTCAGTAATGGTAAATTAGTTGTTACTCTTTGGATATTTAAATCCATCGAGTTTTCCATGTGAGGAAATATTTCGGGATTTAGCCCTCACATCTCTGTGATGTAATTATTTTCCTTCTTCTTTAATAAAATTATGTGTCTCAGGACACTTTGTCATTTCTCATGAATAGGAGATGGTGTTGAACTAAAAGAAGGAATATGTAATGGAACCTTAAAGACTTGAGATAAAGTAGATGGTGAAATAGGCAGTTGTACAGAGATAGGTGTAATGGAATCAGGTAGACATGTGGCATCATGATAGAACCAGTAGGAAATGAAGATAAGGATAGGATCGATGAGAGGAGTAATACTGAAGATGATGGACAAGGCTCAGAAGAATATTGTGATTTTGGGAGAACTGATGAAGATCTACCATTGCTGCCACTAAACAACTTCATGAACTCCTACAAATTATTACCATTTCCAACTTCCTCAGTGACAATCATAGGGGAAAGTCTTTCATCCTCCTCTTATGAATTAGTCAAATCTATAGTAGAAGCAGGGAATGATGGAAATTGAACCTTCAATTCCTTGAGTTGTTTCTCCTCAATCTGAGTTTGTTCAGATTGGGATTTATCAGTAACAACAGTTACCTGAGTATCCCCAACTAGTTGAGAAGTATCAATTTCTTGAGTGTCTAATGCAAAAGTCATCCTGGTCAACTTCTATTTAATTTGCTCTGAAGTATGTATTAAGGATTTAACCTGCTGATCAATAGATGCCTGTGGAATGTCCTCCATGGGACTTTTACCTTTATCTGTGGCTGAACTTGTTTCTATGGAAGGGTCTTTGGCTGTTTGAGCCTCTTTTGTTGCTTCTTGAGCCTCTTTTTCTTCCCTGTCTCTTATGATATTTTCTTGAATATCCAATTCCATTGCCCTGTAGTGTCAGACCTTGTCTCTAACTTCCTTTTGATATAGTAGGATTTGACTCTTCTTTTCTTTACTTTTGGCTCTGGCCAAAACCTAAGAGAAAGTGTCAACTCCTTGATAAATGAAATCATATGGAACTAGTTCATGAATGTATCCTGCTTTGAAATTATTATGTTTAAGGTGGGTATCAACAATCCCCTTGGGATCATGTTGTCTCTTACTGGCAAAACCCAGATTGAGTGAAACTATGTGATCACTGAGTTCTGATGCCCAGGTGGAGGTTGCTATACTCAAGGATCCAAGAGTTTGAGGAAACTTTGGCCAAAATTTTCTTGTGGGCGCGACACACTTCATGTATATCCCTCCGGTTAGTGTTTGGAATGATATTTATTTGAGAACCAATCTGTCAGGTACTACCTAGGGTAGCATGTGAGTAAAAATGCTACCGAAGACTTTGATGTATGCAAATGTCTCACCGACATACCAATCCCCCATGATAGCTATAAGGATTTTGGCTTCGGGGGAGAAAGCGGGAGCTTCCTTCTTGAAAATTAAGAAATAGACTCGGCCAAGGAAATTGTCACAAATGTCATAAAATATTGTCATGTAGTTGGAATCCCATAGCTCTGCATGGTATATGTGTACATGCGGGGCTGGTAGCACCCAGTTCCATCCCAAATTAGGATAACGGAAATCAGTGCAAAAGATGTCAACAATGTAAGCAAAGAAGAAGAAATTAGGTTTCTTCATAGCAATGGCTTTCTAAAATTCCTGTATGGTTGTTTTGAGTTCTAAAGAAAGGATTGAAGCCCATGGGAGAGATTCACACGTGGTCATAACATGATGGGAAATTGGATCCCATTCTTGCTTAAAATAAGAACAGTTAGGGAGACCATAGAGCCTACACAACATTGCTGCTAGCAGGGAATATGGTTCCTTAAACCATTCAATAGGGTAAATTTCATCTTTCCTCGGGGAAAACTTTCATGGTTCATTCATCCAAGACTTAAACATTTCATCAAAATTATACCTGGACCTTGCATCTTTGACGAAATCAACATTAAGGAGTTGTCTAAATGGTTTGAGAGCATAAATTTTTACAAAACTCTCGGAACAGAAATTGGAAAGTAGCAATCTAGTGCTCTTATTGAAAGAACAATATTTTGGATTGGGATGATCAATAATCCACCTGATCGCATCGTTGTAAGGAATAATAGCAGGTCTTGCAGCAATCATATGGATACCAGAATCCCTAATTTTCTTACAGATGGGTTGGTCATTTTGAATGTCTGGCAGATCATCGTTGTCGAAAATGGAATAGATTCTAGACCAATATAACTGGTAGGTCTCACTAATGTGGCCACTGGTATTAGAGAAGACACTGAAATTCGGGTCTTTGGTCAGCATATCTTTCTGCAGGTTTTTACAGCGGGTAATTCAAGGCGTTTTTTAGGTGGACATATTCTGTTGGACACATAAACCAGAAATTCAAACTAATTTATACTGGAACAATAGTAAGTAATTCAAATTAGGAAGCGCGACTCAAAAACTTACCTATAACCAAAGCGAATGGTGGCAGATTTGCTTGGTAAAAACCCTAAAGTAAATTCACGCACCACAACGAGTTATGGTGGTAAAATCATGAATAAATTACCAAAAGACAATCATATATATAATTTCCGGGAAATAATCAAGATCGTAGGATGAGAATAAAAATGACGGTCAGGATCAAACTCTGTGGCATGCGCGATCAAAACAAAAAAGTTCAAATTTTATTAATCATTCCGCAACCCGCATTCTGCATTTGCGGGATGTGGGATGTGGAATCGCAAAAACAACAAAACTTTATTCAATTTTTTTCGCAACCCGCATTCCGCATTTTTTGGGATGCGCGATATGGTAACACACAAACCAACCAAAATAACAAACGAAATCCCGCACCCCACATTCCGCACTTATGTGGGATGCGGGTTGACCAAAACATATCTATCAAAATTTTCTCGCATCCTGAATTCTGGATTTTCGGGATTCGGGTTGCGGAATGAGGAGATTCAAAATATATGACTACAAAATCTTGCATCCTACAACTTGTGGGTTGAGGTGTGCAGGTTGCGAGATTGAAACAATTCTAAGAAAAAACTAGTCTTCCGCAACTCGAAAACACACAAATCAGGCATAGATTTTTGGAAGTTTTGGTTGAGTTATAAAATTATAGAAACCAAGAAAAATGTAATAGAAGAAATGGACAAAGGATTCTAATAAGTTACCTTTGTATGTGTAATTGGGCTCCCGTGTAAAAATAACATGGGATTTGTTGTACCTACAACAAATGGCGACTAGCTGGAAGAACCGGTTATCTCTACAAAACAATAACCTTTTCCAATCAAATATGTCAATAGGGAAATGATCAACTTGAGATTACAGGAAATGTCAATATAACAATTCAACCAACAAAGAATTATCAAAGAGTGAATAATGCATTTCCACCCATGGTCATTTTAAATATAATGCGACTCTGATTTTGATGGCATGGAGGATAAGGATTACTTGGACTCAGGATGACATAGGCACGCAGTTCAAGTTGAACCTGGGATCAAACCTTGACAGTTTTAGATCTTCACACATAGGCCACTAAAACCATCATTTTTATTTTTTAAATAACAAAAGTCTATTGACATAGGACCACTGCCCCATGTTTTGGTGATCAGTCCCCATTCACAAACCGAACCTAGAAACTGAACAAGCCAGCTCGGTAAGGAGAACTCTTGTCTCCTAGAAGTATGGCTGAAAGAAACTATCATGGCTTGGGAACCATCTAATGATAATTTCAGTCCAAAATAAATTCCATGATCATAGTAAGGTTGGCCTTGGATAACACCCCGTCGTCCTTATGTACAATAGTTTACTCTTTGGGAATAATTAGGGTTTTATTTGCATATGGATTGCAAGACACTACCATGGCTTGGTATCCACATAATGGTAGCGTTACTCACCGATGCTTCACAGATCATGAATGAGTCGACCTGTGATAAGATCTCCCATCTTCCATAAAACTAGAAGCCACCTCCCCAAGTCATATGGAAAATATGTCATTCCACTAAGAACCTATGAACCTAATGAGATGGCTTGTGATGAGACCCCTCATCTCGCAATTCACATAAAAAAATTATTTTTTGTGTGGCCATGATTGGACTCCAAAAGAGTAAGACCGACCAGGTTATAAAGGTATGCTACAGTGCACAAATGAGACCTTAGACAAGAGGAACCATTTCCTTCCATGACTTTCGTCATGTGAGTAAGACATATAGAATATATTGACCAGGGTGAGAGCACATTAATCTGAAATCCTGCAATCATTGGTTGCCATTCACATATAACAGATCCTGATACAAGTTAGGGAAGATGGAAACTGACAATTTGCTTAAGGTTAAGGGTATTGAATATTGAGAAAAAAAACTGATTGCCCATCATTTCCAGATGTGTAGAGATTACCAAAAAGCCTACTAATATCAAGCAAACACTCAAAAAAAAGAAAAAGAAAACAACACACCAAACCTATGTACAGGGTTTAAGGATATTTTCAAACAAAATACTTTTTAAGCAGGAAAACATTCACTCGATAGGTTTCAACAACTCATTCTAGTGTTTGTAACCAAACAGTACTAGGACCAATCTTTTCTGTAACAATTAATGGTCTCAGCCAAAGGCATTGGAACTTGGTATACTCCTTGTTGTATTTGTGTTGCTTGTCCCATCTTAATACTAAATCTCCCACTAAAAATTCTCTATCAGAAGAGGACTTCTCGTCGAACAATTTTTTCACCAACTGTTGATGTTGGTAGAATTTGTTCTTGGATCTTTCCCTATCTTCCTCTAGCTTGAGAAGAGAATCAATCCTCTGCTATAATGGAGAAGAATCATTCTCTTGGATGGATTGGGCCAACTACAATGAAGGGATGGTGAGATTAGCTGGTAGGATGACTTCCTTTCCATAAACTAGGCAATAAGGGGAGTTACCAATGGCTACCTTTGGAGTAATTCGGTCTTCCCCAAGAGAATTATAGAGTTGGGTATGCCATTTTTTGTGATGCAAAGCCACTGTCTTTTTTAGGATGTTTATCAAGTTTTTGTTGGAAGATTCCGCAAGTCCATTTCCATGAGGATAGTAGTTGGCAGAAAACTTAAGCTTGATCCCTTTTTCAAGGGCGTAGCTAGTCAAGTCAATGGATGTGAAGTATGACGCATTATCAAAAACGAGATACTCGGGGGTGCCAAACCTGGTGAATATCTGGTTTTCAAGAAAGGAAATTACCTGGTTCGTATTACACAATCTTAGAGGGACTGATTCAACCACCTGGTGAAATAATCAGTGGCTATCAAAATCTATTTGTGCTGTAAAGAAGATACATGGTTGATAGGTCCGATAAAATCCAAGCCCCACTGTTGAAATGGGAATTGGACCCAGGGATAATTTTAGGGGCGAAATTTATGCCATGGGCTATTTTTAGGGGTTTTTCTCCAAAAAAAGATTCTCCATTTTTCATTTTTTGAAGCCCTATTTCGCCCAATTTTGATGGGGTAAACTTTTTTCACCCTAAAAATCGCCAAATTATTATATAAACAATATAAAATCCTTGGAAATTAAAATAATTTTTGAAACATATCACCAAACATTTTATAGTTGGTGTTTTAAGAATTGGTAAGGTTCGCCAACATTTATACACTTTTAAATAAGTATGGTTCCTTAAAATCATCCCTAATTGGACCGCTATTGGCTGCGAAGGGGAGGAAGGTTTATTGACTTTGACAGCGCACTTCTGGCAAGGCTCACATATTCTGACATATGCATGAGAATCTATGAACAAGTAGGCTAATAGTATCCTTCCTGGATGATTTTGTGAGTTGTTGTATCACCTGATAAATCCCCACCTGTAGGCCCTGCATGAAATTGAAAAAGGAACTCGTCAGTCTGGTCCTTTCCAAGGCATCTAAGAAAAAATCCATCATAATTCTTTCTAAACAGAACATTATCAATAAGTTGATAATGGGATGATTTCATCCTTAATGCTCTATGTTTCTTATGATCAAGGGTTTCAGGGGAAAACCCATTATGAAGAAAGAACTTGATGTGACCATACCATTCAAATGTTGTTTTTTCGATTGCATTAACAAAACCTGTAGGTATAGGATCTTCCTGTTCCCAATCAGCGCGCTGATCTTCGGGATCATTTGATTGGGCACATATTTGACACAAACCTTATCCTTTGACTATCTTTGCAGGTTTGATCTCCAGATCATATTCCTGTAGAGTTGTCATCCAGTGAGCTATTCTTTCTCCCAACTCCTTTTGGATGAGGACATTGCGAATGGTCGTATACGAGACAATCACCTTGGTCCTTGACTTCAAAATATAAGGCCTGTAATGTTTTACCAATTTATACACAATGTAGGCCTGTTTTTCAACTTGGGAATAATTGAGTTCAGCTCCTTCGAATGTCGAACTCATGAAAGAAATTGGGATCTCTGCATCCTCATGATATTTCTGTGTTAGGACAACTGCATAAGAAAAATCAGTAGCAAAAGTATAAAGTACGAAATATTTACTGAAATATGGAGAGATAAGAGCAGGCGCTTCTACTATGGCTCTCTTGATTTCAGTAAATGCATTCCTCTGTTCATCAGACCACTTAAATGGTACATTATTTTTAACCAAAAATTGCAGGGATTTGATGACTTGGGCAAAATTTGGAACAAATCTATAGACGAAATTGATCTTACCCAAAAATGACTGCATTGCCTTTCGGGAGTTAGGGAGGTCGATCTTGGAGATTGCTTCGGTGCATTCTGGATCAATGATCATACCTTCCATGAGACGATGAAACCCAACAACTTACATTCTGTCACAGCGAAGATGGACTTCTTGGGATTAAGGGAAATCCCAAATTTCCTGCATCTTTTGAATACCTGTTTCAAAGCAGATAAATGATCTTGTCAATTTTTAGAGTAAATGGTTACATCATCTAAATCCACAATGACAAAATTATGGATCTAGACCCTGAAATCTATATCCATAGCTCTCTGGAATGTGGCTCCTGCATTTATTAGTCCAAACAACATTCGTTTGTATGTGAATGTTCCCCAAGGGGTTCGAAAGGCTGTTTTAAGTTGATCACCGGGGGAAACCAGGACTTGGTTGTAACCTGAAAAACCATCTAACAGCGAGAACATCTCAGATCCAGCTAATTTCTATAAAATATGCTCCATTGGAGGAACAGGATAAGTGTCTTTCTTAGAGGCCCAGTTCAGTCTTTGAAGTCTACGCAAAGTCTGATTTCCCCATTCTTCTTTCGAACAGGTACTAAGTTAGCGAGCCACTGTGTGTGCCTAAAGAGAAATATGTTCTTGGCTGAGAGTATCTTATCGAGCTCTTTCTTGATAGAAGGCTCTAAACTGGGGTGCATTTTCCTCAGTTTTTTTTATATGGTTTTACCTCAGGTTTCATCGAGATGTTATGGTGCATGACACTGGTGTCGAAAGTCCTGAGTTCATTATATGTCCAAGAAGACACGTCTTTAAATTCCCTGCATAGTTTAATAAAACTTCTTCTTTCATCCTGGGAACAATGAATTCCAAGATTGATAAAGAGAGGGTCTTGCTCTGTTCCCAAATTGACAGGTGTGTAATTTAGGTTGAGCTTTGGGTCTTGCAGTTGGTGGTCTGTCTAAATTTATCTTGTAAGTCGTAAAATTTTTCTAAACTAATGAAAAACTTGGGGATGATATTGGAAGGGTCAGATAAATACTTTTCATGATCAGCTTCGTCAATAGCCATACCTTCGAAGGTGTCTTGGAGTGAAAGGAAGTCTAGTATTTGTTGGTCACCATCGAACACTTTCCAATTTGTGATTTTGTTTGGTATGGAAGGTCTATACATTAATTCAATAAAGAAATTTTGTGGAGAAAAACCTTCAGGTGAGATTAGTCTAGATGCAATATTGGATAATAGATCAGCATTGAAGTTCTGTGATCTAGGAAGAGATTTGATATTAAATGCTGAAAAGGAATTAGTCATATCCCTGATCAACCTTTGATAATTGACTAAGCGTGGAGATAAACAATGTATTTGTACCTATTTTACTATGATCTCAGAGTCTCCTATGCATTCAATTGCTCTCGCTCCCATATTAATAGTCTTCCTTAGTCCTCGAACTAACACCTCGTACTCAGCTACATTGTTGGTACATTCAAACTCCAATCTGCATGCGATCATTTTTTTGATCCCCTTTGTATCAATAAGGACACATCCTACACCTGCTCCATCCTTAGATCTAGATTCATCAAAAAACAAAGTCTAAACAACAGGATCAAATTATGAAGTTAGTATTTACATTATAAACATTATGCACAATAGTACTAGAGAATGGCACAGAAGTAAGATGAGTAATCTGAGACTATTTCTACACATTTTCTGCTGGCGAAACATCAACAGGTAGGTCTCCAAAGAATGTATCAAATGTAAAATGTTCAATTTGATTATCGAAAAAAGAGACAGATTCACTAGAACCGTCGAGATCAGTTACAGTTTGTTTCATGAATGGTTCTCTGTCAACTTTGGGTTTGTTAGGATGCCCCTTAAGGGGTAACCACAAGTGACACCAATCGGTAGCAAAGTAACCTTTGATTTTTTCTGACCAATCTTGACTTAACCACATACCATAAGTCTCTGGGATATCTGCAATCACAATATCAATAGTCTGATGAATTCGGGGATCTACAGATAATCTGAGTAGAACATTCTTCAGTCTTCCTACAACTTTAACCTTGGATCTGTCTAATTTTACAATTTGGATAGGACAAGTTTCCCATGTAGCATTCATCTTTTTACATACAGAAATAGGCATGACATTAGATGAAGCACCTGATTCAACCATGTAGTTATGTATAACATTCATGTTGAAGATTTCAAAAGTAAGTAAGAAGGGTGGAGTGCCCTTGCTTCCAAGCTTTGGGTGGTTTGGTCTGGAAGAAGATTCAAGATTGTTATTCTAAGCTTCTCTAGGTTGTTTTATTATCATGCTTTTGGGAAAGGAATCCCTTATGGAAGGAATTTTGACAAGGTCAAATAAAGATATGTTTTCCTTGACTCTTTTTAGATCCTCGGCCAAATTGTATTATGGCTCAGGAATGAGAGTGTCTTTCCAAGTTTGGGTTTTGCCTTTGCTAGGATCCTGTGTCGCAGGTGATGATTCCTGTGGAGGTGGCCCTTTAGATATAGTATTGTGAGTGTGTTGTAGGTTGAAAACTGTGTCAGGTTCTTCTTCCTCTCCTTCTGAAAAGAAACTCACAGTGCTGACCTGCTGGTCATATTCCTCTTCCTCTTGGGGAGTTTGTGAAACTTGAGTGGACTGATATTCAGAGGATTCAAGAATGTCTAGTGTCCCTATATCCAAGGATTTCAATGCAAAAAATATTTCTTCTGAGGTGAACCCCTCCCTAGGATTTGGAGGTGGTGGATTTTGAGGAGGTTGGTTGGGTCTCCTAAAAGGTGGCCTATTAAATCCTCTATTGTTGGACTGATTTTCATTGTTACTTTTCTTGAGATCCACCATCTCATTAGACATTCTATGGAGGAGCTTCTTTACTTCTCTCATATTAAACATATCTTGATTGGTAGTTGTGGGTTTAGGATAACTGTCACTTTTCTTGCACAAAGAAGATTCTCTCTCAGATGACGTGTCAGGGTTGTCCTTAAGACAAAACATGTCCCTTTCGAATTGCATTGCTTTGGAGAAGGTGTCTTGCAAGGACTCCTTACGAGCCCTTTTTACCCACATGGATATTTGCGTCGGGAGACCCTTAATGTAGTAAGCTACCAGTAACTCCTCAACAGGAAGTAATGTACTTGGAATCCTATTCTTCAAATATGAAAACCGGTGATTGTAATCTTTGACCCTTTCTTTATCCTTAGTCTTCATGGAAGAAACCTCTATGACTAACTCCTCTCAGGTCTTGTCATCCCCAAATTTCTGAGTGAAGAGTTTGGAAAACATATCCCATGATGGGATGGAACTATCTTCTAAGGAAAAATACCAGGTAGAAGCTTTTTCCTCAAAAGTGTAAGGGAATAGTCTACAAACCATGTCTTCATGTATGACATTCCTAAGTCTAATGGCCTGCATAAAATATTTGATGTGGTCTTCCACAGGGATTTTTTTATCTGGATTAAATTTTGGAAGCCACTTCTCAGGGTTTTTAGGCAACCTATGCTGATCGCCTAAAATAGACACGGCATTTCCATCCAACCAAGGCTTGTTAGTTCATTCATCAGCCATAGGGATAGATTCCTCTCATGAGGCTGAAGATTCAGAATCTGACGATTCATCTGAGGAAGATGAAGAAGAGGGAGGAGATGAGGGTAGTCCTTCTGCTCAAATGCTATGTCGAGGAGTTTTTGACTCCTGAAAAAATGAATCTAGATATAACCCAGGGGTGATGATTCACTGAAAAGGTCATGATGTCTTTGAGAATTTTGGTCACCTAATTTAAGATTACCTTGATTATTGTCTTGGGGAAGAATACAGGTCAGACATTCTTCAGCGAACCGTCTTTGAATCTCAGCAACATTATGGGAGTTACCCTTCAATAGTTGTTCAACTATGATGGGTCCTAGAATGGGCAATACGAGAACGTATATGTTTGTTGGGGTACTCTGTTCTTTCCCAGGGATAGCTGGGACTTCGTCTGAATCTTGTGCTATTTGTTCCCCTGACGTAGATGAGTGGGTACAACTATGAGTGATAATCAAATCTCGTACTATAGGAGGTGTTTGAGTGTTAGGCATGATGTGATGGCCCACCTTCTAGCACCATTTGTTGAAGCCTCTGTTGTGTATGTGGCTGAAAAGGGTGTCTAAGGATTACAACACAGGAATAAGACCCAACCAAATGCTTCAAGCAATCCCACGCAAGTATTGCTTTATCCTCGAGTTGTTTAAGGTAGTGATCTCCAACGGATATTTCAATAGCCTCCTCTGGATTTTGTGAGTTTGATCCACAAAGGATATGTTTCCTAGATTGGAAAACAAGATGGGTGATGTAAATAAAAGTAAAATCAATTCTAAATATGAAACTAAACCTGATCTAAATCTAATCTACCTAAAGAGAATGTTGAATTGATTTGTAGTTAAATTTGAGGTATATGGCAGACAAGTGTTTTATCCAATTAACAGAAATGTAAATGACATAATAAACTTATCACTTAACTCACAATCATTTAATAAAAATCAATTGACAGTAACTTAATATTACATCATTAAAAGCTAACCTGCATAGCACATGTCAGTTGAAAAACCAACATATTTTGTTGTAAAGAATCACTATTCAATCACTTGCAGAAATAGATAAATACAATTAAAAGAAGAAATTCCTTAAAGCTTTATCAATGCATTAATCAATAACAAAGATAAATCTAAGTTATAAATAAAGACATTTATCAATTGCAAGTAAACAACAATATCATTTGTCCATTTGAAACAAGAAAAAATTGAGATCTGTCAAAGAAATCCAATCATATCAATGACAAGAGATGTGAAAGAACAATACTGTATTAATTCAAAGTTTAGCAAAAAATTACATAAACCTCATGAAAAATAGAGGTGTTTTTCAGTCTCTTGTGCCAATCTTTCCTTCTCCAAAAGTCCCCTAACACATCTGAAAACTACCTCTTAAATAATTATTACAAAAAAACTAACTTCCCTAAAAAGGGGATAAAATAACCTAAACAAAAATAATATCTTAGAAAATCCCTCCATATTTTCCATGTACCTAACAACTCCTCTATATCGGGATAGCTAGCAGATTCAATGCCAAGTTGGGCATTTCACTTCTGATCTTCTATTTCATTTTTGGCTAGCTTATTCCAAACACGAATATAGATGTGGATTTTCCCTTCAATTGCAAATGAATGTTTTATTAACCGATCCACATCATTTATACTAATATGATCAAGCTCCTTGATCTTCTCTTATACTTCATCTCTTCGCTGCTCAACTTATTAAATGATTAACCCTAGTGGACATGCCTTGTCAATGAGTACCATTGTAGGAAAACATAAAACATCCATTAGATTTCCTATAGCATACCATTTCCTGCCACAAATGGCTTGTGCCTTCTTGATAGCTTCAGCAACCGTTTCATCTAGATCCTCCCAAGCTTGCAAGATAATCCTTATTTTCTTTAACTGGAAATTGCTGAGAATGGTGATGTTGTCTGGCTTGTATTTCTTATACCTTTGCCAATCCACAACTTCATCATATGCTTTTGAATCTTGTGTCCTTTTATCAACCAGATATTCTAAAGCAAGAGAAATTTTATCAAAAGTTACATGAGTTTCAAAAATGTTGTCCAAAGTCTTCAACAGCTCACTGATTAACTCATGATGCTCCCTATTAGTTCGAAGAGCCAGCTCCTTGAATTCCTCTAGAGAGAATTTAAAAAATGAAGATGAACTTGCACTTGCAGTTGCATCTTCATACTATTTTTCCAACAAAACTACCTTATGTGCAAAAGTAGCATTGGTAGACTTCTCCTTCTGTAACTCATCCTGAAGAGAAACATTCTTTACCTATAATTCATTATACCTGTCATCAAATGTCTTTACCAAATTAGTAATTTGTTCCTCATGTTGTTTTCTGACCTATTCCAATTCCTCCTTTAATCTAATAATCTTTGCCTTCTTATCAAATTCCTTATTCAGAGAATTGACAGCTTGAAAATTAGCACCTGTAAAAGCCCCCAAAATAGAAGCAGCATCTGTAGCATCCACATGTGGATCACCAGATTGTTGAGTCCATACAATATCATTAGAAAGATATGCATCCACATAGATTTGATCTCTACTCATGATTTTTCCTCTCTTAACCACTGATTTATAAGATTTGCTATAACGATAATCTCCAAGAGATATTACAATTTCCTCATTGAATTCATCTCTTATCTCATCAATGGGAGGTGAATCAATACCTTTAGATATCAAAGAGGAGGTTTGAGTCATAGTATGAGAAGGCATAGGCATAGTAATTTGAGAGGTGAGTGAAAAGGAAGTACTACTCTGGATAACAGTCACTTCGGGAGTTGAGGAAGTATCTGGAATAGAGGTTTCAATGGATTAAACCTGCATGGTGACAACTGGAAGTGATGATGGTGAAAGCACTGAGGCTTTCTCATGAATAGGAGATGGTGTTGAACTAAAAGAAGGAATATGTAATGGAAACTTAAAGACTTGAGATAAAGTAGATGGTGAAATAGGCATTTGTACAGAGATAGGTGTAATGGAATCAGGTAGACATGTGGCATCATGATAGAGTTGATACATCAAGGGTGTCATGGTAGAACCAGTAGGAAAGGAAGATAAGGCTAGGATCAATGAGAGTAGTAATATCGAAGACGATGGACAAGGCTCAGAAGAATATTGTGATTTTGGAAGAACTGATGAAGATCTCCCATTGCTACCACTAAACAAATTCATGAACTCTTGCAAATTATTACCATTTCCAACTTCCTCAATGACAGTCACAGGGGAAAGTCTTTCATCCTCCTCTTTTGAATTGGGAAAATTTATAGTAGAAGCAACGAATGATGGAACTCAAACCTTCAATTCCTTGAGTGGTTTCTCCTTAACCTGAGTTTGTTCAGATTGGGATTTATCAATAACAATAGTTACCTAAGTATCCCCAACTAGTTGAGAAGTTTCAATTTCCTAAGTGTCTAATGCAGAAGTCATCCTGGTCAGCTTCTATTTAATTTTCTCTGAAGTATGTATTAAGGATTTAACCTAATGATCAACATATTCCTATGGAATGTCCTCCATGGGACTTTTACCTTTATATGTGGCTGAACTTGTTGCTATGGAAGGGTCTTTGGTTGCTTGAGCCTCTTTTGTTGTTGCTTGAGCCTCTTTTTCTTCCCTGACTCTTATGATATTTTCTTGAATATCCAATTCCATTGCCCTGTAGTGTCAGACCCTGTCTCTGACTTCCTTTTGATATAGTAGGATTTGAATCTTCTCTTCTTTACTTTTGGCTCTGGCCAGAACCTCAGAGAAAGTGTCAACTCCTTGATAAATGAAGTCATCTAGAACTACTTCATGAATGTATCCTGCTTTGAAATGATTCTGTTTAAGGTGGGTATCAACAATCCCCTTAGGATCATGCAGTATCTTACTGGAAAAAACCAGCTTGAGTGAAACTATGTGATCACTAAGTTCTAATTCCCAGGTGCAGGTTGGTATACTCAAGAATCCAAGAGTTTGAGGAAAGTTGGGCCAGACTTTTATTTTAGGCATGACACACTTCATGTATATCCCTTCGGTCAATGTCTGGAATGATATTTCTTCGAGAACAAATCTGGAAGGTACTACCTTGGGTATCATGTGAGCAGCACTGCTACTGAATAATCAGATGTATGCAAATTTCTCACCAAAATACCAATCCCCCATCATAGCTACAAGGGTTTTGGATTCGGGGGAGAAAGCAGGAGCTTCCTTCTTGAAAATTAAGAAATAGACTCGGCCGAGGAAGTTCTCACAAATGTCATAAAATCCAGTCATGCAGTTGGCGTCCCATAGCTCCGCATGGTAGATGTGTACAAGAGGGGCTTGTAGCAACCAGTTACATCCCAAATTAAGATAATGCAACTCAGCATAAAAGATGTCAACAATATAAGCAGAGAAGAAGAAATTAGGTTTCTTCTTGGCAGTGGCTTTCTAAAATTATTGTATGGTTGTTTTAAGTTCTAAAGAAAGGATTTAAGCCTATGGGAGAGATTCACACGTCGTTATAACATGGTGGTTAATTGGATCCCATTCTTCCTTAAAATAGGAATAGTTAGGGAGACTGTAGATCCTGCAAAACATTGTTGCTAGCAGGGAATACGATTCCTTAAACCATTCAATACGTTATAGTTCATCTTTCCTCTAGGAAAACTTTTGTGGTTCATTCATCCAAGACTTCAACATTTCATCAAAATTATACCTCGACTTAGCAGCTTTGACGAAATCAACATTAAGGAGTTGTCTAAATGGTTTGAGAGCATAAATTTTTACAAAAGTCTCAGAATGGAAATTGGCAAGTAGCAATCCAGTGCTATTATTGAAAGAACGATCTTTTGGATTGGCATGATCAATAATCCACCTGACCACGTCATTGTAAGGAAGAATAGAAGGTCTTGCAACAATCATATGGATACCGAAATCCCTAATTTTCTTGTAGATGGGTTGGTCATCTCGGATCTCCGAAAGATCATCATTGTTGAAAATGGAATAGATTATGGACCAATCTAACTGGTAGGTCTCACTAACCCGGCCACTGGTGTCAGAGAAGACACTAAAATTCAGGTCTTTGGTCAGCATATATTTCTGCAAGTTTTTACACTGGGTAATTTAAGGCGTTTTTTAGGTGGGCATATTTTGTTGGACGCGTAAACCAGAAATTAAAACTAATTTATATTGGAACAATAGTAATTATTTCAAATTAGGAAGAGAGACTCAAAAATTTACCTGTAACCAAAGCGAATGGTGGTAGAGTTGCTTGGTAAAAACGCCAAAGTAAATTCATGCAGCACAGCGAGTTACAATGGTAAAATGGTGAAGAAATTACCAAAAGACCATCATATATATAATTTGCAGGAAATAATGAAGACCATAGGATGAGAATAAAAATGACGGTCAGGATCAAAATTTGCGGGATGCGGGATCGAAACAAAAAAGTTCAAATTTTATTAATCGTTCCACAACCCGCATTCTGCATTTGTGGGATGCGGAATCGCAAAAACAATAAAAATTTATTCAAATATTTCCACAACCCATATTCTGCATTTTGCGGGATGCGAGATGCGGAAACACGCAAACCAACTGAAATAACAAACAACATCCCACACCCCACATTCCGCACATATGCAGAATGCGGGTTGCGGGTTGACCAAAACATATCTATCAAAATTTTTGCGCATCTTGCATTCCGCATTTTTGGGATGCGGGTTACGGGATGAGGAGATTCAAAATATATGACTACAAAATCCCACATCCCGCAACTTGCGGGTTGCGGGGTGCTGTTTGTGGGATTGAAACAATTCCAAGAAAAAACTAGTCTTCCGCAACTCGAAAACACACAAATCAAGCATAGATTTTTGGAAGTTTTAGTTGAGTTATAAAATTACAGAAGGAAAGACAAATGTAATAGAAGCCATGAAATGGACAAAGGATTCTAATAATTTACCTTTGTATGTGTAATTGGGATGCCGTATAAAAATAACATGGGATATGTTGTACCTACAACAAGACCCACTTGCATTGCACTAGTTTTCTCTTGGAGGGAAAGGGAACCAATTCCCAAGTCTGATTGTATTGCAATGAGATGAACTCTTCTTGCATGGATGTTTTCCATATTGGATCAAGTGATGCCTCCTGATATATTTCAGGATCAGATCCAACCATGATGAAGCATATTTCAACAATATTCAATTCACATGCAGAGAAAGAATTGTGAAATTGAGATATAGTCTTCCTAGAATCATGAGGATCCCCAACAAGATCCCCAACTGCTTCAATGGTTTTCTCAGCCCACTTTGGATGAATGGGTGGGTCATTATATGAATGCATCTCCTCATCGTCATCAAAAATATCAAAATCATAAAAATCATAAAAGGAATCATCACTTACATCATCATGGAGTGGACGATGTGAGCATTCCCCATGAGCTAGCTCAGCCTCTTGTATGAGCTCTTGTTCGAAATGTACACTCCTTTCTATGAATGTTCTAAGATGAGGGATCAAAGATATTGCAGCCCTTTTCATCTTCATCATATCCAACCATGATGGGCTCCCTTATTTTAGGTTGCAAGGCCTTTCTCTTCTCTGGAGGAATTCTAGCCCAAGCCTTTGAGCCAAATAACCTGAAATGAGAAACACTTGGCTTCTAACCACTCCAAGCCTCATATGGTGTTTTTACATCCAAATATTTGTGAGGAGATATATTTTTTATGTATGCAACATAGTTTATGCCTTCATCCCATATCTTAGGATTCAAATCCTTTGCTTCCAACATACAGGTTTCCATCTCCTTGAGAGCCCTGTTCTTGCACTCTGCAACACCTTTTGATGTGGTGTGTAGGGAATCGAATGATGCATGTGGATTCCACATTCTTCACAAATATTCTACAAAATATTTTTCACATACCCCTTTCCATTTTTAGTCCTAAGGACCACAATCTTGTTCCCACATGCATTCTGAACCAGGGCATTCCAAACTTTGAGAGTCTCAAAGACTTTGGATTTTAGTTTGAGGAAATATACACAGCAATGCCTTGAGAATTAATCTATGAAAGTCAAAACATACCTTGATTCCCCAAAAGAGGGTGTGCAAAGTGGCTCTATGAGGTATGAATGAACCAAATAAAGAACTTGGGCATCTCTCCTTTCCTTCCCTTTCTCATAGCTGCGCTCTGCATGAATGCCCACTACACATCCTTTGCATGTGCCATTTGAGAACCTGATGGAAGGAATCCCTTACACCATTCCTTATTTTCTAAATTCCCCAAGGTACCTGTAGTTGAGATGACCATATCTCTCATTCCACAACTTCCTTGTCTCATTGGCATGTGACAGGCATGCATTCCCTTGGAAGTAAGGGAGGAAATGAGAGAATTTGTACATTCTTGCATTATGATCAGCAAAATCCAATGCCACAACCTTTCTTGTAGATATTTCTTCTATATCCACTACATCTGGAGTAAATGCTACTCTCTTGGCTTCACCAGCATGTGTCATTTGATACACTGAGAGTAGGTTCACTGCTAGATCAGGAACAAACAACACATTATTGAAGTACCCATCTTCAAGATCAATCTTTCCAATCCCTTTAGCTTGCATTTATGAATAATCACCTGTTGGGGAAAATATTAAACAATTTATAACATATATATCCAATGATTTAATTGTCATCCCGGAGAGAGCGTAAACTTGTGAGGTACAAACAAAATATATGCAGGGGAAAGGTATTTCTAACTTAATCTAACTGACTGAAATTGAAGCTAATCTATGAAAACAGGAAATTCTATGGAAATAAATCTAATTGCAGAAAACATGAAATTGCATACAATAAACTGATATAAAGCAATCAACATTAACATTGTGAGCTCACATAAAATCAATACTATCAATTCATAAGTAAGACATAATTGAAAATCTACATTAACAATTCATAAGAAACAAATTCAAACTAACATAAGAGAGTCAAAGGATGTGCATGAAGCATCATCTCCATTACATAACAATTAAGAATCTATTCTATGACTAACTCTGAACTATTCTCTACTCCCAAACCACTAGAGAGGCCTCTAACCAAAATTAGGAGAGAGCCCTCCTATTTATACATGAATACAAGATAACTTATCATAATTACAGATCCACTATTCTCTCATCTTATCCCTCAAAATCCTCAACAAATCTACAACTCATCCCTCAAAATGCTCCAACAAATATTGAATGAGATATTCTCTCCACATTTCCATGATCTTCTCCTTGAAGTTAGCTCACATCTAGAAGATGAAATTCGAATCTGAGGCTAGGTGGTCACTTTTGAGCTTGTTAAAGTCTTCAAATACACATGTAAGCATCACCAAACTCATCCAACTTTAAGCTATAATGAAAATATGTTATTTTTCTCAATAGTTAACCACAAATTCACTCAAAATACTCACAAATAAATGATTTGGAAAATGGTAATATAAACCCATATTTATTATGAAAGTGGTGAATATTATTGGTTTTATGGAAGGATAAAATAGGAATAAAGTGACAAATGGTATATGAAAGGTGAATAAAATGTGGTCTTTTTGCAGCTCGACATCCCCCCAACTTGACTGGTTGCATGTCCTCATGCAACTATGCATTGATTATGTTTAAAACTTTTGGCTTTGTAGCTGGGATTTACATGATGATGGTATGTAACAGTAAATCATTCCATGATTTGAAATGCATGAGTGACAGCAATTTTCTTTTTATTTTTCCCTTTTTTTTTATATATATATTTGTGGTTTGTTCTTATGTGACAACAATAAAAAATGTTGGTTCTTGTGTTAACAACATTCGCTCTTTTTACTTGTATTTTTGCTGCAATACATAAGATTTTAAAAGTATACATGCATTTGAAATGATGAACCATCAATTTATAGTAAAAATCATTTTCTTCATATTATGAATCATGCCAACATAGTTTGGGAAAGACATGTTGATTAAGGGTAAATGAGATGATGAATATGTAAAAAATGATAATGAATAGTTCCCCCCAACTTAAGATGTATTAGGTTTATGGAAAGAAGAAAGGGAATGTAGTGAGGGAATTTTACAAATTAATTCATTTTCTAGCATTTAAGGAATTGCATGGTTAAAGATTGGAAAACAACATACCTCCACTTACCCAAAAAGTTGATGAACCATGCAATAGGAATGTGGTTGTTGCTACTGGATCATAAAATGTGAAGTGAAAGAAATTGAATTGCTGCTTGGTTGGATGAAGTAAAAGATGAGAGATGAAAGTAGAACTGTGGTAGTCTCATATAGGTGGAAGTATGCTACTGTAAAACTGTTGATGATGTCATGCAAAATATGTAGACTTCACCTCCTATAGAACCTGATGGTACAATTCTGGCCATGCAAATAAATGTGTCGATGTCGAACATGGAAAGAAATCATTGGATTACCAACCATTGATGAATGTCATTAACCAATGCAAGGCAATCTCACCATTGATGCCAATGAGTGCCAAGGTACCTAAATACATTGTGCGAAGTGCAAATAAATGAGTTGATGTCAAGCCACTTGCAAGATCTAACGATCAAGGGACATTGATGTATTCCCATGATTTTCAATGAGAGGAATTGCCATTAAGGCATGTAAGCCTCAAGGTACTAACAACTAACTCTAGTCTCTATCCTTGATAAGGTGCTGAAGTCTATGGGGAAAGACTTGTTGAAATTTGGACCTTAAGGAATCCCACATCAGTCAACACGAGTTGTACATAATGAGTGGTAGGACTATAGATGAAAGATATCACAGTCAAACAGTTTTTATGGTAGGGATAACAAAGCAATGTAGTCATGGAAAGGAAGCTGAATGGTTTTATTCATAAAGAAAAAGATAAACTAAAAATGAGGAAAAACGTGTGCGACTCAAAAAGGTAGACATGCGGGAAATCATGATGTATAAGGTAGTGAAAAGGTAGAATTTGGCATGGATGACGAATAAGCTTAGAAGGAAAAAGGGTAAGTAATCATGACATGGTGTAATTGGTTTCTGAAAGGATTCTTTGTGGGAGAAAATGTCATGACATACATAGTGGAAACCGAACTTCTTCAAGCTTTTAATGGAACATTTTTTCTGAAAATCTTCTACGATTCTGGAAATCAATTCTGCACGCCATTCGCTCTTCTTTAAATCTGCAAAATGTTAGCATTTTCCTGCAACCAACTTGTGAGAGCATTGAAAATACAAAAAATATGTGCTTAACAAACCAATAAAAGAAAATAAATGAAATGCTTTTATACCTAAAAGTGGCAATCCTGGTTGTCGAAACCTGTTTCTGAGCAAAAAACAAGTTAGCGTGAAACATGTATCAAAGCATGAAGTTCTCGGGCTTAAGAAGACTCCAAGTTTATTTTTAAATTGTTATATATATATATATATATTTGAAATTGTTTGTAAAAAAATTTTAATTTAATTTTGTTTTAAGAACAAAATATATTTTGTATAAATTTTTAATTTTATTATTATTATTATTATTATTATTATTATTATTATTATATATATATATAT
>LPNX010968677.1:313241-377368 GCA_001517045.1 Pseudotsuga menziesii
TGATTTAATTTTATGTTATTTAGTATTTTTATTTTATTCATTTTTTTTAAATTTACATTATTATTTAATGTTTATATTTTTATTTATATGTGTTTTCTAACAGATTTTTTTACATCCTCATACAAAAGTGAATGAGTCATTACGTAATGATTGAGAAAATGGAGAGGGAGGGTCGACCCTTTCAGTGGTCGACCCCTCTAAAAGCAGACTATCTTAGAATAGAGAAGAGTGTGAAAACAAGCGATTTCCATTGGTGAGTTTAGCAATTTAATGACCATGCGGATACCTCAGATTTAATGACCATGTGTCAGGTCCCACTGTGCAAAAACAAAAAAAAAATCAAGAAGAAGGTGTAGCTGCGACAACAACTGCCTTCGATTTCAAAGAAAAATGAAACAGTCTTTGATTTTGTATCAAGCTTCTAGATTGTCTAATTTCGTTCAGTTGATGGACTATTATCAATTCGATGAGATCATGTGTGTGAAGTAATATGTTTAAATCTGGACATAAACACTATGTTTCATGGGGTAAGGGGAGTCAAAAAGTCATGGATAGAGGTTGTAGTTAACCATATGCATTATCCATGTCTGTATTGTAAATACATGGAAACTGCACAAAGAAATTATAATTATAAATATAAAGTATATAACCTCAATCTTCTTATATGTATATTCACTTGACATACATTAATTTTTAATACCATGATCTTACATAGCATTCCAAATGATATATATATTCCTTTCACTTTCAATTATCATTAATATAATTTCCAGATTCTTTAAGTTTCTTTCTCCTCACCTTAAAAACTATTTAAAAATATGCATTATATTGACTCCCATATCATAAGGATTCTTATTTCCGTAGAAAATATATATTCCATAAATCTTCATGCAATACCACAACATAAACCTTATTTCACTTGTAATTATATATACCGTATAATCCCATACTACAATGTATAAGCCTTCGTTTAACTGGTCATATATATTCTCACCATAACCATCCTTCAAATATAAATATTAATCTCTTAATCTCTCAATACATATAAGTTATAAGGTGCAATAAATTTCTTTATTTTTATATTTCCAATGAATAAATTGTTTGCATAGGTTCCCAAATCAGTAAACATATAGCCCAAATAACCTCATATGATTCTTCGAACAATGGTACATATAATTATTAACCTATATATTTTTCATAACTTACATACTAGTAATTCCTATAACATTCCATCCTAATTATAACACATATAAATGTCTTACCCTTAAAATATGGATCTATTAACACTTATTACCCTATTTACCACCTCAATTCCCATTATAATCAGTATAAACATTAACCTAGTGACACCTAGACCAACTAAACATTATTTTCTAACCCTAATAAACTATAACATCTTACAACTAAGTCTTACAACCCCTAACACCTAATTTTTATAATCTTTAACACATGGCCCTATATCAAAAATCATTCACAATATCTATGAAATTATTATTCCACTTATAACCGTATATTTCTGATATTAGCTGAGTCATTATTAATAACCTTTAAACTCAATAAACTCAACTATACATTGATGGATGTACCATTAGTGCTATAATTCTAATTTCAAAGATAATTCATCAACTAACTTATTGGCTCATCATAAATATAAATCGTTGACCATCGATTTACCATTATTCATTAATAATAATTTTATATAGGTAGGGATTACCGGCATGGAGGCCCCCCCGCTAATTTCAGCGGTTTGTAGACGTAAGAGGTGTATCTAGGTTGGCGAATCTTAGAATTGTCCTACAAGAGATCGACTCGCAGTCCCATCACCATATAAAGTTCAGAAGTGGGTCGGTCATGTGGCGATCATAAAAGGTATAACGTCGGGAGTCTCACGATCCCATATGGAAACCAAAAAAATCGTATGCCGCGATTAAAAAACGTATAGCGCATAGGAGTGTTGCGCCATGTGGTGACTCAAAATTTCTATACTGCTCGCTGTCAATTGATTTTTTTGCATTTAAAATGGAAGCCCGATGTTTCACGTTGTTTTCTTGCCTTTGAATGCCTATATATAGGGCAATGGTTTACCAAACAACCAAACGACGATTGTAATTACGTAACAGAGAGAATTTTACATTAGTCTGGAAAAGAAAGGTGGAAGGCACTGAATTGTTTGATAATCGAAGCATAAGTAAGCGGGAGTTTAAATATCTTTTGATAGAAAAAGTTAAGTAAACACGAGAAGATTTGCAATATTGTTGATTTTTGTCAATATTTGATGGCTTTGTGTTGTAAATCGGTTGAAGGAAACCGTGCGAATCGAATCGTGCTCATTTGTGGAGAAAATGGAAACAGGGGACAGCATTCGACGTTCTTGATGCAGAAAACTATGGTCTTCGTGAGTTCCAAGCTGAAAATATCAACTGCATTAGAACTTCCTTCTTTTCCAGAACTGGAAGAGGGTGCAAAGTTGAATCCTCTCCAGAATCTTGCGGCCGCAGTTCTTGATGCGGCGGAAGAAACCGTCGTTTCTCTGCCAAAATGTTGGTGACCGCTTATATATTTCTCTCCATAATTTTATTTGATGACATCTTTCAGCGGAAGGCAACAATAGCCCTCGAATCCATTAAACCACAGATACACATGGCAATAAGTTGCTTCAATTTTGATTAAAGGTTGCAGAATATAGTGCTAATGAGCACACACTATTACTCTCTGTGTTCTGCAATCACTTTGCATGATGCTAACCCAAGCATCCATCCCCACGTGAATTGAACAACCAACCAATCAGTCTATTAATTCAACATAAAATAGAGCCTAACAACAAAGAAGAAAATCGATCTTTCATAGTCAATTTGCCAATGTGGTGCCATAGCATCGTTGTTGCAGCATAAACGTCAAAACAATGAGAGGTAATCATAAAAATATCAAGAACAACTTCTCATAAAAAAAACACTCATGGCCAGTAATAAAAAATGGATAGAGAAACCAAACTTGGAATATTGATTTGGAATACATCAGAATCCTGCCTATGGTTTCTAAGCATTGGAGGGGTTGATCGCAGTTATTCATAGCATGGCTGAAAAAAAGGAAAAATGTACAGGAAAGGCGCTCTTTGAAAGCAAGTTACAGATATCTTCAAAATACTTACTGTAATGGTGAGGACACACACATAATGTCTGAGTGGTTTGAGTTACATTATTCTCTGAGTGATGTCCATCTTGATTATCACAATAAAGGACTTTAGCTCGGAGTTACAGCTGGGATACTTGGATATGATAGTTTGATTTATTATGGATATGAAGGGATATGAACTTCGAGATATGCGTGGAACGTATTAAAAGGGCATTGGCTGGATTTTGAAGATTATTTAATCCGCAATCATGATAGATAGGGGCACACAACAGGATGGGCATTGATTAATTCGATTGATGCCCAACATATTCGGAGGTAGGGACACAATACATCAATTAACTTTGTAATATTTAATTGGGAACGCTATCTTTAGAAACCATTGGTAAATATGTCCTGGAGGGAATTAACGATAAAGGAATTGGAGCCAAAAATAGAATAAAATCTCTCCTTATCCTACGTTATCTCAATTGATTGCTTCTATAACGGATGTCAATCCACAGATCAACACGATAATCAACAATCCGAGGTCCTGAAGATCAGGGATACTAATGATAAATCTTGTGGAGGTTGACATATAAGCGAAATGCGTTTCATTCTCTGAATAGGTTGTTCAAAATCTGGTAGATGTCAGCACAAGATATCAGCTAGAATCTAATTCGTGGCCATCATGCTAGTGGGCTCCTCTTTCTCAGGACCTAAGGCCCAGAATGGTGACAGATATGTGATGAAATTTGATGGATATGAAACAGTTCGTTAGGAGTCGACAATAGAAACTGCCGTGAAGGATTGATCTAGTAGGACTCTGCAGTCGCATGTAGAACAGGTAGGTAATTTCTTAATAAAGAACAAACTCTCAAAACATACAAGGAATCCATATTTTCTTTACACAGCTCTGCAAGCCTCGGTTTTAGCTATTCCTTTATCAAAATATTTAATGGATTCTTACGTGTTAACGACCTAGTAGACTCGACAAGCAAGGAAGATCTCGAGTCGGAAACTCTCTGCATCAACAAATAGTGGGTGGCAACATATGGAGAATATATTTGCAGGCTGGAACATCCAAGAAATCTTGTTTGTATATTTGTTTTGATTGCAGGTTTGTATGGAGGGATGAACGGCTGTGTTTTATTTTATTCAGTTTTAATTTATTCATTTTTTTTCTAAACTTGTTTGCAGGTTTCAGCCGGTACAAGCTAAAGGATATGCTGAAGGAATGAGCTGAAGCATGGGCATTCAATTTGTTGTTTCAAATTTTATTATATTTGTTATTTTATGATATATTAAACATTTTGAAATGTCTTAACATTTCAAAATTGTTATTTCATTATTTTATAAATTTGAAGACAATTTTTTTGAGAAATTTGTGTTAACATTTTATATTAGTTGAATTCATAGATTAAACATTTAAAAAATTGTTATTATTTTACTATAGGTGTTTGCTTATTAAATATATCTATATAAGTTCCTTATATATATATATTAAAAATTTATTATCTAGATATATATTAATGTTTAATTTTTTATATTTAAATTTTAATGTTTAATACTTAAATTTTAAAATGTTTTAATGTTTATAAGTATAGTTTTACAATTTTTTTAAAAAAAACTAAAACTAACATTTAAAATAAGTAAACATTGTTTTCTCATACTATTCCCAATAAAAGATTAAAAGGTATTTTTAAATTCTAAATAATTATTAATGCAAACATTTGTTTCCTTGTTTATTAATTAGTTTATTTTATTTTTAATTGTTCATAAATTTTAAAAGAAACTAATTCTTAATCCATTTTTTAAGATGACTATCCATTTTTTTTAAATGACTAGAAAATTTATAAATGAAAAAAATGAAAATGAAAAGAGACCAATTTTTTTTTAGATTTCAAAGATTAAAATTATTTTTAATTCCTAACAAAATTAAAAACAATAGTAATTAAAACTATTAGAAATTAAAAAATAAAATAAAATAATTAACAAATATAAATATTAAAGAAAAATAATACATCCTAGATGCTAATTTTAAACTGGAAATAAAACTTAAAACCTACCTACTTTATTTTATTTATAAATTAAAGATTATTTACATAAAATGAAATTTCGAGTGTAACCATCTATCTAACAAGAGTAAACAAATATTAAGATTTAATTTTGAAAAACTAAATCCGGAATATGCTGGGATGTGGAAAATTAAATATTGAAAATGAAAACTAATAAAATAAAAGTGAAAACAAAACCAATCTAACCTGGTACTTACTTGAAAACATTGTTCGATGCAGGATTTGTTTGCATGATGATCACCCGAGATCCCTTCTTCATCCTCTTCAATCTCTAGTTCAAATAGGTGTTCTTCATCTAATAAGCATGATTCTTCAAATGTCTATTCTTCATTGTTTGCTTCAGGAGGAGTAATTACATCTTTGGCTACTATCAACATCTCCTCTTCATGAGAAGAGGAGATTCCGACTTTTGCTAGGATCTGAGTGAGCTTCTCTAGGCTTATGCTTATCATAAAATTATTTTAATCAAATCAAGTACTAGAAAAAACGAGTACATAACAGGCACAAAAACAGTACAAAAACAGAAATGAAAAGGTTCACAAAAATCTGTACAAAACAAAAAATGAATAGATACAAAGTTAGAAGCAAGTTAGTCACAAAATAAAGGTGCCCCAAAATTAAATAAATCAAAACTTTACACTACAAAACTATAGAAGAAAACTTGCATAAAAACAACTCACATTTGCAGAAAATAAAAGAAAACACTTTGCAGAAAAATAAACACGCTTGCAGAAATAACAAGGCTTTGGGGTGACCCACTAAAGTGGACGCGTCTGGCTATCACACCACAAAAATTTCATAGTGAATTTGTCCTTGCATCTTACTGTTTCCCCTCCCCCTTTCTATGAAAAAAATGAACTATCTACCTACCTAAAATCTGGTCCCTTTTAGCACCTCCCCAACAACAGCACCAAAATGTTGGGTAAAATATGCACTATCTAATTCAACACTTAATTGTCAACCCGAGAAGGGAGCTTGTGAGATGCAAACACTATATGTGCAGGATTAAAGCTTACTCTAATCTAAGCTAACTAGATATACAAATGCACTAATCATGCAACTACATGATGTTAAACTACATGCATAACTATCACAAGTTAAATGCAGGAATACAATCTATTCTTATGAAAGTCGGAAAACTATTTAACAACTAGAATTCAAATCTAATCTACTGTTATGCTAATCTATTCTATGGAAGGGAATTGCAGATATTAATCTAGAAAGAGATCGCTTGGTACGAAAGTGATTTAACTAATGAAAGAAAAACTAACTACTTGCAGCAAGTTATCTGATCTATGTTATAAATTGGAGACTATTCCATGTATGCATGATTAAATTCCTATCTAAGAATGCAAGTGCAACTGATTCATGGAAAGCAATGAACTATTTAATTGCAAATTCATAGAAAGCAAAGCAAGTAACTGCGGATTCATAGAAAGCAAAGCAAATATTATTGTAAAGACCAAGCGTGAATAAATACATTGCAAACAATAAACTAATCAAAGCAAACTAAACTTGGGGTTCAAACAGACCTAAGTAAACCTAAGCATATTCAAATGGCTGGAAATAAAATAAATTCTAGCCTGCAAGTAAAAAACTTAGAAAATTTTATTCTATTTCTAAATCGAATCCTATCCATGAACATCTTCATTAACTATGTAAATGAGAAAAAAAAATCCTATGCTTGAACTAAGATGGATGATCAAATCATGAAAACTAATGCACTTTCAAAAATGAAATTACCAAGTTTTAATCCTAAATCAACCTTAACAAAATGGAGCAAACTAAGCTAAGAATGAAATTGACGAGTTTTAGAACAACAAGTTAAGAAATCAGACATAAAGTATTAGCTACAAATCAAGGTACAATCAGAAAGAAAAGCTAAGGCAAAGATAAGCAAATGATAAAAAATGAATATGAAGCTTAAGTAAAATATTATACCATTCAAAACAAGGTTCTAACTACATATATGAATCCTGGTTAATTACAAGAAATAAGACAATTCGAAAACCTGAGAAATTAGACTCTAATTAAGCATAGAAACAAAACAGAAAATATTAAAGGATGAACGAAAGTGTGGATGGCACTATGAAAAACAGAGATGAATGACAGTCTGAATGATGAAAAACGATATAAACTAAGGAAACAAGCATACTAAATGATCTTGATGCCATTTGGTTAATGCATATGACCATACAGCACAAGAAAAGCAGTAAATAGACTGTTTAAAATGGAAATAACGGGAAGCAACTACACTAATTTATATCTAAGCAAATAAACCATTTCTATTGCATAATGAAATAGAGTTGAAAGATAAACTAATTTAATCTACAACTACAGGAAAATTAACAGAACTGAATTTAATCATAAACTAAGCTTTGAACTACTGGAATAATACAAATTCTAGCTAATTGCAAATGGAAAACTAAAAGACAAGTTGAAAGAAGGTATGCATGACCGGTCATTTAAATTCTGAAAATGTAAATTACATATAAACAACAGAAAACAAATTGCAGAAAATAAAACAGTATCTACAGGAAACCAAGTTAAATACATATACTGGAAAATAAGTTATTTACTTGCAAAAAAAGAAATACAAAAGATACACAAAAGAACCTATGGTTGTTGAAGGGCTCTCCCAGTAATCATAGGTGTGAAGCTAAGTCAATCAGTCACCCACAGAAGATGAAAACATATATCTAAGGCTGAAACAAAGATTTTTTATTAAAACTAGAACAAAGCTTTACAAAGAGTTTTTCCTCCCCTCCTCTTCAAAACCAAAGAGGTATTTATAAGATGATTACAATGAAGATCGGGTCCACCACCTCTTGCTAAAAACAGAGGTTCATTACTATTGTAACAACTACCCATGAATTCAGAAAATGGCCAACCAAAATTTCTAGAAAAGTTGGTTTCAAAGAACCACGATTTTCTCCCAAATGGTTTTGTATTTTGCAAAAAATCCTCACTGTGATTGAAATGGGCCTATTCTGCACAAAACCCATGTGCCAGAATTTTCAATTTCACTTATTTTTTCCCGAAAATAAACTGTCTGTTAAAAACACGTGGTCTGGATGAATGTTCGAATGACCTATAACCAAGATTTGTTCATAAATCTGGATTTTGAGTAGATTTTTTGCTACTTTGTTGGCCAAATTGATGGTTGGGTTCTAGATTTTTGAACTGTGGCTGAGTTCCATTGATTGGGTACACCATTCTCTCGTGCATTCAATTCACGGTGCATGAGTCCATTTCATGTGCGTGAGTTAACTCACGGACTGCATAAAACATTTACCATATATTAATCCATAGCAAATAAAAAATGATCATATGTTTAAAATAATGTGAAGTGGCTTGTTTTATAGTCAACGCATGCATAATATATGTGGTTTAATACCATATTCAAAGTTTTAAAGAGAACGTAACTATTTTTCCATAATGTCAACAAATTTATAAATAGTATTAAAACATTTACAATGTATTAATAGTTTGAAAATGATGTATTAATGTAAACAAATTTATTAATAGTTTGAAAATGATGATTATTCTACTTCTTAGTATTTAAAATATTCTCAATTTCATCATAGAGTCATGGTTTTGATTTGTTCATGCAGGATCAACAAGACTAGCAAGAAATGGAAGATAACGGGTAAGCCAAACCAGCAAACTAACATGCAATCAAATATAATTCAGAACTTAAGACCGAAAGAAGGGGCTGAATGGAGTGTAGAATGCCTATTATTTGCAAAATACTACATTTAATACATAAAAATAACACATTTGTCTTATTTTACATTTACGAGATTTTAATTAATAAAACAGAGTAAAAGACAACCTTATTGAACGTAAATGTATTAAATTACGGTAAATAGGTCAAAAATTAATGTAAATAAAACCATTATAAAAGACAATTTTGAGGCCCAACATACCCCCAGACCAAAGGTATGGCATGTCCTCGTGCCATGAATAAATCAGAAGTGGCATTTCATTTATTCAAAAACTCTGCTTGATCATAAATAGGAAATCTTCAGCAAAACTAAGCTAAATTTATTACAGCAACAACAACAAAAACTAGAACTTAAAAAAAATGACTTTAATATTTCTCAATACATACAATTCTGTCAATTATTAATAATTCATACTTATGAAGACCATATAAATTGAGACTCCCTCCCCCAAACCGAAGGTATGACACGTCCTCGTGCCATGAATGAATTAAGACTGGGTTAAAATGGAAAACATGAGGGTATAGATAATTAATAAAACTTATAGGAAACCAGTCATCCCTACTACTTCTCAAAGGTTTATTCAAGTAATTATGGACAGAGTTTGCATTTCAAGTTCATTAGAATTCTAAGTTTATGGGTCCCACTTCTAGGATAGTTATATCCTAGGTATAGTATGAGTTAGACAATAGGGCCTTAAGTGCAACTTACAAACATTCTCAAATGGCATATTGATGGAGTTCATTTTCTTTAAATCAACCATGCATACCTTCCTCCAGTAAACCCACAACAACCTTTATTATCACAAAGTCATTTTCATATTTT
This sequence comes from Pseudotsuga menziesii, assembly GCA_001517045.1. NCBI lineage: Eukaryota > Viridiplantae > Streptophyta > Pinopsida > Pinales > Pinaceae > Pseudotsuga > Pseudotsuga menziesii. The sequence goes on from LPNX010968677.1 coordinate 322,978, forward strand.
TTTCTCTTTTTTTTATAGACTTTTTCTCTCTCTTTTTAACAAGTTGTCCTCCCCAGGTAGATTCCCCTCTTTCAGTCGGTCCTATTCAATACCCCATCGGGTTTACCTGGTCATACCACAGGCTGGTACCCACTGCCAGCGAGCCTGTTCAGTACCCCGGCGGGTTAACCTCTTAAACCTGTTTTCTATCAGATGCTCTTGTCCCAATGTTTCCAGTCCCTATAGATATTCAACAAATCATTTTGCATATGAAGGAGTGGTGGGGGAGAAGCTCTGAAAACCATGCTACAGGGTGGGATGGTATATGGATTGGGGGACAGCTAGTCTTCTCTTTTTTATTATTATGGAACCAAAATAAAGGCTGCAAGAAGAATCTACTGAATCAAAGATACACACGATCGATGGATTTAGTGTAAAGAAGATGGAGCCATAATATAATGATTGAAAGGTTTCTCTAGTCCCAAAATTCGTCTCTTTCACATAGAATTATAGTAGTGTTCCCCACAAACTAGGAATTTCATTTACCATTATGCTACCCTGTAGTAGAGATGCTTAAATAAAAATCCCTGATAATGAAGCTAAGTTGTACGAGTGACCTATAGGTTTTAGATAGACATTAATTTATGACAAATCCCCATGAGGTTTAAAGCTGGTCTTGAGTAACTGGTATAATTAGGAATATGCATGTATGAAAATGAATAACGATGTAAAAGTGTCTTGGTTTATTCATTAACATGATCTTCTTCTTAGTTCTTTTATTTGAATAAGAAAACAAAAAAAAACAAAGTTGCATTATTCCCTAAACTAAGAATGCAAAATTTTATTTATATACATATTTCCCTACCCTAAGAAGAAAGAAAACATATTTATTCAAGTATATGAGCTTTTTCAATTAAACCAAGTGCAAAGAAAAATAAGAATTGTCCCTTTATCCACATATGAAAATATTGTTGCAGTGATTACTTGAATGTGGAAGTTCAACCAACATACTTTTCTTTTCATCAATATGTGTTGAATGAGGGAATGGTATTGCGGTCGAGTTACCTCCTGAAACCATCTTTCGATGTAGTCTTGGTACTCACCTTCATTTGCTATGTCATACAGATCCTCTTCTTCTAGTTGAGTAGTTCTTTGAGCATATGATGGATCTGTTAGATTGCATGTAAAGAACTCTTTAATTTCTTGTTTCTCTCCTTTGAAGGTAATCCCCAATGTATCAGCTTCTTTTGCAGTCCCGTAAAGAACATACTTTTGTTGTTCTTGGGATTTTGGTTTGTCTGTTATTTCGGGAGAGGTTGATAAGCTCTCAACTGTTGTCAAGATGGTTTTTACCTAGTGAGAATCATTTCCAACTGCTGCTAGGATTTGAGAGAGTTCTCTCATACTAATGAACACATTTTAATCCATATTGGTTGGTTGATAAGTCCTGCTTCATAAAAGGATTAATATTTGGGGTTCTTACAGCACCCAAAAATGTTATGTGTTTTTTTTCTCTATTTTTTTTTCAAAGATTATCTACTACTAAAGAAAATTTACAAAATCACATCACACTAAAACACATATCCAAAATTAACTTGCGGAAAGTAAATGCGGAAAAGGAAAAACAACGCTTTGGGGCACCCCACTATAGTGGATGCGCATGTTCTTACCTCTCATCTTAGCGTTCAGCCCTCCCCCTTTGCTATGTAATGTAAAATCAATCTATCTACCTGAACTCTAATTCCTTTAGCACCTCCCTGGCAATGGCACCAAAATGTTGGGGAAAATATTAAACAATTTATAACATATATATCCAATGATTTAACCGTCAACTTGGAGAGAGCGTAAACTTGTGAGGCACAAACAAAATATATGCAGGGGCAGAGTATTGCTAACTTAATCTAAGTGACTGAAATTGAAGCTAATCTATGAAAACAAGAAATTGTATGGAAATAAATCTAATTTCACAAAACATGAAATTGCATAAAATAAACTGATATAAATCAATCAACATTAACTAGTGAGTTCACATAAAATCAATACTATCAATTCATAAGCAAGACATAACTGAAAATCTACATTAACAATTCATAAGAAACAAATTCAAACTAACATAAGAGAGTCAAAGGATGTGTATGAAGCATCATCTCCATTACATAACAATTAAGAATCTATTCTATGAGTAACTCTGAACTATTCTCTACTCCCAAACCACTAGAGAGGCCTCTAACCAAAATGAGGAGAGAGCCCTTCTATTTATACATGAATACAAGATAACTTATCATAATTATAGATCCACTATTCTCTCATCTTATCCCTCAAAATACTAAAAAAATAGACAACTCATCCCTCAAAATTCTCCAACAAATATTGGATGAGATATTCTCTCCACATTTCCATGATCTTCTCCTTGAAATTAGTTCACATCTAGAAGATGAAATTCGAATATAAAGCTAGGTGGTCACTTTTGAGCTTGTTAGGTCTTCAAATACACCTGTAAGCATCACCAAACTCACCCAAATTTAAAATATAATGAAAATATGTTATTTTTCTCAATAATTAACCACAAATTCACTCAAAATACTCAAAAATAAATGATTTGGAAAATGGTAATATAAACNGGTGAATATTACTGGTTTTATGGAAGAATAAAATAGGAATAAAGTGACAAATGGTATATGAAAGGTGAATAAAATGTGGTCTTTTTGTGGCTCAACATCAACCATGAGAATGGATGGACCACTATAAGGATACATGGTCGAGAAGGAATATTGCATGGAGGCCATATGCCTAGAAGCTCTTGAACCTGTGATGAAGGAAGAAGAGATTGAAGAACCAAAAACCAATGCATGGCACCTTTCCTTGTTGTCTAAGCTTGAGCCACCATCATTCTTCCTTGTTCCATTAAGCAGTGGGATGTTTTTCTTCTCAATAATTTGCGCCATCAATCCTATGTTACTATTCATGGATGCACTCTCTAGATGCCACCCCTTGTGGCAATAAGTGCATTGTTTCTTCTCTTGCTTCTTCTTTTCCTTGTCCTTGGAAGGATTCGAACCTGCATATGAAGATTTGGGTTTCTCCTTCTTTTTCTTCTCTTGTTGCTTCGAATCTTTGGCTTTCTTCTTGCCTTTGGTTGGATTCGAAAATCCTACAACAAGGGATTGATCCTTACTATATTTTAGGCCAGTGAAGTAAGCCAGTGAAGGAATGCACCAGTTTCAAGGTGTGAGATTTCTAGAGTGGAATGTTGACACAAACACTGAGTACTCTAGCCCTAGATTCAAAAGTATGGACAATATGAGCTTCTCCTCTTTCTTCTATATGCCACATTGTTTCATCTAAAGCACCAATGATTTGAACTTGGTGAATAAGTATTGGATTGTCTCAAAGTGAGTTGGACTCAGTGAGATTAGCTCATTTTTAAGCTGGTGACCTCTCATCTCATCAGTATTCCCAAACAATGCCTCAAGTTTGAGCCATACTTCATTGGGATTTGTCAGACTTTCTACATGGAAGATAAAGTCTCTCGAAATGATGAGACAAAGCTTTCCAAATGCTTCATCAAGCATGTTGAAGTACTTCGATTTCTCCACAGCAGAGTTGGGTTCGACTTCATTCCCCATGGTGACACTATACAGGTCTTTTGACCTCAGCTGGATCACCATTTCAGCCTTCCATTAAAAATAGTTGAATGGGGTCAGCAAAACATGATTCTTCTCCATTTCTTCTTGCGCACTCAGTGACAAACTGTTGATTGTACCTACAATGCAAACACTCGAGTCTATCTGGAAAATTCCTCAAAAAATAACTCAAACACTCTAGATTTGATTTGTAGCTCCAAAGAGATATGATACCATGTGAGAATTGATTCATAGTAGGATCTAGGAGCTAAGTATATTCTCACAATTCGATATTACACAAAAATTACTCACAAAAAAAATAAAGAGTGAAAATAACATACACAAATGTAGCCAATAACTGAGTTTATTATGATTGTCCAACATGTAAATATGCAGGGAACGTGTTTATATTACAGCAGGGATAAATTGTGAGGACTTGGAGGCCTTTTGGATGCATACAAGTGTCAGACCATGATTTGACCCTCGAACCCCCCAAGGTGGACTAATCAGCTTCCCAACCATCCCAAATGGTCACGAATGCAAGTGTGAACATGGGTGAGGCATGTTGGATCATGAATGAAGTCATTATAGGTGTGGGTGAGCACATGGGTGAGTGGGAGTGGTTCTGGGAGGCAATAAATGCTTAAGGAAGGCAAAAAAACCACCACAAACATGCACCGGCGCCTAAGGTTAAACATATCCCTAAATTTGGGGATGGGGGAGCACACCAAGACAAACCTATCATCAATCAGTGCATCTGGGTTGTTAGAATGATCAACCTGGAGTGCCTCAACTGTTAGAATGCTCAAAGTGGAGCACCTCAACTATCAGTAAATGATTAATATATCCTAAGTTTGGACCATAGAATATAGCATGAAGGCTAATGAAATGTGTCCTAGGACTATGATCATGGTACTAAGGTGGATTATTTCTCTAACACATTAGATGTTATTCTTTGGGAGATACAAAATTTGAAGGGGTTAGTTCAACAAAGGGAAAAACTTGAGGGGTCTATGGTGGAGGGGTACATATTATACAAATCATTATATTACACTAGTGAATACATTAATCGAATCAATGACACACCCGGTGGAGAGGTCTGGGATGATCAACGGGATGATATCAATATGGAAGGAGAGCCACTCAAAATGAATAGAAAAAGGTGCATGATAAAGAGTAATTCACTTTTTTTTTTTACAAAGTATTTGTTTACACTAAACTTTATAATATATATTTTATCTCATACTAATAATTTTCTTTTCATGAATACATCAACAAACGCATAAATTGATGTCATCAATAAATTTGTTCTTTATAATGCAGAGGAAACTCAACAATGGGTCACATTATATGAAGAGAAGAGAAGGAATTGGGACAGTGACAGAAAAGAATCTAGATGGTTGAATGGTATAATCATGCCTTATCCTTGTCATTTAAAAGGAAATATGCCAATGATATGCCCCAATAGATGGGTGGTTGACCAGATCAAAGAGAAATATGGCGTGTCCAGTTGCTACCCACGTGGTAAAAAGTATGCACTAAACATAGGGATTAGGTGCATCAACTTGGTAATAATATCTCCATGCACTTTGTTAATTTTATAATGCACATTTGAATTTTAACATGTATTATGTTTTTATTAATACTCGACTTACTAAACATATGACAACATCCATTCTTTGATCTTCTTTAAGTGAATTTGTTCCTATTTATGTGGGCATATGGACATAATTTTCAAACTGAGGATACCGGTGATGGACATTTCACATTTTATTGTGGAGTGGAGTTTGAATTCAATCAATCTAGTCATGTTATCCATCATGATCAGAACATAATAGAGGGGAAGCTACATTACACAACAAAGATACAAGAGATCATGCGAGTGGACTTCTCATCTTTCCAAAGTGTTGTTTCTAGGTGCAAGTGGTGGGATGATTTCAACGTTGAATAATGTAAAGGAAGATCATGATAGTGAGTTGATATGTGTCAACTCTAAAAATATTTGGGATGAAAATAAGGAGCCTTAGGTTTACCTGAAACGTTGCAACCAAGTGTTCTTTTACCTGTATGTGTCGGATAGGAATCGGTGGTTCATACTAACACATGGTCCAAGATAAAAACATCTTTTTGAGAACAACATTGTTATCATGCCAGACATTGAGGAAGATAATCAAGGTGATGGAAACAAATAATGATATGTACATGTTTTATTTGGACATTTATGTGATGGTCATGGCATTTTATTATGGTTACCTATAGTTGATGATTTTTTTTCCGTTTTATGATGTTGGATATGAGAATTTAACTACCATTTACAACCATCATGTTGAAGAAGAATTAAAATAATGTTGAACTTCGAGGTTTGTAATGAATGAAACCTTTCCAATTGTATCATCTACATGTTATTTGTTTCTATAAAATCAATGTGTTATTGGATATTAAAAATTAACAACCGTTTACAACCATGATGTTGAAGTTAAACTGAATTTTTATGGAACTTCAAGCTCTTTTGTAATTATTTTCAATGTTAATAATTTTTTTTTATAAAATCTACAGATTCTCTTTTTTTATAAGATTAATATTAGCAACTATTGCCATGAAGGTGATTTAATAATCAAGTTTATAAACATGTTTAATAAAAACAACATATAAACATAATGTATATGATGACATGAAATGATTATAAGTTATTACAATCACAATCCAAATGAAATGATTTCATATAACTAAAGTTAAACATTATATGAAGTACATTCTTGACCTAAACATGTCAAAAGCATAATAAGTCATCATATCTTATTTAGCATCCCACTCTCAATTGGTTGCATATATTAAACCATCATTCAACTTTACTTTCAAGTGAACAAATGTCCATCAACAAGATTAACTTATTGATGTTCATAATATTCCATAAACATCAATTCTTCAATGCATGTATAAAAAGAATTGCCTTAATCATAAATAGTTCATTTACATGCATTCTTGAACATACGACGATGCAATTAACATTAAGCTTTCATTTGTATTTTTAATCAACATTTTAATTGTGACCATATTTTATCACGCTACATTATTTCCAAACCAATGCTTGTCATATCAAAGTAGTATGACATCACACCTCTTGAAGACTTTGGTCAACTACATTTGCAAAAGCAATATGCTTGCTAGAGTTTGAACCTAACTCATCATCACCACAAACATTTCAACTAACCACTAAAGCAAAACTTCATGAACGCTTATATAACTTATTATAATTATAGAGGTTATATTATTAGTATCTTACCACTATATTGTAATAGATATTTATTAACCAATAATCTCATGACAATAATATTATAGTATTAACATAGGATCATATTTATTATAACTATAAAATAGAAATATAATATAATAATACGGTACCATGATATCGTATGTTATTATTATATTGTTATAATGGTTATTGATTAGTTACTGTTGATCAATTTAACGGGTTTTATTATAATGGTCTATTGTCGAGGCTAGGGTTAAGGGTTACAATTAATATAGTATTAAGGTTTAGGAAATACAATTTATGACTTTAATTTTAACAACAATATTGCACAATTTTTAATTTTTTTAAATATTTGTTGTCCATTATTTAGATTTTTACGATTTCAAACTATAAAAAAATATTTGCTATTTAGAATTCACATCATCATCATTTGTCCATTTTAATGCTTCAATTTTATTGTTTATTAAAATTTTAATAAATATGTTTTAATTTATTTGTCAATGTATTATTAAAGATGTTATTTTAGGAATAAGACTCAAACCTATTACAAAGCTATTAAAAACCATATATTTGTAAATTAACATTCAATGAACATGCCACAAGGTTGGATAAAAATTCAATTACAAATTTCAAATTCATTTGAAATTTATCTTATGGTTTACCCACTTGCACAAATGAAGTTTTATAAAAAATATTACAACCATCCATATGCAATTCCTTTGAAATACACTCAATTATAAGCAAGAGAACTCAAATAATTTTTCAATAATTATTAGTTTATCATTTCGATTTTTCTACCTAAAGATAACTCTTATAAATTCAAAAGACAAAATCTCATTGTAAGCAAAATGTTAGAAAAAACAGGATCGCGGAGCAATAAAAATTAAACAAGATGAAAATATTAAAACATAAACGCATTATAAGAGAGACAGCAATATAACGTGGTTCAGCCAAGATGGGCTATGTCCACGCAGAAATTGCCAATCATTTTATTATTTATCTTCTAGCAAAAATGAAGGGATAGAACTTGTAACACACCCTCCACACTTCCTCTTCACTCTCTCACACAATCATAGAGATCATTTTACAATGCTACAATACAATACACAACTGTATTACAACGCTTTCCTTTTATAATGGAATTACCATGGGAAAATACCGTAGGTCACCCAATACCAGGGGCCCATAAATTGTTGGCCAACAAAACATCCCAAAAGTTTCTTCTGGGGACCTGCTAGCCCCTATACCCCCCAGCCGAGAGTGACAATGTCTCCCCATACCCCCTACTGGGATAAGTGTATAGTAAAATTGGGGTACAAACACGACTGACAATAACATATTTGAATCAGGAAGACCAGGCTCCAAATCCAACACAAAATCAATTGGAATTATGATTGCATAATGGCAAATCTCCCAATGCTATATAATAATTCTAAACATACCAATTTTTCCAATTGCTTTAATAGTATATATTAATCAGATGAATTTATAGAACAAAATTCATTGAGATTAAAATAATTACCCAATAACGTCAACATTAACATGATATGAAAATAACTAATATATGAAAAGACATAATTTACAATTCAAACAACATCAACATTCACATGATATGAAAAGGAAAACTATATATATATATATATGAAAATGCATAATTTACAAATCAAATAACATCAACAAGAACATGACATGGAAAAAATACTGTAGACATATTAAGTAAAATATACATATCAAAAATCAAAATAAATGTAGACTCATATATCAATAATAAAATACATTATTTAGGTCTACTAATAGAGCCAGACTCATCAAGTCCACATACCAAAAGAGGTAGAGGGTAAACCACTACCCATGTCATGTGGCAACACAGTGACTAGAAACTGATGTATCTCTCGATTGAGTTCTATACCAGTCGATGACATCAAATTTTATAAATATCTTGGTACATCAAAGTATGCTAAATCTAGTGCACTAATGGTTGGTGTAGCAGGTGTGGGAGGGGGTGGTAGTGGGCCTATTGGAGGAGGGGATGGGGGTGGTGGTACTAATGGATCAATGGATGGGGAATTAGTGGATAATGGTGGGGGTGTTAGAGAAGGAGATGATGGTGGTGGGACTAATGGATCATTGGATGGGGCATAAGTGGATGGTGGTGGATATGTCGGAGGAGGGGATGGAGGTGGTGGGAATAGTGGATTGGTGGATGGTGCATCAGTGGATGGTAGTGGTGGGCATGCTATAGGAATGGATGTCGATGGTGTGATAGTGGATAAGTGGATGGTGGTGGCTTCTTTTCGGTAGACCCAAGTTTAGAATTCCTTGTTCGTCAACAAATCCCAAGATATCGACTTGACAGAGTATAAATCTGTTGACAACACCTGCTACACAAAAGAGGTCTCACCCAAGATATCTTATGGGGACTGCAAGAACCAGGTTTGTGCAGTTATGTAAGGGTATTTCTATCACAGGATCATCATATCATGTGACTAAAACCAGGGGATAGGATTATGTCTTCATACATACATCAAAGAATATAGCCTAGCATATTGATCCATTGACACACATAGACAGTTATAGGATTTAACACATATTAACCAATATCCTTCACTATTATATCATTAAATGCTCGACATACATACTTAAATATATTCATTCATGATAGACATTCATTCATAATAGACACAAATATCATAGACATAAAGACACATAATTAATGTGGAAACCCATACGAGAAAAAAAACAAAGGCACTCTTCATCTGGTATGAGTAACATTTGAATTCCCTTGGTCTGCGCACACATCCTATAGACTCTTCTTTAGATCTTCTTTACAATCAATGAATTCTTTACTTGTCTCATGCTCTCAGTTTTAGGTCTTTCTCTCTTTTTCTCTCTTTATATGCATTCTTCTCTATCATTTGTGTATTATTGTCTATCATTATCATCCACACAAAGCTTGGATTGAATTTATAAGCTTTTACACTTCTTGATTTACCCATCGATTGATTCTCAACTATCAATTGACAGGTTGTTCTACCCACCCAAAACATCCCATTACATTTAAATATATGTACTATCAACACAATTTACAACCAGTCTTTATTACCAAAATAGACTATTAGTCTAACTACCTATTACCCAAAAACTTTCGTCGAACTCCTCATTTCAACTTGCTTTTCTCTTATTTTGTAACAGCCTCTTCCATTGCCTCCTTTTCTTGCCTTGCGACCATAATCTTTATTTTTCCAAACAAAATTATGTTTATCTTTTGATAGGGCCAAGAGGCCCCCAACGCTCACCTTTGGCTCGTCCCAAGCCACTTTAGTCTAATATTTCAATTGGGTCAAGTTTACTATGAAACACCTGAAATATTTTCATTACTACTTATGCTTCTTGCAGCACCTCTTCATATACCTTCTACAATTGTTCCACAAGTTTGGAATTGATATGTTCTGAAGTTGCTACTTCTGTCGCGCCCAGTTCTTGTTGCATTTTTTCATGAATTGGGTGTATTGTTCCTGTATATTTCTCTGCTTCCATCTATAACAACTGGGGTAAACAAATTTAATACAACTTTAGAAGATACAATTGGAAGGGGATACAACCCCTTAGGCTTCATCGGCTACAACTGGAAAGCTTCTACAACAGTTTAACTCACAAGATTGTGAGCCCTAGCACTACCCTACCACCCTGAATAAAAAGACGACTTAACCTGTGGACCTGTCAAACCAATCACTGAACTTGCTACTGATAATATATGCTCTCTGGTCACTGCCAAGTCATCACTGTATACCAATAATTCATTTCACTTCCATACATTTCTCATGTACATCCTTGTACACCTCATCATACCCGGTCACTCATCGAGTAGTTCTTCTCTTCTTTCACTAATCATAAGGTATGCATGCATCATCATAGGGTATGCATCATCGTCAAATATACATGATCATCATGTATGCATCAACAACATAAAATACACTTCATCATAGTGTGCATCATAGATTGTATTTCATAGTGCATAGGAGAGCATCATTACACCATAGCATGCATGTTCATCATAGTGTATGTGTCATAGATCATAGGAGTGTAGAAGTGCATCATGCATGTATCATCACTATATGGTATATAAAAATATATCATTGTATGTACACCATTGTACACTCATACATTTGTACACTTCACTGTATATTTAAATACACTTGTACATACTCGTGTAGTACACTCACACACTTGTACACTTCAATGTGCATATAAATTTACACTCATATAAACACATCATTCTACATACATAGAATAATGTTCACACATTTGACTGATAAACTGTACATCCAATCAATACTGAATATGCATACCCTTGTAAACTTCACTATACATACTTGTCATATACTTTTACACTCACTGTCATATAAATATTGTACAACATTGTCGTGCCAACATACCTTTACTGTAGAAGAACTCAAGATTGAAATTTAGTCTGTATTGTAGATGACCTCAAACTATGTGCACACTTCAATTCGGAATAGTAATTACTCTCAAAACAATCATCAAAACATTGGGTCTATGGTTGGGCAATTCATTGTTTTAACCAAAAAATATGTCTATGTGGATTGATTGTTTTGTTGTTTCTTTCATGAGTTCTGTTGTAATCTCACAGATCAATAGGGTTACCAGTAATACACATAGAAACATATAAACATAACAGACTCAAAAGACAAGAATATAGATAAGGAAGTAATAGATTATATTATATCATGAGGTTCCATACACACACAAAACTAAACCGCTTCTCAACTAGCTCAACAACCTAATATATATGATTACAAATAGTTACACATAACTACTTGTCGGTTTGGTCAACCAACACGACCTCATGCAACCAACCTAATCTCCAATTAGTCAGCTATTCGACTAGTCGGCTCACCGACTAACTCCTCCAACATCTCCCCCAGGAACAAAATCTTTCTTCGTCCCGAAGAAATAGGGGAGGGACTCAACAGTGTACTCTCTGAGGTAGTTACTTCTACTATTGTTTGTCTTCATGGACTATGTAGTTGGATGGTTGGTCATTTCTGCACACATACTTCCACAATGGCTTCTGCTGTAATGGCCAGTTGTATTGAAGCTCTATCCAATTCTATAGTATTTTCTGGATATCGATAGTCAAGGTTGTGATGCTTGACAGAGTCAAGATTTTATCCTGGATGGAAAGATCTGTGATGCTTTCCATGTCGGATCCCATGAATTGAGCTTTTTCTTCCACTGCATCCAGTAGGCTCTTCATCTGCAGGCAAATTGTATCCAGATTTTCGAGGCTCGGTAGTGCTTGCTGCACCCATTAGTGTGCTTGTTTCTCCAGTTTTTGTAGTTTGGTTGTTTCTAATACAATCTATTCTTGTATTTTACTTCTCATTGTTTCTTCGATCCCTCACCTCTTTTCTAGCACTTGAATTTGCTCACGAGTCTAGCGGGTCTACTGAAATACTTGTCCGTAGTAGGTAGGCCAATCGCGGAATACTTATGCTGTGATGATAGACTCTTCCAAGTGGTCCTATAGTACTTTGTGAGCTTCTGAGAATGTTGTATACTACAGCCTTAGTAGTCTGTATGTTTCCTCTTTTTGATCTTCCTTTTTATTTTGCAGGTATATTTGTAGGGTCGACACCACACTTTCAAATAGCTTATATGCTTTTTCCAGTGTCTTGTCAGTGTCAAACTCTATTGGTCCCAATATTACTATTTGGATTAAAGTTTTGCATTTTGTCAGAAATTGAATTTTCTCTTTCTTAGTGCTATCGAGTTGCTCTCATCTAGTCTAGATTCTTATTGTTTCTTCTGTGGCGAGATTTTCTAGGAGTTAATGCAACTCTCCATCTCTTAGTTTTGTTGTGTCAAGTGTAGTAGTCAATCCAAGTTGGCTGAGGTGGATCAATGTTGGATTTTGTTCTTTGTGGTGTTCTTTCTTCTTTTTGTCTTTTCTTTTTCTTTTGTGTCTATGCTGGTCTGTTTGTCCTTCTTCCTGTGGTTCTGTAAGTGGTTTATTTCCCTGTGGTTGGTTTCCCAGCTGCTGATCTTCATTGGTCAGTGGAATTTTTGGTTGAGCTTCTTAGGTGGAACTTGCAGCTCGGTGTGTATCTGGGGGATTTGAAATAGGTGGTTCAGGGTTTGGAAAAGGTTTTGGATTGGGAGGTGGTGATGGACATGGTGAATGGTCTGGTGTAATTGGTGTAGTGGGGATATTTTCAGTCGACAGTGGATCTTCATCTTCTGGTTACCAGTAATACACAAATCACATAGGGTTACAAATGTTGTAATATCACATATCACATAGGGTTACCAGTAATACACATAGAAACATATAAACATAACTGACACAAGAGACAAGAATATATATAACGAAGTAATCGATTATATTATATCATGAGGATCCATACACACACAAAACTGAACCACTTCTCAACTAGCTCAACGGCCTAATATATATGATTACAAACAGTTACACATAACTACCTGTCGGTTCGGTCAACCGACACAACCTCATGTGGCCGACCTAATCTCTAATTAGTCGGTTATTCGACTAGTCGGCTCACCGACTAGCTCCTCTAACAAGTTCTCTTCCACAAACCAACGAAGATATCTTAGTTCAAATGTTACATTGTTTTGTGATGATATTTACCAAACCATACCCCAAAAAATAAAACAAATCACTGTGGAAATTTGGGTCCATCCTCCGTTGCTACATTTAATTCCTCAGACACCCGAGAAACCTTAGTGCAAACTACCAAATAGTGCATTCATTGATGATAATTATGACACACATTTTAGTGTATAAATACACGTCGAGAGAGGATAGACTAGGGCCAACTTGTTTGAGGGTCAATTAAAAAAAATTAATAATATGGCGTCGAATTCAAGAGGTTTACAACTATTAATTTAATTTTTTTTGAAACAAATTCTTAATGGGTCCAACCTTAACAATGGGAGGTTAAACAATACTATTAATTTTAAAAATCATTTTCACACTTAAACACTTAAGAGGTTGACCTTGACCTTTTCAAGGAGACACAATGGTAGAGATTCTAAATGAAGGTTATTTTAAGTTTTAACTCTTTTGTTAATATCTTAATGCTTGTAAAGGGTTTAGGGTTTGACCTTTAGCCACCAATGCTACCACAATAAAGGGAGTGATATTGTTCTTATGTCAACAAATTTTGTGCTACTTCAACAAATGGTAAGGGTCATGAGAACTTCTTCAATGTTTAAGGGTCACCAAAAGAGGGCTTCGAGGAATAATCAATGTAAAGTTGCAATGGGAATCATTATGGGATAAAGAGGGAATCATTGTGCAACATCATTAGTGTTTTAAGGGAAAGGAATACAACATAGGTTTAAGTATAGTTTTTGGGCTTAAGGACCAAAGGTAAGAGTTTTAGGGCCTTTTTGTTGGGTCATCAAAGTCACCACAAGTGAAGGTGTGCTTTACTAGTCACCAAGAACCCCAACACATAACCATCAAGGTGTGAGGGTGCCTAGACTTCTCTTAGGGTACCATGACCTCATTACAAACACAAATGACCACATAATGGGTCATTTGGACTCTTCGAAGATCTACACTTCTTCAACACACCAAGGACACTTTTTAGGGTACTAAGAAATAGGTTGTGGTACTGGGGAATCCAAAGAAATAATTGGGGAACCATAGAAACATCTTAGGGGAACTTAAACATTATAAATGGTATACAAGTATTTTTGCATTGTCCCAAGGGATCCAAGGGCTTCAGACTTGGGCTTGGACAAGGTCAAAAGGTCTCCTTTAAAACTGATAACTACTTATCCCTTCAGGGCTCCTCAAGGGGCACCAAGACACACCAACACACATATTGGAATCAATGACAATTTAGTCAATACAAAAAAACTAAAATTATGTGTGGTGCTAGTATCTAACTCATTCCATTCTATAGTTCCTTGTCTCAGCTTGACTGACATATACCAATTTCTTGGTATCATGTCCAGAGTATATATGAATAGATAAACCCATTCCTATCACGGTGATGTGATCCATGTCACGCGACAAATTTCAATGTGGTCACAGGATTCATTAATCCCATATATTTCTAGCCAGTATAAGAAATATTTTCACCGAATATGATTTCTAACAGTTTTCAACACTAGGACCATTCTGAAATAGATTGTTTGTAAACAACCCACCACCTAGCTGGTGTAGGATTCAACACAACATCTAGGGATAACATGCATTCAGGTTCCATTACATTGTCTTCAAATTCTATGAGAAATGTATTTAGATTAGGTAATCCTTCGTAAGTAGGTAAATCACATACCTCGGTACCTACCCATCGGAGATATTTCGTGATCCTCGCACATTTTTGCATCGATACTTCATGAAACTGGTTCTTCTAATTCTCTAGAGCTTCTTCTGATTCTGATGGACATGAACTAATACTTCACCAAATTAACTTACCATCAACTGTCGGATTGATATAGTCATCCATTGCAAATGTGATACTGTAAATATTATCTAGGTATCCTTCTTGACCTTCACCCTTCACTGGCTCGGCATATTTTTGGCCCTCCAAAGGATCAATTGGAGTGACTACCCGCAATTCTGAATATTTGAATGATAATATTCTCGTCTTAAAATTTATGACATTCGAATTCTCGATATCCCAATCGATCCCCAAAATTGTTGAATACAGATTCATATAGTCGACAATATCTATTACATCAAAATTCGTGTAGGTAAAAAGTCCTTCCACCTCGATAGGAACCCGTGGTAGTTGACCAATAGGAAGAATATTCAACTAATTGGATAGGCATACCATACTATCCTAGTATTTCCAATGCTTTCCCATGTTTTCTTTGTTAAAATGTTAACATTTTACCCTAAATCAAGAATGATAAAATCCATATCATAGTCACCTATCTGGGCATTCATACATAAGTCTTGACCAGGCTTCATTCTTCTATTAATATGATTAACATTTTTCTCTGGTCTCATACTTGATTGAGTTTCTTGTATTAGAGTTGATATCTCTTCCATAGCATTTTTATCTTCTACAAGTGCTAAGAAACTCCTGAATAATTTTTTCAAATTTCTTACATTTCTCGTCAGTTTCCTTTGAAGTGACTGGTCAAAACTTGGTGGCATCTCAAGGATTGGTTCATCATCAAACACTAGAAAATCAGTAGATGTCGAAGCAATATTTCTTTCCATGAACACATTTCACGCATTACAGAAGAAACCTTTTTTCCTTCTGGATTTACCCATGGTGCTCCTCGATTGTCTCATTTTTCAGTGCCACCCCTTGTTAAAATGACAATATTATGTTCCCGGGGCTCGACATAAATCTTCCGATCGTTCTGATGTGCATTTGGAGGTTGGTTCTGCCCATGATTTTGTCCTGCCACTTAGCAATAAGTTGCAGGCACTCTTCAATGGTATGATCCAACGCTTTACAATATGAGCATGTCGACGTAGGATTAGTTAAGTCTCTAGCATAATTTCCTCACTGTCCACAATTATAGTAAATAATTTGGCCTATCCCTTGACCAAATCCTCCTCCTCCTCGTCCTTGGCCTCTAAAAGTACTTCCCCCTTGGCTGAGGGAATTGTGCATGAGGTCGTTCAACTTACCTATGCTCATCATGTTTTATTAAATATGTGTCAATTGTCTTATCCTACAATAATTGGTATGCTTTGTAGTATTTTTCGTCATGGCCCATAGATTGACAGAATTTACAATATAAGCTAGAAAGTGTACTTACTATTTTTTGTAGATATAGATATTTCTCCAAAAGATGACCTATGATTTTGCAAACTCAACACTATGGCATCACTTGTACTGAACTTAATGGGTTTGGTTCTCCTGATGCGAGATAATCTAGGAAGGTTGGACATGAATCCTTATGATGGCCTTCAGTTTTGCATCTCGTACACAAAACTTTGTCACAGATTTATTTTTCTTTCTTGATGTCTTGTATTTGCAATATTAGATTAGCTAGTTGTGACTGAATTTGCATCATTCCTCCACTAGTTTCTCCAACTGGCAAAGCTTCCAACTTCAAAGCAAACTCAAGATCTTCACTATGGGATACAATCTTTTGTTGCATTAAGGGAACATGAATGTGTGGTAACTGAACCAATGAACCATTCTTTTTGTTGGATGTCAAACATTTGTAAACTTACCTTGGCCATCAGGGTCTTGAACCTTTGGTCAAAATCCCAAACAGACTCAGTCAACATTTGCTTGATCTCCTTTAATTATGTGATGCATTGCGACTCAGACTTGGGATTATTAAATTCATCTACTATCCCACACCGAATCTTATCTAATTACTTCTAATGGTTTCCTGCATGAACCACATAAAACTTCATGTACCAATCAAGAGAACGACCTCTAAAATTTGTGATCATTTGGGCCCTTTTTATGGCCTCGTATTGGATATGTCACATAGTCCAGATAGCCTCACACAAGAACCAATTTTGCTCAAGGTATTCCAACCCATTCCCATTGAATATAGGAAATTTTATGTCATTCCTAGAAATCCTGTGTACTTGGGGTACTAACGAATTTGAATTAAATGTTCCACCAGTAGGAACTCCCTGACCACTATCTTGCCTATTACTATTACTTTGATCTAACAAAACACACTTCGAAATAATTTTGGGTCGTACCTTTAATGCTAGATATGTACGCAAAGTTGTGGGTATGTTGTAGTCTTAGGCTTGGTATGGACCTGACGCCTCTTCTTCCGACATAAGTTGTGTCTTGAACACTTTTGGTCTGCACACACAGCCTACAGACTTGTTCATCAAAACTCAACTACACTATGTCCGCGCACACAGCCTGTGGATCGACATTACATACCCTTCACGACGCTTATTCATCCTTCGCACTACAACGTACAAAATTATAGATGCTTTCAAAACTTAATCTTGACCAACTCTTACACAAAATCCACCCGAAAAACAACTCATGACTACAATTCACCAAGATTCCATTTCTCAAGAATCCCCTTTACATTTTTATAGGCTCTAACGGTCGAGTTTACATCATGTTCCCGCTACCCATAAGTGGACAAATTTTCTAACTAAATCACCTCTTATATTTAATGTTTCCCAAAAAATTGGCCAAAATTCCGGATTTGACCCATTCTCTCTTTGCTCTGTCGCAGTCTTGTTCACACTATGATCGGATTCCTCAAAACTTACAGACCATACTTTACACACTTTGTTAGAGCTAACATATTCATGAATTTTTTTATATTTAAGGGAAAAATATAAATATATGTAGAATTATAATCATAAATTTGGTTATGAATATTTTATTTTCAATAAAAATATGAAAATATGTAGCCTAATGTTTTGAATTTTTTTATAGAATTTAGGCAAATTAGCAAATTTCCCTTAAAAAAAAGGATAGGTCAGAATGTTACTTATGAGCAAATAACACCCTTCCCTTTCGAAGTTCTATTAATGTCACAAGTACATTGATATGATGTCACTTTGATTTAAGTGGTGTGTTAAATGAAAAGTTTCGTAAACGACTTTGTGACTCATTATAGTTCATGTCATTATTGGTAATACATGTTTTTTCCAATTCTTTGAGTGGCATTATTTTGGTAGTTTGTCCATGTTGTACACGCATGCATGGAGATTTGAAGTGCAAGGTCCTCTTTCACTTTAAAGGGCTATGATATATTTAACCCTTCAATGCTGACATGTTAAAATAAACAATTCTTTTCATTTGAAAATATAATAATATATCAAAATTTTATTGCATATTAAAAGCAATGTAATCAAATTCCTCAATATAGTGACAAAATTTGAATCATTACACTCTATATTTTTTAATAAGCAATGTCTAACCCAATAACACACATATATATAGAGGAAATTTAGAAACATAAAAATAATTGACACTGTATGAAGAAATCAATTGAAAAACACGTATAACCAATGGAGATTGAATCAACAACTAATAAAACTTCTAATACAAAAATCAAAGTTGGATGAAAATGAAACACAATCTATACAATGTCCAATGAGAATAGAGAACCATAAATACAAAAGAGGGAGTGAATATAAAAGATATGTTCATCAATACACAAACTATTACCTTGAATTAGTTCAATAACAAACTTCATACCTTTCCAAGAAGAAGAAAATACATGTTTATAATATAACATAACAAAAAACTATTCTCAAGTTACACATACCTGACTAATCATTCAATAGTGGGAACAACCAAACCAATATTGAGATCCACTAGGGGAATGAATCCTTTTATATACTTTTCTGGTTGCTCTACGAACCAAAGGAGACACATACTCCTCTGGAGGAAATAATGATGAAGGTAGGTGACTTTTATATCTCTAGTGGCGATGTGCACTTATGCAAGTGGGTGGTGGACTAGTGGTGTTGGGGTGGATGTGTCCTTCCTTTAGTCAAGTAGAGCCCTTGTATTCTAAAGAGGGTATGATATACCCTATGAATGAAATAAAGAGTGCAAGTATCCTGAGAAGGATTAAACAGTGATGGTGGAAACAACATGAGAAATGGTCGAACTTAACAATGGAAGCAACATGAGTAAAGGTCAATAGTTACCTCTTCCTCTCAAATCCTAATTCACGGGACAAATGAAAATATTAGTCAATCATGATTCTATAAAACATTGATAACGATATCCAATCATTATGAAATCTTTTCTCCTACGATTTTTGGGAGAATTTGAGCAATACATTCATCTCTGTGTACATACCAACGAATCCATTTGAGATAGATGGATGGAATCCTATGGTCGAGTCTCCTTACTAACCATTCACAAACCCAAGGAAAGAGGAAGTGACCCCCCATCTAGCTTACTAACATGAATCTCCATGTCTCACTTCTTAATGATGAAGTAAATATTGAAAAAAAATTGATCAAGGCACTTTCTCCAAAAACATCCTTGATAATTGTGTTCATTCTCCTACTGGACCAAGTAACTCTATCGAGTGTTGATTGAAGCTCGGAGTTAATTGCTCCCTGTCATGAGCTCATTCCCCCTATCAAGCTATCATAACTCTAGAATGTACTAAAACATGAAACAAAGTATAAATATGAAAGTGAAATTGGCTTGAGTCTCAATGATGATGGTGGAAATATATGCATCCTAAGAAGGGCCAATGAATTTAGAAATTGGAATAATGATAAACAATCGTTTAAAGTTTAAAACCACTTCAGTTTCAAACTTTCAACTTTCATAATCACATTTCAAAAATCCAATAACCATTTGGTTTACCAAATTTCCAAATTCACTTTCATAATAACATTTCTAAATTTCAATAACCATTTGATTAACCAGAATTCGAAATCCAAATTTTGTAATTCTAATCACTCACATTAATTATAAACTAGCTCAAAAAATGATGAATTGATTCTAATTTTAATTTCTGATCTTTCGTCACGCAATTTAGTTATGTTTTATGTCATTTCATTCACTATTAATAAATTATTTATTCACCTTATATACATAAATTAGTTGGGATTTGAGAACAAATAGTTTTCAAGTTGTGTTAAGCATTTGAATCCTGTTGTCATTTGATTTCAACAGTGATACACGACCATCATTAATGTGTTTATTTAGTACAATTCTACCAGCTTACCACAAGTGATTTTCAATTAATGTTTTATTTTCTACTAGGCTACAAGCTTACAAGAGGTGATTGTTAGTTAATGCTTGGTGCTTAGGCATGCAACATGTCTCACACATGATTACTGGTTATAACCTTGTGCAAAGAGTGGAAAGGTATAGATTCCTAGTGTTTCTAGATCCCATTTTTTAATATAATAGAGACTCTCCATCAAATTTAACCTCATAGAAAGAGCTATAAAATCACCTTATTTTGGGAAGTTTTCTCATCCAAATCCCTTCATATTCGACAATTTTTCTAACCAAAAACTACAACATATATCTATACCAAATTAAGAGTATGTACATATGATACCCATGCATCACACACTCTCTTCTTAGAGATTGGAAATCTTGTTGTACCATTCTCCTCCATTAATATCTTGTTGTACAATATCATTCATTTCTTCTGCAAGCCTCTAGGATTTGGGACTAGCCATTGTGTCATTTCCCCTCAATTTGATCATTAAAAGTGTTGACCATGCTGAAACTCCTAGGGGTTCAAATTGACATTAATTATTCTTCCTAGGGAAATTTTGTTAAAAATTATTATTGCGGCATGTATTTAATTTTTATTCTTCATTATTATTAATTATGCAAATTAATGAGGTGTAAATAAGCTTTCCATGTCAAGGGGGCACATTGGGCAAGTCAAATTTCCAAGGTAGAAAGGAGGAAACTCTATGACAAAAGCAGTCAAAGAGGAAAAGGGGAAAGTGCCGAAAAGCAGCCAGAGACAAAAGCAGGAAAGTTTTGCAAAGGAGGGAGTAGTTTCCTCTTGGAGAGATTAGAAAATATATAAGAACAAAAGCAATAAAGTTTTGGAAAAGGAGAGGATAGTTTCCTTATGGAAATCCAGTCTCAAAAGAAGGGGAAAGCATAAAGTTGTCATGAACAAAAGCAACAACTACTTGGCTAAGGAGGGCATAGTTACTAAATCAGAGGGATGAGTTGGACATGGAAACATTTCCACATGGTCCTACATTCCAAATTTCCCAAGGAAGGCGCTTATGTGGCTAGGGTTTGGGCTTCTAGGTGGTTGACTTGCTCTCACAGGTCACCATTAGCCTCCACTTGCTAAACAAATCACCCGAGATACTATTAAAGGACAATTCGACCCCATTGACTCAATTTGGTTGATGTGCTTGTTGATCTATGCTTAAGTGAACATGCCTTTGTGAGTGATGTGCCTCAGACACTTGGGATATGAGCCCCAAACATTCCCTTCCCCACTCCTTCACTCCTATTCTCTTCGATTTGTAGGTATGGAGCACTTGAGGTTCATCCATTAAAGTCCTCTCAGACATATTTTGTAGCCTCCATCATGTTCAATTTGAGCTCCAGTGAAGCCCATGCTTCACCTACGCTCTCATCCCTCCTCTAGTCATGTTTTGGGACTCCTTCCCACCATTTTGGAGTCTCCTTATGTAATGGTCAGTATATCCAATGATCTTTGATGCATAAAAGCTGATAACTCTGTCATTTATATTTATCAGGTTGAAATAATTATGTCCTTGAAGTTTACCTTCTTGTGAGAATTTCATATCAAGTTAGATCTAGGAGTTAGAACAATTTCACCATCAAAGTGTTTGACAAAATATGCAAGAGAAAACAAAGAGATAGAAATAGCTAGAATATCACATGTGAAAGGTACTAATATCAAAACCATTATATTAAATCACACCTTGAATATGTGTATGATACATATTTGTAGTACATTGGACAATTTTATGAGGTTTTGGAAGCCAATTGGAGTTTTGCATGTGTCATGGTGAGATTTGACCTCAATCCCCCCTACGTGGACCAATGGAGACCCAACTCAGCAAACAGTCACAAACCAAGGTGTGAACATGGGTGAGGTGTGTTGGTTCATTAATGAGTCCTAGACAAATGTGGGTGAGAATATAGAGGTGAGTTCAAAACTCTAGGTGGCAATAATGCTCCTACGAGAGCCAAAATAGGCCAAATACACCACTAGTGCACTTGATCAACCTGGATCCCCCAAATCAAGGAGGTAGCACCCCAATGCATTAATGAGAGTGAAAATGGTCTAGGTTAACCAACTAAGGCATTTTTTTAGGTGTGAACAGGCCAAAATAACCAGATATATTGTTCGATTAACTCTCCTAAGTCTAAACCATAGGACATCATTGCAATTTAGGAAAATGAATTTAGGATAAGGTCTAAACTATGTACTAAGGATGTATTATTGCTCCAACACCCTCCCTTAATCTATACTTAGTAATTCTCATGATTTTGAGGCCTTGGAAACTAAGGCACAAGTCACCCTTTTACAAATTTTATTGATCCATGTAACAGAGGTAAGGAGGAAAACCTCAGGGGAAAAAACCTCCCCTCAAAAATGGATTATGACAAAGAAACAAAATCTGCATATAATCCAAACTAAATGAAAATGTCTGGAGGAATATTTGTCTTGGGAAGAAGTGGAATGTGCTCAACCAACTCAAGCATAGCTGCATGATGAATCCTTAGACCATGTAGAACAACTGAAATGCACTAATGGGAGAGCAAATGGTGCTCTTCAGACTTGAAATTTGAACCAAACAGGATTCCATGCCTGAAAGAGACTAAAAATGATTGAGAATAGGTGACCCCAAGTGAGTCATAAGGATATTGAAGCATCAACTTCGAATGAAGGTTGTAATCAGCTGCAAGAACGTGGAACAAGAGTCCCAAATGTGTCATTGTGATGGCAAA
Organism: Pseudotsuga menziesii; assembly: GCA_001517045.1. Classification (NCBI taxonomy): domain Eukaryota; kingdom Viridiplantae; phylum Streptophyta; class Pinopsida; order Pinales; family Pinaceae; genus Pseudotsuga; species Pseudotsuga menziesii. Next base: position 346,236 of record LPNX010968677.1, read on the forward strand.
GGATTATCCATATTCATATGAACTTGAAGGAACTCTACTAGTGATGGTGGAGGAACACATGGGAAAAATAGTGTGAATCGATGAGATATCTTCACTTGACATCCAAACCTATCCATATTTCTAACCAATACTCTCATGGTAATAAAACCCATCTTCTAGAGAAGGCTCGATATGAACATCAACTAGCAATAAATCTTCCCCATTCATAACAAAAGAAATAGAGGACAAGGGTGTAGAATGGATAGATAAATATTTAGTAGTAGTGATGGCAACAACTCGTATGTTATATTTATGACTCATATATTCTTGACAAGGAGAGGAAGCCACAGAGGAAGAAACCTGAGCTGGATCATTTGTTGAATCTTTGTCTACTTCTTCTTCTTCATTTTGAACAGCTTCTTGAGAAATGCATGAGGTCGAGATCATAGGAAGAACACATAAGGAGGTACCCATTTGCTTTCTTTCCATATAGCTCACATCTTCTTCCTGCATGCCAAGAGTTTCATCTATATTTCTCCAAAGCTTGAATGGGTAATCAGTAGAATCATGGAGGTAGCGCATTGTAGGATGTATAGCTAGGCACATAGTTCCATAGGCTCTATCATTGTCAGTAAGCCAAGCATCCTTCTCTTGACAGGACTCTAGTTCTCTCACAGCACCAATGGACACATCATAGAGACATTACCTCTTGAGATATGCACACATATTTGACTTCCATCCATAATAGTTAAATGGGGAAAGGAGAGGAACAAATTTTGAATCCATGAAGTTGTTGTAGAAACCTGCAATGAAAAACATTCACATAAACTGGAAATATGCCCTAAATAGCAACTCAACCTCACAAGATTTGTTGCAGCTTCAAGTAGCTCTGATACCATGTGATAATTACATCTCAAGTTATATCTAGGAGCTAGAACAATTTCACCATCAAAGTGTTTGAAAAAATATGCAAGAGAAAACAAAGAGACGGAAATATTTGGAATAGCACATGTGAAAGGTGCTAATATGAAAACCATTACACTACATCACACCTTGAATATGTGTATGATACATATTTTTAGTACATTAGACAAATTTGTGAGGCTATGGAAGCCAATTGGAGTTGTACATGTGTCATGGTGATATTTGATCTCAATCCCCCCTAGGTGGACCAATGGAGATCCAACTCAGCCCAAATAGTCACTAACCAAGGTGTGAATGTGGATGAGGTGTGTTGCATGATTAATGATTCCTAGACAAGTATGGGTGAGAAGATAGAGGTGAGTATGAGGCTCTAGGTGGCAATAAATGATCCTAGGAGAGCCAAAATAGGTCAAATACACCACTAGTGCACTTGGTCAACCTGGACCCCCCAAATCAAGGAGGTAGCACCCCAATTCATTAATGAGGGTGCACATGGTCTAGGTTGACCAACTAGGGCGTTATTGTAGGTGTGAACATGCGAAAATAACCAGATATATTGCTAGACTAACTCTCCTAAGTCTAAACCATAGGAAATCATTGTGATTTAGGAAAATGAAGTTATCCTAAGGTCTAAAATATTTACTAAGGATGTATTACTGCTCCAACACTTCTCAGTTTCACATAAAAATATTGATTTGTCAATGTAATAGTGGAAATTGATCAATCTAGTGCAATAAGGAATAAGCAAATGATGTGGGAATGATTTGAAGGGTTTTATATGTCCACTAAAGTGATATTAGTCTCTTCCATACTTCATATACAGTACAGAAGTCAATATGTTAAGAATTATCTGCTTTATTTTGCACCCTAGCTAAAATGCTATTTTTAAAAGACTGGTTTTACCATTTATGCTATAAAATGAGTTCTGTCCACTCAAATCCAATTATGTAAGTTCTTGTGAATCACTGACAGAAACGCCTTCCCATAAATAAATCCATATCAGATTTTATTTTTGGGTCATACTGCCATTTGGGATCCTCCATTGTGCAAGGTCTCACTAGGCCAAAATTTCCTGAAAGTGTCAATTCTTCCCTAAGCCATCCAGAAAACTCCATATCTAAAAAAAAATCTCCCAAATCATATTTTCTGTTGTGTAAAGGCCTAATAACACCTCTTCACTTTTCCCCAATCCCCTGGTCGGAAGAACAAAAGGAATTTCCCTAGTTTCATGGTTGGGTGCCCCGGAAGCGTGGGAGTAGGTTTCTGCATATCGGACTCTGAAATCTGGATGTTCCCTGATATAAATGTGTTAGGGGAAAGGAATTTAATGTTTTGCAATTACTCTTTTTTTTTCCCACTGCCTACTCCCCTGTCTGCAAATTTTCCCCACAAGAAACCTTTATTTGTCTAGTGTGAAGGTGCTCTGAGTGGTTTAATTCAAATATCAGAAATTTAATTTGATTTGTAGAATAAGTTAGTGTTTAGGTCTGCATATCAGACTTGGTAAATTACACATTGTTTGTTAAATTAGGAATCCATGGCTAGTGGCATAACCACATCACATTGGATCACACATCCCTTCCAATAAGTGATAATTGTTTCATACAATAAACTCGACATGGTTTTGGAGGATTCAAACCCTGAACGAAGATAAGTTCATGGAGAAACATTTTCAAGGCTTGCATGATATCCTGATGGCCTCAGGCCTACACTGATGATGGAAATTCCCATATGTAAGTTCAAGAAAATGGATGATATTCTCAAAGGAAGAATAATAATGAAAATGCAGCCATCCTATGATCCTAGGAAATGAGAATTTAAATCTTCTTTCAAAATGCATTGCATAATAAGAAATAAAAAATTAAGTATTTGATCATACCAATCATGTTATTCATAATAACCTACAAATGTATAGTTAATACTACTGTCATTGTACAAGTACTGGGAGATACAAAACATAGAATTAAAGTTTTAATAAATTTTATAAACTCAATACAAACCATTTCCAAGTCATATCATAACAAAAAAAATTGCAATTTCTAAATTCCATAAGTGGAATTATCAAGGACTATTATAGTACTTGCAATGTCCCCATTCAAATAATTGCATAGCATGACAATTCCATCAATCCTACGAGTTCCCTAGGTTGGATGGATACATTTCGAATTTTAATAAGGGAGATAATAAATGATGTTAAGACATTAGAATGGGATAAATATTTAATAATTTAGCTTATTAAATAAATACAATATAAAATTGAAGTGGCAATGGAGCATGGAGACACATGGAGACTATGGGGCCCACACAAGCTAGAAATTTTGTGCGACATGGCATCCTCCTCTTGCAATTTTGAATCCATGGGAAGCCTAAAGGTTCTTGGATGAGTTATAACCCTAATAGACTTGGAAATATGCATAATCGGTCAAATTTGGGAGTAAATGTTGTGGAAATTGAACCCAAGAGATAGAACAATTACACTCACAAAATTGCTAATCAAACATGCAAAATTCACACCAAAGGAGACTGAAATTGGAGCATAACATTGATCTGTATTCAATAGGTGTACAATATCTAACCTTATGAAGTAATAGGATTCTAAAATATATAATTACATGAGATATTTGAATGCATAAGGATGCCATTCGAAATGGTAAAAAAGCAGGTTTACTAAATCTAGTCAAATCCCCCATAGGTGCATCAAGCAGTTTCCAAATCTACCAAGATGATCATGAATTGGCTAAGTCAAGTAGGAAAGCTAATGAGGGATGGAAACAAAACTCATACATTCTTTTATTAGGATAAAATGAGGGAGGATGATGTGGGAAAAAAACAAGTCAACTACACCTAGTCTAGCTTTTCCTTTTGCCTTAAATCTCAATAAAACAGGCAGCTTTTCAGAAAAAATAGATATGCGCTTTGGAGGATATGGAATGAAGAATACATGCTAAATTGGGTTTCCAGGATGTTTCCCAAGTGCTCCATGACTCATTTTTAGCATGTGTTGACTTCAAGGACTTTTAGAAGGCAACTAGCATAGAGTGGAATCTAGGAAACTAGGTAATATGACAAAAAAAATTAAAATTAATGTCTAAGGTAGGTAAATATGGGTTGATTATTATAACACCCCCCCTTAATCCTGACTTTATGATTAAATATCAGAAAACTATAGGGCCTAACAACAAGGCTTAGTCACCCTTTACATACTTCTTGTCCATACAACCAAGGAAAGAGGCAAAAACCCAGTGGGAAAATACTCCCTTAAACATGGACAGGAAAAACAAAATTTTTGGAAATCTTGTCATCAATCATGCTTCACAGCATGGTCAGAAATCCCCAGCAATGATTTGAGATTGCTGAATCTCTTCTCACAAAAACAATTGGTGAATATTTCTACTACTTGTTCTGAAGATGCACAGAAGAGTAGATCAATGGTGCCATCATGCACAAGTTGTCTGATGTAATGCATATGGATCTCAATGTGCTTGGTTCGTTGTCTCTGAACTGGATCATTGCATATTCGAATGGTGCTCTGATTATCATGATAGATAATAGTTGAAAACTCTTATTCGAAACCACATTCTCCAAGTATCCCCTGCAACCACAAACATTGAGTTGTTGCATTTACAACTCCTCTATACTCTGCTTCTGTAGATGAGAGTGCTATGGCACTCTGCTTCTTTCTTGACCAGCTGATTGGTCCTTCTGCAAGCATGAACACATATCCTGATGTAGACTTTTGATCTGTGTTATCACCTGCCCAATCACTGTCAGTAAACCCAATCAAATCAAGATCAGATTTTTCTTTGTGGAAGATCCCATGAGTTCTTGTTCCTTAAACAAAATTTAGGATCCTTTTGGCTGCTCTCCAATGGATCTCATGAGGCTGATCCATGTATCTCGAAGCCATACTAACTACATAAGATAGATCAGGTTGAGTGTGTGTAAGATAAAGCAAACACCCAATCAACTACCTATACAGTGTATTATTTACCATAGGAGAAGAACCCGCTTCTTCAAGCTTAACTCCTGAAAGGAAGAGAGTCTTGCTTGGCTTGCAATATTTCATGTTGAACTTGTTTAACAAATCTAGAGCATACTTGGATGGATGTACTTTGATTCCATGTTGGGATTGAGCAATTTCGAGACCCAAGAATTGGCTCAACAATCCCAAATCTGTCATAGAAAATGCATGGTTCATTACATCCTTCAAGGAGGAAATATCTTTCTTTGAACTTCCTATAATCAGAAGTTCTTCCACATACAATACAATAATCATCAAAGAACCATGAATCAGCTTCAAATAGACATTAGGATCATACTTGCATCAAACAAAACTCAGTGATAGCAAAAATCCATCAATCTTGGCATACCAAGCCCTGGGGGCTTGCTTGAGCCCATACAATGGTTTCTTTAACCTGCACACTAAAGATGGATTAGAAAAAAACCCTCCAGGTTGCTGCATGTAAATCTCTTCAATGAGATCTCCATTTAGTGAATCACACTTCACATCCATGTGATGTACCTCCCACTGCTTTGAAGCTGCAATGGCTAGAGCTAGCCTTATGGAGTCCATATTTTCCACTGGTGCAAAGGTTTCATTGTAGTCAATACCATGTACTTATGAGTATCCCTTGGCTACCAATATTGCCATATATTTCAAAGGTGAACCATCAGTAGCAAACTTAGTCTTGAAAACCCACTTACATTGAACTAGCTTCCTCTTTGGGGGAAGATCAACCAGTTCCCAAGTGTTGTTCTTCTAGAGCGAGTTGAATTCTTCTTTCATGGTTGTTTACCATCTTGGATCATCTACTGCATCTTCATATGTCTATGGATCTGATTCAACCATCAGATAGCACTTCTCAGCAAATAGAGGATCTTTCACATAGAGGGCATTCTCAAATTGAGATCTAGTCCTCCTAGTGTCACTAGGATTTCCAGATAGTTCCCCAGCTGCATGAATGGTCTTTGCTGACCATTTTGGTCTTGTAGGACTGTTAAAATATGAAATCAAATAATCATTATCAGACATATCAGAATCATCAAACTCATTAGTCTCTCCACTTACAATCAATGGATCTAGTGGTGAAGAAGACTCTCCAACTTCAACTGCTACTAAAGGCTCTTCTTGGAACTGAACATGTCTTTCAATGAAATCTTTGTTAGTGCTCAAGTTGATCAGCTTGTACCCTTTTAAATCTTCAGAATACCCAACAAATAGGTACTCTTGGCTTTGGGGCTGCAAAGCCTTCCTCTTTTCATTTGGAATTCTAGCCCAAGCCTTTGAGCCAAAAATCCTGAAATGGGTCACATATGGCTTGTGTTGTAATAACTCAAAATTCGTAAAAATTTAAATTTTTTCACGTGACATAAAATGTCTAATATCACCGCTAAAGTACCACTAACGGTTAGCAGATAATTAAACATTTTGTAAGAGAAACAAAGAGTTACTTCTTTATAAGAATTTTTTTTCTTTATAATCTATAGGCTTCTCCTTGATAGTTGTGTTAGTATTGTTTTTGACTTAGCAGTAATAATTATTCCTGTAGTAGAAAAGGAACTTGTATTTTACTGATGCTAGATATACTGTTGATTTCTTTTGTTAAGTAGGGAAAGTTTCTTATGTGTGAACGGGACTTACTTAGCTTTAACATAACATAGTGGGATTGATGGATCCTTATAGGTTTTAATAGGTAAGCGTAAGTTCCAGTAAAATAATATTTATAAACAGGTCAAGAAGATACTTCGCTAGCATGAATATGATGCTAGTATTAGATTATTTAAGAACATATTGACTCCATGAGGTAATGTTGATTTTATCTATGTTGTCACATCTCCATAATTATATTTATAACAAACTGCATCTACATGGGTGTAGAACATGATCAAGGTACTATGCCAAAGAAAATCAAGTTACTTGTTGATTACAATTAAATCCAAGAATACTTAGTACTTTCATTTATAGCAATTTTGATCTAGATTTTATCTAAGATGAAATTATAGTACTCTGACTTTTGCTTAGTTTAGGCATGCATTTGGAATCTAGTCTTGAACATAATCATATGATTCTTTTGGAAAATACAAAGGAAATACTTCATGCTCCTAAACTACAATCTCTCCTCTTTTGTTGAAGAAGAGTTAACTTTAAAAACTCTTAAGACCATACACTCAAAAGATGTATATCCATTTCAACCTTATCCTAGGTTTGACATTGTATAAATTTCACATTATATGGAATAACTATACCTTCATAGAAGTTGATTTAGTAAATCTTTGATATGAGTTTATTGATCAACATATTATAGTTTGATACTAAACTATGTTCTAGCACACATGGTTAACAAAAGAACTTATCTTAACTTGACAATATCCTAGAAGATACTTCCTATCTTAATTTTATGATTGGTAAACTAAGTATTGAAAAACTTCATGGTATTAATATATCATTGAAAATCATAGAAAAATGCATCATTTAAATGATTATAGGGTTTTGATTAATAATTATTTGATGCAGATTGGAACCGTCCTCCACTATTGAATTGCACCCTCGATTTGCAAATTATTTTGGTGGACACATGGGGATGGTCTCAACCACAAGAGGGTTGACTTAAAAGAACTAAACCCTACCCATTTCATTTTGTAGTGAGGTTTCCTTCGTTTTGTTGGGCCGAGCTGCGACCTCGTGGTCATTGTAATCCTTTACACACCTCCATTTTTGCAAGTTGTTTCCTAACCAAAACATGCAAGTTGGTTTCTACGAAGAAGATATGGCATTTACAGTTCATTCAGAATTCTTTAGCTTCCAACATTACTCTTTAAGGTGACAAGAAACTGTCTCAAGTGGCTGGATTCCACAACTTCTTCCCTCTGCACAACTAGCTGGTAAAAAACAACCCTTCCATGTCTGAATTTGATATAAAGTTGGGAGACATTTATTTCATTTAAAAACAACTTCTCACCAACTGATTTTTTGTTTTGTGCAGGTTCATTTATTTCGGCACTTTGGGGTTAGCTGGTGGTTCAACTCTACCCAGAACTTAGCCATGCGAACCCTGGTAAGCCTCGGATAGCACTAAGGGTTTTTCTCCTACAATGAGTAATGGTGGTTGGGAGATGAGGATACTTGCTGCTAAAATTAACTCGGCCTGGGTTTTACCTGTTAGGATGTTCTACGTGTTTTTTTGTTTTTGTAATGAAAACCTTGAAGGGTAAAAGGTGCAAGTTCTTGAAGGCTATTGCAGCCGTGATTTTGGGGTTTATTTGACATAGCCTTTACAGCTTGGAAGATGTAAAAACTGTTGGTTTAACTTTTTAGAACTCAACTCTAAGACGTGGTAAGGCTGTTCGACCTCTGCTTGGTTAATTTAGTTTTTAAATGGATTTTATAGCTGAAGAAAAAGACGGTTTACTCAGTCGAGACTTGTAAAAAGATATAGGGTTTTCTACTTGTAAGGAAAATAATGGTTATGGTTATATTTTACTGTTTGGTATAATTAAACTTTGAACAAGCTTGAACCTCAACCTATAATTATAAAGGCCATAAGCCATTACTCTTATTTGATTTTGTCTCTATTAAATTATTAACAGTGTTACTTAAATTTGATATCATGTAATTTAAAATAGTTTATAGTAAAATATGTTATTGGAAATTTTTATAGTGTTAATGAGTAAAATTAGTACTCTGTTTTCGAATCGAAGGGTTATTATTTTTGAATAACCTACAGTCTATAATAAGATGGATTTTATATGATTAATTTTAGCTCTATTTTTCTATTTTATTTTCAGTGATTTTACAGCTGTTAAATGCATTTTAAAAATAAGTTTATGCAAGTTTGTGAATAAGATAAAACCTGTCTTTCATAAACCCTAGGTAAATTGCCTTGAGGTTTATAGTAAAACATTTGTTTCCATTACAGAATGTAATTAATATGAACTTGGAAATTATTATAAAGGCCTATGCAGTACTTAGCTAGGTTAAAACCCTAAGTACTATTTTTACTGCTCCTATATTTGTTTATTTAACTTTATTTATTGTGTTTAGAATAAATAATAGTGCTAGTACTAGTTCTCTGATTAAAATAGTTACTAGTGACTAATGTATACTCTATTCTTTTTATGTAATTAGATATTACAAATACTTTCAGTAGATAGATTAAGTACTGCTAGTTTTCTTAATTATATAAAAACTATGTAAGTAATCACTTGCATTTTTCATAGAGAATAATAAACAAATCTACTGATTTATCTTAAAAACCAGCTGTACTAGAGTACTGCCTTATAAAAGGCGTGGAAAAATACAATGTGGTATTTTATTTCTATTCATGTCTCATTTACTCATATTCCTATTGTTCTTAATATAATCTACGAATCACTAATATTATCAATAAATAATGCTCTTTTCTTCTTAAACCCTAATGTAACAATAACATACCTATCTTCAAAAACTAGTAATCATTTTCTGAAGACAGTAAATAAATTGTAAATAAACCTGAACAAATAAAAACATGTCAATTGATGGGGTGAAAACAGCATAAGGACATTGTTCCTCCCAACCAACTCCTGGAGAAATCTTAGTCTGCACTTCCTCAGGAACCCCGAGCCTGTTTCCTAGTCCTCCTGGTAGAGTACTGGGTGAAGGATGTATCCTTAAGACCTTATGTCACCTGAATGGTCAAATTACAGTAGTAAGTCAATCCTACTTATAGCAGTAAGAACTTCAACCTAACAGCTGCATAAGTTCAATTCTTAGCATTTAACCCCTCAAACTCACTTCCATAAATCCCCTACATCAAATTTCTCATATGCACTTCATTCACAATGAATGATCACATTTCCAGAATGAGCAGCCTCAGCTGTCTTCAATGGTAAGTTTTATAATAATGCCTAGGTCTTCTGGGTCAGTTTTTACTTTATGAGCCACCTGCTCCAATTCCACTTTCTTGGGGAATCATGACCACAAATATAGGGAAGTTGCCACCTACAACAATTAGAAGTAGTTTGAGTATGCTGCCACTTGTCAGTATACTCTCCACCCAGTCTCCTCCACCAAGTGGCCAGTTAACACTCTTTTAAAAGCTTCCCTAAGATGTTGTCTCATCATTTATTTATTTATTAATAAAATATTCTGAAATACTTAATTATTCTTGACCCCACTTGGTCATCAATTAGAAACTTAGCATAAAATATAACATAATGTTCCTCAATAACATTAACTTGTTTTGCAAATTGGGGCATGTGACATGTGCCCACTCCAAGGTTCGAAAGGAGTCATACCATCAAGCTGCTTATGAGGCACCCTATTCTAGATGCAGGATGCACATTTTATAGCCTCGGCCCAAAAATTTGGTGGCAAAGTCTTAGCCTCCATCATGCAAGTTTCCATGTCCTTTAGTGATCTATTCTTTCTCTCAGCAACACCATTTTGTTGTGGTGTGTAAGGGATTGAACGCTAAATCTAAATACCTGCATCTTTACAATACTGAATGAACTCAGACTTGACATACTCACCACCATTATTAGATCTGAGGATCTTGATTTTTCTCCCAGACTGGTCTTCAACCAAGGCTCTAAAGACTTTGAAGAGGTCAAAAACTTCAGACTTATTCTTTAGGAAGTAAGCCCAACAATATCGGGAAAAGTCATCTATGAAGGTCAGTACATATTTAGTTTGACTCATGGCCATATGAGGGAATGGACCGGCAATGTCACTGTGGATCATCTCAAGAGGTGCAGAGGTTCTCTCATGACTACCTTTCTCATACTTGTGCTCTGGGTGTTTTCCTAGGATACAACCTTGACAGACTCCCTTAGAAAACTTGATCTTTGGTAACCCTATGACCATATATTTTTCACTCAAATCTGGAAGATACTTGTAGTTAATATGGCCAAATATTTCATGCCAAAGCTTGCTTGCTTCATTAGCATGAATCAGAAGAGCAGAGGGGTTTGAGTAGGGTAGAAAATGGGAAAACTTGTATACCTTCGAAGTGTGATCTACAACACCTTTTCTATGACTTTACCATTCGAAATCTCAGTGATTTCAACATCATCAGGGGAGAAGATGACCTTCTTTGGAGACCCAGTATGAGTCATCTGATACACTGACAAGAGATTAGAGGAAAGACCTGGAACATACAACACATTATTGAACTTACCATGGTCAAGATCAATCCTTCCTTTCCCCAAACTGTCAGTGAAAGAGTCATCTTGTTAGAATAATCAACCCATATTTAGCTACCTTAGACATTAATTAATCCATTTTTTGTCTTATTTGCCTAGTTTCCATATTCCACCTTATGCAAGTTGTCCTCCACACATCCAAAGTGGCCAAACTTGATAAATTTGAGTCATGGAGCGCTTGGGAAACCACTTGGAATCAAATCTACTTTATTCCTGGCCTTCCTAGTGCATGTCTATTTTTTCTGCTTTATTGCCTGCTTTTTCTGAGTTTTAAGGCAATTGGGAAAGTTTGACTAGGTGAAGTTAACTTGTTTTTTGTCCTCATCATCCTCCACTCTTTTCTCCTATGAAAAGAATGTATAAGTTGTCCTTCCACCATCTATTAGCTTGCCTAATTGATTTTTCCAATTCGTGAGCTCCTAGACAGATTTGGAAACTGCTTTATGCACCTATGGGGGATTTGCTTAGATTTAGTAAGCCTGCTTTTGACCAAATTCAAATGGCATCCTTATGCATTCAAATATCTCATGTAATTATTTATTGTGGTAGCCTATGACTTCACAGAGTTAGATATTTTACACTTATTCAATACAGATTAGTGTTCTGCTCCATATTCAGTCTCCTTTGTGAGTAATTTGCATGTGTAATTGGCAATTTTTGTGAGTGTAATTGTTATAACACTTGGTTTCAATTTACACATGGTATCAGAACCTTTGTAGATCGATTTCTCTCCTTCCAATTTGTTATTGCAGGTTCAACATCATTGACTGGGAGCATTCTGCTAACTAAAGGGACAATTTCTGAGCTATGGATCAATCTCAGAAGATCATCTTGACTCCATTTAAATTATTTGAATGGAAAGCAGATACGGAGATACTGTTGAGAGATAAATGCCTCTATAGAGTGACTATGGCAATAGAAGCAGAGCCCAATGCAGTTGCAGAGAAAATTAAATGGCACAATAGGAGGGATGAGGCCTATGGTCTCTTGTGTCTGAGCATATCCATAGACCTCCTTTTCCATCTTGATGGATTAACATCACCAAATGGAGTATGGGATAATATTGTTGATCTTTTTGGTAAGACAGATGAGATGAAGGGACATCAAATTGAAAATGAATTGATCTACCTAAGTCAAAATAGCTTTGAATCCCTGCAACTCTATTTTTCCAAGTTTAAAGCAGTTGTTTTGCAGCTAAAACAATGCGGGATCGAAAAGAAGGATGAGCAACTGGTTTTGGCCATACTCTCAAAGCCTGGCTCTGACTATTCAGTGTTTTTATCGACCTTCTATGCCACAAAGTTGACAGCTCGAGCCTGGAAAATGCCTAGCCTTGCAGATTTCATGGAATCTCTCACACAAGAACAAGATAAATTGGTGATGATGGGCACCATCAAACCTTTTAAAGAAAAATCTCTGGTTGCTGGAAATTTGAGGGTGGATTCAAAAGTCAAGAATAAATCTAATTAGCCACCTAAGAAAAAGAGAGACAAGAACAAGTCTCCAGAGGAGCCTCAAGGTTCCAAGAAGAACCCCCAGAAGAAGAAGAACAAAGGAGAAATGAGCAAGTGTGCATACTGCAGTAAGGGCAATCATTCTGAAAGCTCTTGCATGAAGAAGCAAATAGACATGCTGACCCAACTCCTAGAGAAGAATGGCATCTCCCTTCCAAACAACTCAAAGAAGAGGGAAGGAGGATCAAATTCAGAAGACAGAGAGAGAGTTCATGCATTGGTTGCTAGCACATCAAGCTCACCTAGTTTCATCATTGATTCTGGAGCTTCAAGACATATGGTTTCGACCAAGGAGGAATTCACCTCACTTGACATGTTGAAAGGTCCACCAATTGTACTGGGAGATTACTCTCTCACTGAAAGTTTGGGCAAAGGGAGGATTGATCTTGACCATGGTAAGTTCAGAAATGTATTGTATGTTCTAGGTCTTGCCTTTAACCTCTTATTAGTGTATCAGATGACCCACATAGGGTCTCCAAAGAAGGTTATATTCTCCCCTGATGAATTTGAGATCACAGAGATCTCAAGTGGTCAAGTCATTGCAAAAGGAGTTGCAAATCACACTTAGAAGGTATACATGCTCTCACACTTCCTACCCTACTCAAACCCTTCTGCTCTTCTGATTCATGCTAATGAGGCAAGCAAGTTTTGGCATGAAAGATTTGGCCACCTCAATTACAAGTATCTTTTTTATCTTAGTGAAAAATAAATGGTCATAGGGTTACCAGAGATTAAGTTTTCCAAAGGATTCTGTCAAGGTTGCATCTTAGGAAAACACCCAGAGCATAAATTTGAGAGAGCTAGTCATGAGAGAACCTCTGCACCTCTTGAGTTGATCCACAGTGATGTTGCTGGCCCATTTCCTCATATGTCAATGAGTCAGGACAAATATGCATTGACATTCATAGATGACTTTTCCAGGTATTGTTGGGTTTACTTCCTGAAACACAAGTTTGAAGTTTTTGGCCTCTTCAAAGTCTTTAGGGCTTTGGTTGAAAACCAGTCTGGGAGGAAACTCAAGGTCCTCAAATATGACAATGGTGGTGAGTATGTCAAGTCTGATTTCATTCAATATTCTACAGATCTAGGTATTCAGATGCAACATTCTATCCCTTACACACCATAGCAAAATGGTGTTGCTGAGAGGAAGAACAGATCACTAAAAGAGATGGCAACATGCATGATGGAGGCTAAGACTTTGCCACCAAAGTTTTGGGCCGAAGCTATAAACTATGCAGCCTATATCCAAAATAGGGTGACTCATAAACAACTTTATGGTATGACTCCTTTCGAAGCATGGAGTGGGCACAAGCTAGATGTGACCCATTTCAAGATTTTTGGCTCAAGGGCTTGGGCTAGAATTCCAACAGAAAAGAGGAAGGATTTGTAGCCCCAAAGCCAAGAGTGTCTATTTGTTGGGTACTCTAAAGATTCAAAAGGGTACAAGCTAATCAATTTGAGCACAAACAAATCCTTCATTGAAAGGTGTGTTCAGTTCCAAAAAGAGCCCCTAGCAGCAGTGGAAGTTGGAGAATCCTCTTTACCACCAGAACCTTTGAATGTAAGTGAATGGATAGTTGAACTTGTTGATTCTGATATGTATGATAATGATGATTTAATTGCAGATCCTAATAGTCCTACAAGACCAAAATTGGCAGCAAAGGCCATTCATGCAGCTGGAGAACTTGCAGAAAACCCTAATGATCCTAGGAGGACTATATCTTAGTTTGAGAGTGCTCTGTGCATGAAAGATCCTATGTTTGCAGAGAAATGCTATCTGATGGTTGAATTATACCCACAGACATATGAATATGCAGAAAATGATCCAATATGGGAAACAGCCATGAAATAGGATTTCATCTCACTCCAGAAGAACAACACTTGGGAGCTGGTTGATCTTCCCCCGGGGAGGAAGCTAGTTCAGTGTAAGTGGGTTTACAAAACCAAATTTGCTGCTGATGGTTCACCTTTGAAATGCAAGGCCATATTGGTATCCAAGGGCTACTCATAGGTACATGGCATAGACTACAATGAGACCTTTGCACCAATGGCAAAGATGGACTCCATCAGGCTAGCCTTAGCCATTGCAACTTCAAAGCAGTGGAAGGTACACCACATGGATGTGAAGTGTGCTTTCCTGAATGGAGATATCACTAAATATATTTACATGTATCAGCCTCAAGGATTTTCTACTAATCCATCTCTTGTGTGCAGGCTAAAGAAGTCATTGTATGGGCTTAAGCAAGCCCCCAGGGCTTGGTATGCCTAGATCGATAGCTTTCTGCTATCACTGAATTTTGTTCGATGCAAGTCAGATACAAATGTCTATTTGAAGCTGATTCATGGTTCATTAATGATCATTGTTTTGTATGTTTATGACCTTCTCATTACAGGAAGCTCAAAGGATTAAATTGCCTCCTTGAAGGATGCAATGAACCATGCCTTCTCAATCACTGATTTGGGCTTATTGAGCCAATTCTTGGGGCTCAAGATTGCTCACACCAAAGATGGAATCAAAGTACATCAGTCCAAGTATGCCTTGTATTTTTTGAACAAATTCAATATGAAGGATTGCAAGCCAAGCAAGACTCCCTTCCTTTCAAGAGTTAAGCTTGAAGAAGCTAATTCTTCACCTATGGTAAACAATACACTGTATAGGCAATTGATTGGATGTTTGTTGTATCTTACACATACTCAATATGATCTTTCTTATGCAGTAAGTGTGGCTTCAATATACATGGATCAGCCTCATGAGATCCATTGGAGAGCAGCCAAAAGGATCCTTAACTTTGTTCATGGAACAAGGACTCATGGGATCTTTTACAAAGCTAAATCTGATCTTGATTTGATTGGGTTTACTGACAGTGATTGGGTAGGTGAAAACACAGATCGAAAGTCAAAATCAAGTTATGTGTTCATGCTTATTGAAGGGCCAATCAGGTGGTCAAGCAAGAAACAGAGTGTCATTGCACTCTCATCTACAGAAGCAGAGTACAGAGGAGTTGTAAATGCAGCAACTCAATGTTTATGGTTGTAGGGGTTACTTGGTGAGTGTGGATTTGAATCAGAATACTCAACTACTATCTATTGTGATAATCAGTGTGCCATTGGAATCTGCAATGATCCAGTTCAGAAGTAGAGAACCAAACACATTGAGATCCATACGCACTACATCAGACAGCTTGTGCATGATGGCATCATTCACCTACTCTTCTGTTCATCTTCAGAACAAGTAGCAGATATCTTCACCAAAGTTTTTTGTGAGAAGACATTCAGCAATCTCAAATCACTGTTGGGGATTGATGATCATGCTGTGAAGCATGAGTGATGACAATATTTTCAAATTTTTTTTTACTATCCATGTTTAAGGGAGGATTTTTCCCACTGGGTTTTTGCCTCTTTCCTTGGTTAAATGGACATGTAGTATGTAAAGGGTGACTAATCCTTGTTTCTAGGCCCTATAATTTTCTGATATTTTACTCATAACTCAGGCTTAAGGGGGGGTGTTAGAATAATCAACCCTTATTTAGCTACCTTAGACATTAATTAATCCAATTTTTGTCTTATTTTCCTAGTTTCCATATTCCACCTTATGCAAGTTGTCCTCCACACATCCAAAGTGGTCAAAATTGCTAAATTTGAGTCATGGAGCACTTGGGAAACCACTTGGAATCAAATCTTCTTTATTCCTAGCCTTCCTAGCGCATGTCTGCTTTTTCTGCTTTATTGCCTTCTTTTTCTGAGTTTTAAGGCAATTGGGAAAGTTTGACTAGGTGAAGTTAACTTGTTTTTTGTCCTCATCACCCTCCACTCTTTTCTCCTATGAAAATCATGTATGATTTTTCCTTCCACCATCTATTATCTTTCCTAATTTATTTCTCCAATTCATGAGCTCCTTGACAAATTTGGAAACTGCTTTATGCACCTATGGGGGATTTGCTTAGATTTAGTAAGCCTGCTTTTGACCAAATTCGAATGGCATCCTTATGCATTCAAATATCTCATGTAATTATTTATTGTGGCAGCCTATGACTTCATAGGTTTTTCTATTGTACACTTATTCAATACAGATTAGTGTTCTGCTCCATATTCAGTCTCCTTTGTGAGTAATTTGCATGTGTAATTGGCAATTTTTGTGAGTGTAATTGTTCTAACACCTGGGTTCAATTTCCACACATCTTCCAAAACTATTGGTGGACCTTTCAACATTTCAAGAGAGGAGAATATCTCTTTTTTTGAAACCATATGTCTAGAAGCAACAGAATCTATGATGAAGCTAGGTGAGCTTGATGTGCCAGCAACCAAGGCATGTACTCTCTCTTTGTCCTTTGAATTTGATCCTCCTTCCCTCTTCTTTGAGCAATCGGGAAGGGAGATGTTATTTTTCTCTAGGAATTGGTTCAACATGTCAATTTTATTTTTCATACAAGAGCTCTTAGGATGATAGCCCTTACTGCAGTATGTGCACTTGCTCATTTCTCCTTTGTTCTTCTTCTTCTGGGAGTTCTTTTTGAAACCTTGGGGATCCTCTTGAGACTTGTCCTTGCCTCTCTTTTGCTCAGGTGTCTTTTTAGCTTTTTTATTTCTTTTTGAATCCACCTTTGAATCTCCATCAACCAAATCTTGGTCTTTGGAATGTTTGATGGTGCCCATCATCACCAACTTATCTTGTTCCTGTGTAAGGGATTTCGTGAACTCTGCAAGCTTAGGCATCTTCCAGGCTCGAGCTGTCAACCTGGTGGAATGGAAGGTCGAAACAAACACTGAATACTTAGGACCAAGATTATAAATTATGGCCAAAACTAGTTGCTATTCCTTCTTTTTGATCCCACATTGTTTCAACTACAAAACAAGGACCTTAAACTTGGAAAACTAGAGTTGTAATGAATTGAAGCTACTGGGACTCAAGGAAATCAGCTCATTCTTTATTTGATGTCCTCTCATCTCATCTGTCTTTCCAAAAATATCTTCTAGCTTCTCCCACACTTCATTAGGTGATGTCAATCCATCAAGATGGAAGAGGAGGTCTCTTGAAATGATTATACACAAAATACCATAGGCCTCATCCCTCCTATTGTGCCACTTAATTTTCTCTGTAGCTGGATTGGGCTCTCCCTCTATTTCCATAGTTACCCTATAGAGACCTTTCTCTCTCAAAAATATCTCCATCTCATCTTTCCACTCAAAGAAATTGAATGGAGTCAAGATGATCTTCTGAGATTGGTCCATAGCTCAGAAACTGTGCCCTCCAGTCAGCAGAATGCGCTCCCGGTCAAGATGTCGAACCTGCAATAGCAATAAGGAAGGAGTGAAATCAATATACAAAGGCTCTGATACCATGTGGAAATTGAACCCAAGAGATAGAACAATTACACTCACAAAATTGCTAATCAAACATGCAAAATTCACACAAAAGGAGACTAAAATTGGAGCATAACACTGATCCATATTCAATAAGTGTACAATAGGAAACCTTATGAAGTAATAGGCTGCTGAAATATATAATTACATGAGATATTCGAATGCATAAGGATGCCATTCGAAATGGTCAAAAAGCAGGCTTACTAAATCTAGTCAAATCCCCCATATGTGCATAAAGCAGTTTCCAAATCTACCAAGATCCTCATGAATTGGCTAAGTCAAGTAGGCAAGATAATGAGGGATGGAAAGACAACTCATACATGCTTTTATTAGGAGAAAAGGAGGGAGGATGATGTGGGAAAAAAACAAGTCAACTGTACCTATTCTATCTTTTCCTTTTGCCTTAAATATCAATAAAATAGGCATCTTTTTCAGAAA
Organism: Pseudotsuga menziesii; assembly: GCA_001517045.1. NCBI lineage: Eukaryota > Viridiplantae > Streptophyta > Pinopsida > Pinales > Pinaceae > Pseudotsuga > Pseudotsuga menziesii. The sequence continues at coordinate 364,631 of LPNX010968677.1, forward strand.
AATCAGATATGCACTTTGGAGGATCTCGAATAAAGCACACATGCTAAATTGGGTTTCCAGGATGTTTCCCAACCACTCCATGACTCATTTTTGGCATGTGTTGACTTCTAGGACTTGTAGAAGGAAACTAGCATAGAGTGGAATCTAGGAAACTAGGTAATAAGACAAAAATAATTAAAATTAATGTCTAAGGTAGGTAACTATGGGTTGATTATTCTAACAAATGTAACTTACATGGGAGAGGAAAAGACATTTTGGAGCTAGTGAGACACTTGGACTAGATTCCCTAGCTCTATGACAACAATGATGAAGATGTTATGACACTTATGACACAAATCAGATCTGAAGGCTGAAATCTGACATATTTAACATGGAAGGTCAAAAAATAGCATCCAAGGGGGAACTCATGTGAGTTGGGAAAGCTCAATGGACTCCTACTCGAATTGGGGGAAGATCGAAGGCTAGGAAAGGGAGGACACATGGAAAAGCTTGACCACACACCCTAATTCGAATTGACTTGAGTTTGGGGATGGATTGGTAGCCTTATAAGGATAAGGATTTTTATAAAATATAGCGATCAACCAAGAGAAGGGATTTTGTTCATTTGAGAAATTGTCATTTGTGAATTGTGAGAGATAGTGGATGCCTAGTTTTCTTGCCTTAGCCAATTTCGAGGGTGAAATATTCCCATCCAAGTTGGAATTTGGAGATTCCACTCAGGTCTTTCATGGAGATTTAATGGAGTCATAATTTATAGGTTCAAGCTACAAGGAAGCTCATGGACACTACAATATCATCTTGTTCTTTCATCTATTCCAAGTTTTCTTAGCATATTCTTGCTCGATGGACTGAGGCGCATTTCGTGAGCTATTGATTTATTTGAGGGAGATTCTAATGCCCCATTATTTTATTTTATGATGTAAATTATTTGTATTTCAATTTCAGAATACTCTCGGGTCAAAATACTGAAATATTTCATGTAAAAATGTTAATCAATGAAGAAATAGTGTCATTTCCCCACTATCTTGTTGTGAACCAATTTGATGTTGATGGTTTCGAATGGATAAGTAAACTACTGATGGTTTATTGATGAATGGACTTTTATTTATGTATTTAAAGTTTAGAATACTCTCAGGTCAAAATACCCAAAATATTTCATGGATAAATGTTAAACAATGAAGAAACAGTGTCATTTCCCCCAAGGTTGAAACTAGTTGTTTTGCATATGATTTAAGGGAGTTATAGCAGAAATTAAAAATTGAATGGTGATGCATATGAGTTCATATTGATTTCATTTACATTTCACCTATTTCCATTCAGAAATTTGAGTGGGATTGAGTCCATTTGGGAAGCCATTTTCAGTACTCATTGTGAGGGAATTAGCACCCCAAGTTACTAGCCACAACTCCTACCTCGACCAGAATATTAAACAAGTTTAAAGAAGCATTTAGAGGGTAATAAATATTCCCTAAACATAACATTCAAACCTTAATATCATTCATATATATTCTATGAATATTTGGGAGCATTTGGACCAATTTGGAGACCTAGACATCAAATCTAGTCAAGGATCGAAATATGAAAAAAAGTGAAAAAAATTAGTCATTTAATAAAATTTAAAAAAGGTACATTACAAGTGGTATAAGAGAATGGTATTGGAACCTGATGGTCTTAAAAATTATTCAAATCAATTATCCACCACCCTTAGAACCTAAAGTTGAAGGTTTTTTTGTTGAAGAAGAAGAAGTAGTAGAAGAAAAGGTACATTCTGTTGAAACTACGACTAACGAGGGGAAGAGATACACTAATCATGATACGGTGGAATATATTAAACTCATGCAACCTCTATTTGATGACATAACCAAGAACATGAACCATCAGCTTATGAAAGGATTCAAATTGTTGGTTAGCCAATTTGGAAGCAAATTAGGAGTAATAGGAGATACCAGTAGTTCACAATCAGAAGAAAAGAAGAGAACGAGTGAGCATATTTTCTCAAGAAAAAGACCCCATAATATACCATGTTGCCACCTAAGTTGTACTTAGTTGTTTTTTATCAAGTGAGCCTGGTGAACCAGACAAATATTTTTTGTTCGGACTTCAGAAGACCTTCGGAAGTGCTTCTGGGAAGTGCTTGTTGTACTATATCACATGTTCATACCCCCTTGGGGGAGTTGTAATAAATGTTATAGAATGATAGTGTATATAAAAGACTCAGTCTCTTAGACTTTATTTGTCAATCTGATCAGTCCAGGGTGATTTTTCCCTTGGTTATTATTGGTTGTTGAATAAACGACTGATAATTTCTAATTTTTTCACTCAATACCTCCAAAGTTGGGGTGGTCGGCTTGTCATTTAGGCATATAGAGGTTATTAGAGTCTATTTGTCAATGTATAAACATGCTAGGCATCATGGTCGAGTCATATGAACATGTCTAAGTCCCCCTAGGTTTTTTAATTTTTTAATTTTTTTTCAGTGTTTTTTATTAAAATTTAATTTTTCCAACACTTAGGCTATTTTTTAATAGTTTAATTAGAAAAATTGGTTTTGTAATAAAAGTGGGATCAATAATCAGTTTCAGTCATGTAGGTGCTCATTTTCAAGCTAAGAGCACCCAGTAAACCTATAGACCCACTATTTCCTAGTTTTGAGTGATTTTCCATCACTCGGGTCAGAAAGCCCCAAAAAATCAATTATTGATTATTTTAATTAATAAATTGATGAACAATGGAGCAAATCCAAAATCCTAGATCAATGGATTCTCAACCGATTTGATTGAAATCAGTCTCATCGGCACCAAATTGATTGGATCTGACAAATCCTTGACTGAAGGGGTGATTTGGGTGGATCCAGAGTTGAAATTCAGCCTCCTTTATGGGGAATTGTGCTCTCTCTCTCTCCTCCGCACGTGTAGGCTCTTTTGGGAGCTATGTAGTTGATGATTCACTCAAAAGATTTATGTGTCAGCTCAATCAACCCCCCGATTGACATTCAGACTCAGTAGAAGCTCAGTTCAGCTTCAAATCAAGCATTGATGGACTCTCCTTCAGCTATAGTGGTCCATCTCCTTGGGATTTGTGCCCCCTCTAGGCTGGGGTTTCAATTTTGTGTATAAATAAAGCATGGTTGCCTCCTTTTTAGTTAGTAAGAGTTGGATTGAGGAGCTATTACTTTTGTAATATTATGTAATATCTTTTTCTATTGGAATAAAGTGAAGCTTTGGAGGCAAGATGGTGTCATGTCATTGTATGTGTGGATGAGCATTGCCATGTTTTACTAAGGTAACCTATATCTATGTTCATAATTTGCTGATTGTTTGTTGATTCATTGCTAAGATTGATAATAAGTTTATTATAATCTTGATAGGAAAGGAGTTTTTTAACAAGTTTATTGGCCATCTATTTCCTTTTTTATGCATGTTTAGAGATCTAGATTCAGCATGTTTAATAAGTTTATATGCATGTTATTCTGAAATCTCTATGTATGTATTAACCGGATCTCACAAGTATTTTGGAAAGTCTTTGGATTCAGTTGGAGGTTCCTAGATTGGAGAGGATTTTGATCTAGTTTGCTTCTTCACTCTCTCCAAAACCATTCAAAGTCATAGTCCCTCGACATTCCACCGGAAAGCTCCACGGTTGATCTTCAAGGCTTCCAGCAACAAATGCTCTTCTTTTTCTCTTCCTCCTTCATTTTTTTCTAAAATCAGTCCAGTTACTTGTTTGCAGCTTTAAAAAAATTTATATATATCAATTTCAGAGTTTATTTTACATATATATTTATTCCTTAAATATCATAAACTAGATCTCACTCCTAAAAGAAAATTTACAAGCATTCTAGATCTAGTTTTAGGGAAAATTGTCCTTTTTCAAGCCTGTGAAAGTAGATATAAAGCTTGTTGAATGCATGGTTGTTTCCTTAGAATCTAAAAAATTATATTCAGCAATTTAAGTGCTTAATATTGGCTTACCACAAAGCAGGCCAAGATCCCAAGGAAATCTTGCTTCCCTTGGTTCATTTTCCGCTTCTTTAAAAACTAGTTTTAACTTAGAATTTTTGGGTAAAAAGTTTGTTCATCCAAAATTACTTTCATAGTACTTTTGGGAATATTTAAATGTGATAATCTTGATTTTTTTTAGCAGTTTTAAAATAAAATAGGAGGAGGCGCTGTCCGAAAATCATTTTTGGACCATTCGAAACCCCTCAGGGGGTCTCCGTCTTCCCAAAATTTCAATTTTTTGCAATTTGTAAACCTTTGGTCTCATTTCATATAAGGACCAGGTGGATTAATTTCAGTTTTATGATATTGTAATTTCTTCTAATAAAAGGAAAAATCTTTTCATATAGGCTCTTTCAAGCCTATTCACCATCCCCCCAGGGGGGATCCGCGTCTATTTCACTTTTTTGTATTTTTCCCTTTTTCTGTTCTAGTTTAGTATTGGCATGCAGGATTGTATACTTTGATAATATTTTTCATTATTCCATATTTTTAATTCAAAATTAATAATACTACTTACCCCACGACTTCCCGATTGACCTGCAAGGGGAAAGAGATGCGTGGTAGGATTAATTAGAAAACTGGTGTTGTGTATCTCTTATTCCATTTTCATTAATTGTTTTAATAATCATAATAAAATAAACCCCTCCTTGATTCCCCGATTGAGCTCCACTTGGACCGAAAGAGGTTCCTGGAGGGTTTTCTTTTTAATAACACCTCTTTTAAAATTTACTAAAAATAGCAAAGACTCCAGTGTGTATGCTCTATACTTGGCTGTGGTTCATTTGATCAGTCAAGCTGCATCAAAAGCACTTGAGTGACTAGATTAATTAGTATTCACCTCCCAAATTAACAAACCATCAGGCGAAAATCCAACGCCTCGAATGAACTGTAAATGGTGTCAAAATACCCAAAGGAGTGGGAACAACTAGAAAGTGGCCTCGAAGTGTCAATCTCTGTCACACCCTGATGGGTATGTTATGAACAATAGTCTCCAAGACTCAGTTCCAGCTGACAAACACCTTGCCGATAGTTGTGAAAGTTCACTTTTGGACATACTCCAAGTACCCCTCGGGTATATCTGGAGTTCCCTTTTCGCCTAATTTAATTCATTCACAATCCACATTAATTTAAAATCTACCAAGAGACATTTGAAAAACATTCATTCTTTCAAGCGCATGTAAGCACATCATTTTCTTTGTTGACTTCATTTAAGGAAATGGTGATTTATTTGATCATTTCTTTCGATTATATATATATTGAGTGTCATTACTATGCTTATCTGTTTTAAATCTTGTATCTTGTTATCTTTCATTTCCACTAGTTAATTTCAAACAACTCCTAAACAACTTAATCAATATAACACCATCACACTAAGTAATTAGCCTTAGTAATTTAATAAGGTCTACCCCCCTTGGTTTTGTTAGGAGTTAGCCTGAACGGAGGAGTTAAGAACAAGGTGACAGCCTTGACTCGAGACTTGCCCCCAAGGACACACCAAATAGCTTGAAGATTTCTACCACGTAACCCAGGTGTGTGAAAGGCGGCAACATACCCCATGAATTTGCAGATCACACCAAGTCATATTCCACCTAAATTTCTTGTACCCAAAGAAGAGCCTAACATTCAACTTGAAATTGCTACAATGGCAAAAGAATGGGATAAATTTAATGAAGATTGTAAAAGAAGTGTACCATTTGATCAAGACTTTCTTGCTGCAAACAAACTCAAAAAGAAGGAAGATAATAAGTCTCTATACAAAAAAAAGTCTTAAATTGTGCCATTAGTAAAGTGCCACTCCCTACTTTTGATAGTTCTTCTAAAAGTTCTGCTAACACTTGGGTGCAAAAATTAGATGTGTATTTTTAGTTGAATCCAATGGTGGAAGAAGATGCCTTAAAAATGGCCATATTGCACTTGGAAGGAGATGCCAATGTATGGTGGTTACATGGCCTGAAAACTTTGGGTCGTGATCAGGTTAAAAAATATGGAGAATTTATTGACAAGGTACTAGAGATATTTGAGCAAAAATATCCTGAATTGTCTTTCAAAGAACTAGACCAATTGAAGAAAGTTGGGACCCCTACTGATTATATGATGGAATTTCAAAAATTATCATTCAAGGTGGCTGATGTGTCTATGGGAAGGTTAGTATTTTTGTTCACTAAAGGATTGGATGAACCCTTAAAAGGTTTTCTCAAAGCCCACAAGCCCACTACATTAAAATATGCAATGAGCTTTACCAGAGATCTCCAAAATGTGCTTCCTAGAACAAGATTTTCTCCCAAGCCTAACTTCAAATTTGAAAAGAAACCTTGGAAAATTTTTGCACCTGATAAGAAGCATTTGCAGAGAGATTCAATTGAAAATAATAATAAATAAGGACTAAACAGGGATGAACTCCGAAGAAAAAACATGTGCTTCACATGCTTTCAACCATGGACACTGGGCCATAAATGCACTAAGGGAAAAGCTCAATACATAGAAGTATTTTCTAATAATGATGAGTATGAAGGGGGTATGGATGAAGAAGGACACAATTCATATCAAGAGGAAGCATATGAGACAGTAGCTGAAGAAGAAATACAAGAAGAAAATCATCCTTCATTAGACAAAGCAATGAATGGCAGTACTTTTAGCAGTGCCTCGCTATCACACTATTTGATGCAAGGGTGTGGTATTAGGACAAAGAGATTCAGTTTTGCTAGATGAAGGAGCCACAAATAACTTCATTGATGTATATATGGTGGAGAAAATAAATATACCTACTAAACCATTCGATGGCTTCACAATTGTCATTCCATGTCACAACACAATGCAATGCAAAACATGCGTTCCAAAGCTGTAAGTCACAGTAGGTAACTATAATTTGTTGATAGTTTTTATGTGGTTGATTTTGCTGATACTAATGTGGTTTTGGGAGTGCAATTTTTGAATTCTATAGGGGAGCATACAGTAAATTATCAAATTCCTAAGATGAAATTTCAAGATTCAAAGGGTGTACTAAGGGTTGTGAGAGGGAAGCATAATTACCCAAATCAAGTAGTGACTTGCAATAGTATGATATCTATATTGAGGCATGGGGACATAGAATGGGTGGCTGAATTTCATATCACATCTCCCAATCCAAGCATAAAGGTTTTTTAAAACCCAAAGGAGATGAAGAAACTATTGAAAAAGTATGAAAAAGTTTTTAGAGATATTCCACATGGTAGACCACCTGATAGGGGGGTTGAGCACAACATTGTTTTGGAGGAGGGTAATCCACCTATTCAAATACCATCTTATAGACATCCCAAGAAATTCAAAGATGATATTGAGAACTCCATCCAAGAACTCTTACAGTTGAGACTCACTAGACCAAGCTCTAGCCCTTATGCTTCTTTAGTAGTGTTGGTAAAGAAAAAATATGGAACCTTGAGGATGTGTATAGATTTTAGAGCTTTGAATAAGAAGACAATAAAGAATAGGTATCCTATTCCTAGGATTGATGATCTCATGGATGTTCTATTTGGTGCCAAATATTTCTCCAAATTTGACCTTAGATCGGGTTATCACCAAATTCGAATGAAGGAAGAAGATGTGAAAAAGACTGCTTTTCGATGTCATTATGGTCACTTTGAGTTTCTTGTTATGCCATTTGGATTAAACAATGCTCCAACCACATTTAAAAGATGCATGAATAGAATAATTTGCAAGCATATTAGAAGGTTTTTTTTGGTCTTCTTTTATGATATTCTCATTTACAGTAAAACTTGGGAAAAGAATTTGCATCATCTAGAGATTCTGTTGAGAACTTTGCAAGAACGGTCCTTGTTTGCTAAGATGTCTAAATGTGAATTTGGGATGAAGGAACTATTGTATATTGGGCACATTATTGGGAAAGAAGGATTGAAATTACACATGGAAAAAATTAGGGCTATCTTAGAATGGTCATCACCAAAAACATCACTGAATTAAGAGGCTTCATTGGAATATGCACCTATTATAGAAATTTTGTGAAAGGGTTCTCCAAGTTGAATTCTCCACTCACTGATTTGAATAATAAGGATGATTTAAAGTGGGATGAAGAGAATGAAATGCCTTCCAAAAAATGAAATAGTTAATGGGTAGTTGTCCCATATTTGCATTGCCTGATTTTTCTAAGCCTTTTGTTGTTGAATCTGATGCTTCAGGTGGAGGAATAGGGGTTGTCCTAAATCAAGGCCAACACCCTATAGATTTGTTGGAGCAGGGTAGTCGCAAGGAGGATGCCATAGAACCTGGTCCAAGATGCTTGAGTCCTTGGCCAACAAATTAGAATCACTTCGGGTGAGACTTCAGGCTGCTCCGCGGTCTGTCGCCGAAAGGGCCAGTGAGCTAGGGGTGTTGTTAGTTAAATACAATAAACTCGGGTCTGCCCACCATAGCCAACAAATGGTTCCATTGTCGGTTTTGAACAAACAAAGCATTGATGTTTTGGTGGTGTCCTATGAGAGACGAACTCAACGAGTGGGTTTGGTCTAACTAGAAAGAGTTTGCCGAACGAGAGAACAGGAGTCCTAAGCTGAGTACAGAGGCCTAGTTACAAAAACATATCATTACAAACCTGCATGCGATATTTTTTGTGACCTTTGGAAATGAGCTCTACGATTGGTTATCAAATTTGACTAATACAAGCATATTCAAGAAGAAAAGAAACATTGTATGGACACCGGAGCTGATTCAGACCGTGAAGGACCTTGATAATCCGCTTACGAGGACAATAGACTTCTAGCTTGCGAGTGTGCTAGAAGGCTTTGTCACAAAGTTTGCAGTTGACCAAAGAAAGAGCTTCAGTGAGGCTGAGCACTACTTCTTGAAAGGATATCGCGATAAGTACCTCAGATCTTTAAACTTGTCCATTAAGATGCTATTACATGAAAAAGGAACAATGGATCTAGTTTCAGATGAATAAGTAGAGATAGTAATGTCACAAGAGTTTGAAAGTGATTTTGATGACATTGGATGAACACGTAGTGGAAAGAAGTATAAAGTAGATTTCAGATCTCCAATATTTGAAGACAGCCCAGATAATACTAGACAACAGAGTCATAGTACCACAGAAGGTTCAGAAGGGGGTATCCCTTACCACCCTTATACCCCACAGAAACAGACCGGCACTCAGAACAATCCCATAGGAACTCCATCCAATAGCTCACAGACAGTACCTACCACTGCTACATCACCTTCAACTACACCGCCGAGTGGTAGTAACATAGTAAACCAACATCCACCATGAAGAAATAGAATGGGGGATGATATGAAGCTACCTATTTTTAAGGGTACAGGAGCAAAGGACCCAGAGAAACATTGGTTTCTATGTGAAGCCATGTGGACCATTAAAACCATCAACGACGATAATCTTAAACTTGTACAGTTGGTCACCACACTAAGAGATCATGCCTTAACATGGTATATCAAGTATACCACAGTACCCAGAACACTAGTCTAGGTCAAGACCACCATGATTAAAGAGTTTAAGAAACCCAAGTCTGAGTCACGGTGCATAACAGAACTCAAAGACATCAAGCAGTTACCTACAGAGTCGGTGTGGGACTTCGACCAGAAATTCAAAGCCCTTATAGACCAAGTCAGTTTTGAGTTTACGCCGGAGCAGCATAAGGAATGGTTTATCACAGCACTGCTCCCTCACATCAGACTGCCCTTAATGCAGCAGAAACTCCAGATGCAGGATGATGCGTTGGAGATGGCAATGAAACTAGAGGCTTCACCTCTAGCTGAGACTAGCACAGGAATGGAAACTTTACAAAACCAATTGGGTAATCTCACGATACAGTTGCATGAGCTTAATAAAGGAAAAGAGGTTGTGCAAGACATATGGTGCGTAAGATGTAAAGCACACAGCCATGCTAAGGATGACTGTCCCATTTTTGTAGAATATATAGCAACAGGGGCTCCTAACCCCTTACCATAGACCCACGAGCCATGGTGTGAGATATGCAAAACGTGAGGACACCTACCTCACCATTGCCCTCTACTTCAGAAGTATGTGCAGACACCTAAGAACTTATACTGCGTCTTCTGCAAGTCTGTAGGACATGAGGAACAAGATTGCTGAGCCTATGATCTCATGGTCAGGAGCAAGCAAGACTTGTACAGATTTCAATCAGAAACACAGGGTCCAGTAGCAGGACCACAGCAGGATCCGGCTTATGGTGGCCGTGGAGGAGGATTCAGAGGACGAGGACGTGGTGGAGGCTTCAGCTGTGGAGAAGGCTTTGGCCGTGGTCGCGGACCAGTTACTTGTTACAACTATGGAGTTGTAGGACATTATGCTAGGGACTGTCAGAGCCCCACTACCACATGTAATTATTGTAAATCTTATGAGCACACTATTGAGGAATGTCCTACCTTGATAGCTAAGATCAGAGAACCTAAGCTAGCAGCACACCAGAACATCCAGCTTATTGCTGCTGAGTAGGACGAGCCAGAACCAAGAGTCCATATTGTGACTCGTAGCGGTGTTTCCACCAGTGGGACCACGCAAGAAACTGAATAGAACACAGGTCAGGAGTAGGTGCGCAGAGCTCCTAACAAAGCAACACCACTCGACCTGTAGAAGAACAAACAGACATTTCAGGAAGCTAAGGCTTTCGTTGTTGACCCTATGCAATCAGGATCTCATGTACCACCGTCTAGGGGCGTACCGCAGCAAGTACCTTGTGGCGATAGCCTTGTACAGACATCGCAGGATACCACATCGGGAATATGTGATGAAGATGAGATGGCAGGAAGTGTACATTCCTTCCTACGGATTTGTCTAAAACTTGTAAGAAATGAGCAAGCTATCACAGAACTTCAGCGCATCATAGATCAGTGTCAGCCATCTTCTTCTGTGAGCAGTACACAGCGTGTTGTTCATAATATTACAGGACATACAAGAACAGGAAGAGAGATGCGACTCACAGCTCAGATTGGAGAATTTGAAATGGATGAGGTGATCCTAGATCTAGGATCAGATGTAAACATTTTGATTAAGCAGACATGGGAACAGATGGGTATCCCTAAGTTAGTCAGATCACCTATCCATCTGAGATTAGCTAATCAGCAACGAGTAGCACCTATGGGTCGGTTACTGCAGGTGCCAGATGACATTGACAGAGTTCACAGCTTTGCGGACTTTGAAGTTATAGAAATCATTGGCGATAGTAAACCATATCCAGCACTACTAGGCATTGATTGGGAGATCGGTAACATGGCTGTTATCAACCTAAAGAGAAGACAAATGACCTTTGAGGACACGCAGATCCAGGTCATCGCACCGTTGGATCCTTTTCAAGGTCCTAGATATATTGAACCTATCCAAGCAGGGGAGGAGGCACATAACATGGAGAGCCTCTATCAGATGACCACAAACCAGAGTGACTATGTTAACCCAACTGCTGAAGGGAACATTAGTTGGCAATGCGACAGCTCATGCGCATCGGATTCAGATGTTGGTCTAGAGAACTGGCAGAATAGACTTCATGAAGTCTCAGCGCATAGATGTGCGTACTTGACTAAGTCACTGCGATGGATTGGTGCAGAGATCAATGAGATTCCAGCATTTCATGGTCTAACAGATATCCAGGACTTTCTCGAGCAGTTTGAACAGCAAAATCCTTACGAGCAGAGGATCGCAGCTATGGATCTTGCAGTAGGAGCCACACCTGCAAGATGGTGGTATGCACACAAAGAGAATATCGCATCATGGGATGATATTAAGAGATTGATGGCGATCAGATTCTCTATCGACAGATATTATGTCCAGCAAAAATACACAGGAGAAAACAAAAAGGGGAAGAAAAGGCCAAAAACAAGGTGGAAGAAGGCCCAAAAACTGTTAAATTTCCATATGCTTAGCTAAGACATCAGTATTTCATTTCATTTTCATAACAAAAGCATATACACAGGATCACTAAAAGATAGACAACCACAACCATACAAAAGGAACACAAAGATTTATCCTGGGAAAACCCTAAAGGGAAAAACCCAGCAAAAGCTTCCTCAATATAGATGCCCCAAAAAGATAAAAGATAAAACTAGCAAGGAGATCAAAGCCTGATCCTCCTCCTTCTCCAGCTACTTCTCTTCTCCACTAATGCGCTACACAAGTGAGAGTGTATGTCGCTCAAATGAGGAGCACTACACCTCTATTTATATTCATCCGTTTACTTAAGTTAACTCATTTGACATGTAGGCTCGAGTTAAATCATGTAGGCTCGAGTTACACATGTAGGCTCAAGTAACCACACTGGGGTGTTGATGACCCACCTTTACAATTAGAGGGGACTACCTCATGACTCTTATTAGTTCTTCCGATTAGGAGCATCGGGGTACAATGTAATACAAGTGGTTCTCCTGGTAGGACCATCGGGGGCCATAAAAAGATACATATAGAATATTCTTAGAAGTTACAATATTTCAACACTCCCCCTTAACGAGAAGGGTATTCTACAGCAACATCAACAACAACAAGAGTAGAGATAGGGGACATCATCAACATCAAGAGGGTAACACATCTATAAATCATTGGAAGCTTTTCAACATCATGTAGTCTTCATCTTCAATCTTCAGTCTTCAACATCAGCAACATCTTCAGTCTTTGATCTGCAACATCTTCAGCATTTTGATCTTTCAATTAGCAACGACATCTTCAGCACTTGGACCTTTTGATCAGCAACAACATCTTCAGCATTTTGACCTTTCGATCAGCAAC
>LPNX010968677.1:377476-398653 GCA_001517045.1 Pseudotsuga menziesii
TCATACTTTGATCTTTTGATCAGTACATCATCATCATCATACTCTAATCTTTCGATCAGTACGGCATCATCATCAGCAGCAACAACCTGCAATCCACAACTCAAAGACAAAAAGTCTTTGGATCACTTTTGGACTTAAAGTCCAGGGATGACACAATCCCACCACATTCTTGACAACCAAAGTTACCGGATTGATTACGGGAGAATCAGTCCCTATCACTTTAGGACTAAGTCCAATGACGATGCAATCCTACCACATTCTCGAGGACCGAAGCCACCAGATTGATTACGGGAGAATCAATCCCTATCACTTTAGGACTATTTCCAAGGATGATGCAATCCTACCACATTCTCAAGGACCGAAGCCACCGAATTGATTATGGGAGAATCAGTCCCTATCACTTTAGGACTATGTCCAAGGATGATGCAATCCTACCACGTTCTCGAGGACCGAAGCCACCGGACTGATTATGGGAGAATCAGTCCCTATCACTTTAGGAATATGTCCAAGGATGATGTAATCCTACCACATTCTCGAGGATAGAAGCCACCGGATTGATTACGGGAGAATCAGTCCCTATCACTTTAGGATGATGTCCAAGGATGATGCAATCCTACCACATTCTCGAGGACCGAGGTCACCAGATCTATTATGGACAGATATCCCGGGATGATACAATCCCTCTTCATTCTCGAAGACTGAGGTATCCAGATCACTTTAAGGCAAGTTCCCAGGGATGATACAATCCCACCACGTTCTTGAGGACCAAGGTCACCAGATCTATTATGGACAGATGTCCTAGGATGATACAATCCCTCTTCATTCTCGAAGACCGAGGTCTCCTGATCACTTTAGGGCAAGTGCCCAGGGATGATACAATCCCACCACGTTCTCGAGGACCAAGGTCACCAGATCTATTGTGGACAGATGTCCCGGGATGATACAATCCCTCTTCATTCTCGAAGACCGAGGTCTCTGGATCACTTTAGGGCAAGTGCCCAGGGATGATACAATCCCACTGCAACATCACTACTCCCCCTTTCGGGGAAGATATTTTCGAACCACACCAAGCTTGTCTCGAAAGTGTTCGAAATCTACTCGAGGCAGGGGCTTCGTGAGTACATCGTCATCCAAACCATCATCATCTACATCTTCAGTATGTGAATACTGAACTATCACCATATGTATCTCCAGTATGTGAATACTGAAAGCATCATCATCTATATCTTCAGTATAGAAATACTGAATCACCATCATCTGTATCTACAGTATGTAAATATTGAAATATCATCTATATATTCAGTATGGGAATACTGAAATCATCATCATCTCTATATTTAGTATAGAAATATTGAATCACCATCATCTGCATTTACAGTATCATCATCTGCATCTTATCTTGTATGTAGAAATACCGGATTTCTACGTGTTACGTCGGAACACAGGGTTATTTGTCATCACAACTATGTTTATCACATAGAATCATTGTAGTGTCCATCTTCAGGTCAAAGAGAACTGATATCAGCTTCTGAATCCATATGGCTTCACAACTTAGTAGAGCATTCTGCTATGTATTCTGCTTCAACCGTGCTAAGAGAAACACTGGATTGTTTCTTGCTAAACCATGAACTCTTAGCAAACCTCAAACAAAAGCATCTACTTGATGTACTTTTCCTGTCTGAGATACTTCCAACCCAATCTGCATCTATGTATCCATACAATCTATACTCATGGCTACCATCATAGTATAGACCAAAGTCTATAGTCCCTTTCAAATATCTCATCACATGTTTTGCAGCTACTAGGTGAACCCGTCTTGGTTGAACAAGATATTGACTTAAGGTGTTCACAGCAAAACAAATGTCTGGTTTGGTATTTGTTAAGTACATCGATGACTCAATGATCTATCTATAGTGAGTCACATCCACTAACTCTAATGAGTCATCAGCTAACAGCTTCAGGTTGGAGTCCATGGGTGTGACCATGACTTTGCATTCCAACATATTGAAACTCTTCAATATCTCTACCATATACTTTCCCTGGTTGAGAAATATTCCTTTTGAACTTTTCCATACTTCCAGACCTAGGAAATAATGCATTAACCCAAGGTCTTTCATCTCAAATTCTTATGCTAGTTTCTTCTTGCTTTCCATGATCTATTTCTCATTCCATTTCAAGAATAAGTCATCCACATATAGTAATAGAATTATAGGTACATCTTCTACAACCCTGTAGGAAATTTTAGGATCGACTTTACTCTTGGCAAAGCCCATGCTCATCAGGAAACTATCTATTCTTCCATACCAAGCTCTGGGAGCTTGCTTCAGGCCATAAAGGGCCTTCTTCAACTTGCATACTTGATTCCATCTGTCTTCAACTTCAAATCCTCATGACTATTCGATGTAAAACTCTTCCTCAATCATACCATTAAGGAAGTCTTGTCTTTACTTCATCATGGAAGAAACTACCATGATAGTTTTGAAGGAAGTGTACCTTGCTTCCTGGAGTAAGTGTCTCTTCAGAATTAATTCCCTCTTTCTGATAGAAACCTCTAGCCACAACTCTTACCTTAATTCTATCAGCAACATATCTTATCTTGCAAATCCATTTGGAAGATACCACATTCTTGTTTTCTGGTTTGAGTACTATATCCCAAACATCATTCTAGTATCATAACATCTTCTATGAGTTTGTCTTCTCAGGTCATCAACATATCCTAGTCTTCTGCATTCAGCCTTGAAGGTTGGAACCCAATTTACTCTTGGTAAATTCTCGATCCATCACAAAGCTATCCATCATGTCGTACCATGTCGAACTCAGATATAATTTTCTGTAGTCACTCCCCCTAATGTGGAGTATCATCTTCCCTCTTCATTATGTACAGGTGGTTCTATGCTTGATATATACTGGTCAATAGAGTATGTCATGTCATAGTCTATTCTTTCTGGGGAGAATCATGAACCTTGATTTGTACACTTGTTCCATCATATCGTATACATCATTCCCCATGATCGACTATTATTCTTTGATCATAGCTTATTTCATAGCATTCTTTTCTTCATCTTGAGTTATCTCTTGTACCCATGGTGGTATTCATCCTTCAAGGTGGATCTACCACTCTCTGAAGCTCTTTCTTCCGTCATGGTGTCTCTAACCCTGGGAGTTTCAGATTCATGTTTATTAGAGTGAATCTTGAATTGTCATCACTTGTTCTTCGGAACAAGTCTCATCCTTCTTTTCTTGTAGGAGGTTGTATGTGACCTTTCCTACAATTCAAATGCACCAATTGCATGGTTAGAACTATTTCATAAAACATATGCATAATGACAAATTCTTATGCATCATGCAACTGTTTAGTCGATACAACATTCATCCATATCTCACATAAACTTTCTAGATGCCTTCCATCTCCACCATGACATTAATGATATTGTGCACTAATCCAATATGTCAGCAAAGAGGTTTGATAAGTAGCAATGGAGAGTTGTATAGCACCATGAGATACTTACCCATCACATGCATATTAGTAGTATACAGTCATTAATGCAAACAATCTATCATGCATAACACATCAACTGAATATAATCAAATGCATAACAAAACAATATCATTAAATGACAATTGAATACTTATCTTTTGTTTGTTTCGTGGGTAGACTCCTTCTTGATCATTCTGCTTCATCTTCTTCTTCATTCATGAAATTATCATTTCTTATCCAGATGATAATATGGATAAGAGGTTCTTTAAGAATTGAGTTCTTCATATTCCTCATCACTTGAGGGATCTTCTTTGAATGGTGAGAGCTTGATCTTCAATTGCTTCCATCTTTCTTCCTCTCTTCTTATGAGAAGAGCTTCTTCTTCTTCCCAAAGTCTGTTGAAATTAATTACTTCCTTATGGCACACATTCTTTGCATGAATGAATCCCATGATCCTGGGTGGCCATTCAAGGTGGCTATCACCACTTCTGCATTCTCCACTTCTTCTTCTACCGCTTCAAGTTGTTCTGCATTCTGGATCTTCACATTCTTCAACTGTTTTCTCAAAGCCATCTTCTGATTTAAGTTCTTATCTTCATAGATTGGTCAATGGATCAAACATCTTCAGTGTCTTTGGGGAGACACTTGTGGTACAAGTTGATTCATGACTGAATCAGCAATGATCTTCTTGGCCTCGACCAAGTTCTTCTTGTGTAAGGCTTCTAGCCTCATCTCCCTCTGGAACTGGAACCTCTATACTCATGTAGGTGTCCAAACCATTTTCTTCACAGAGATCATATACTTCTAGGCTTGGAATTTGTCAACTTCACCAAGCTTATCATCAAGCTGATGTGATAGATCACTTTGAAATGAAAACCTCAAATGAAAATAGCAAAGGATTAGATCTTACCGATTTGAGGTGTCCGTCTTGGTTCCGAAGCTCACTGATCTAGGGTTTGTCACAGAAACTCTAATTTTCAAAAATTGGAATCTTTTAGATCTGATTGGATAGACATATAGATCTCTTCAATTGGAGCTGTCCAATGTACTCCTTTTCTTAAAACAGTGGAGGGAAGCTCCCGGAACAGGAAGCCCTAGATTTCAAATTTCTTCTGCAGAAATTCCTGTTACTGTTTCTGTGATATCTCTGACGTTACTAATCCTATGTGTCTAAAATTTCTCACAGAGGTAACCTTGCATGTCCCTGATCCAACACCATAGGTTTCATCAGAATTTGTTTTACCATTTTGGATTTATGAGCCTTTTCCCAAGGTGACCGGTTACATGACTTTTCAAAACAGTGAAGTTGTACGGCATGCCATGTGTCACTGGTTCATCTTCTAAGTCTGATATTTGTACCACTAAAATTAAATTCCATGACCTTTCTAGGACATCTTTATTAATTCCATTTGGACCTCTATAGACAAAGATATTGCAGTTCTCCCCAGGTGTCCTGTTTAGGGATGAATTTTGGAAGAGGCTAGAACCCTAACTTGGAGGGATAATATCTCCCAGAATATAGCGAATATGAGGCTGCAATTTGGACACAGTGTACATCAGGATTTGATATTCATCCCCTAAAATTTTATTCCCCTGATACTTCACCAATATCGGGATATAGCGAATGTACCAAAACTTATCCGTTTTAGTACTTAGGGTTTTTCTAGCTAGGGGTCAAACTAGGGTTTGACTTTCCCAGAGTTTCACCCAACCAAATTTCTTGATCCAGGTCTCTAAACTTTGGTTTTGATGAGGAGAAAAATCCTATGCTGGTCTCACTCAAAAATTCCTCTTCTATAGAAAGCCCTAATTTCTGCATCGAAAACTGAAAATGCTCGGAATCGAATTCCGCTTCGACAAAAAGATGTGCCCTTCAATGGAGAGTCAGCCTAACATACTTTTGCTGATGGATTGTGGAGAGAGACCAAAAAAGTAAGAATCCCTAGATTCTGTAGCTGCACAATGTCTTCTTCTCAGGTTAGCTTTGATACCATGTTAAATTTCCATATGCTTAGCTAAGACATCAGTATTTCATTTCATTTTCATAACAAAAGCATATAAACAGGATCACTGAAAGATAGACAAGCACAACCATACAAAAGGAATGCAAAGATTTATCCTAGGAAAACCCTAAAGGGAAAAACACAGCAAAAGATTCCTCAATATAGATGCCCCAAAAAGATAAAAGATGAAACCAGCAAGGAGATCAAAGCCTGATCCTCCTCCTTCTCCAGCTACTTCTCTTCTCCACTAATGCGCTGCACAAGTGAGAGTGTGTTTCGCTCAAATGAGGAGCACTACACCTCTATTTATATTCATCCGTTTACTTAAGTTAACCAATTTGACATGTAGGCTCAAGTTAAATCATGTAGGATCGAGTTACACATGTAGGCTCAAGTAACCACACTGGGGTGCTGATGACCCACCTTTACAATTAGAGGGGACTACCTCATGACTCTTATTAGTTCTTCCGATTAGGAGCATCGGGGTACAATGTAATACAAGTGGTTCTCCCGGTAGGACCATCGGGGGCCACAAAAAGATACATATAGAATATTCTTCGAAGTTACAATATTTCAACAATTATAAGGGTAGAATTCATTTGGTTCAAGATTCAAAGCTCAATTACAAAATTTTGCAAGAAGCACATGATTCCCCACTAGCTGGCCATCAAAGGATCTTTAAAACTAATAGGCAATTGAAGAAAATATTCTTTTGGAAGGGGTAAAATTAATATGTTCAGAAATATGTGAATGAATGTAAGTTATTTCAGCAAAACAAATCATAACTTACACGCCCAGCTGGTTTATTGCAACCATTTCCCATTCCAGGGCAAAAATGGGATAGTATCTCAATAGACTTCATCACCGAGTTGCCCAAATATTTGGGTAAGGATTGCATATATGTAGTAGTGGATATATTGAAAACATTTGCTCATTTATTTGTTTTTACATCATATTTTAGTGCTGCACAAGTGGCTGATATTTGTTTCAAAGATATATTCAAATTGCATGGGCTCCCCAAGAGCATTGTAAGTGATAGAGATAGTAGATTCATGGGTGCTTTTTGGCAAAAAAAATTTATATTGGTGGGTACTCAATTGACTACAAGTACAAGATATCATCCACAAACTGATGAAGAAACCAAGAGGGTGAACCAATGGTTGGAAGGGTACCTAAGAAACTATGTGGGAGAGAATCAAAAAGCATGGACAAAATGGCTACACTTGGGTGAGTTTTGCTACAACACCACTTTTCATATGTCAACAGGGATGTCTCCTTTCAAATGTTTATATGGTTATGATGCACTTACCTTTGTTGAGATGATATTTGGTGATTGTAGAGCTCCAAAAGTTAAAGATTGGGTGGAAGAGAGCCAAGAAATTTTAAATCTTTTGAAAGACAATTTGCAGGTAGCCCAAAATCAGCAAAAACAATATGCAGATAGACATAGAGAAGAAAATACCTTTCAGGTTAATGATTTAATATATTTGAGGTTGCAGCCATACAAACAAACCACGGGGGCATCACCTAGGGACCAATATGATATCACGTCCGTTCATATTGGGGGGGTTAAAATTAAAAAATTAAAAATCAATATATTGGGGGTATATTAGGGGTAACTAGGGGTTTTTTTTTTACTATTTAAATATCCAATATGCTGGGGTATGTTTTATTCAACATTTTTGCCCGCGCCGTTCACCAATCCTCCAAGCCTGCTAGGTGCCTACAAGCTGCTTCTGCTTGTGGTCTGAGTGCATTTGCAACAAGCTGAGGTGCCTGTAAGTTGGGTTTGCTTGTGTTCTAAGTGCACCTGCATGTGTTGCATAGATTTTTCAAGTGGTTTTCTCCATCGTTTTGCTGGGTTTTCTGGATAACAAGGGCATGTTGCTCCTTGGGTTTTTTGTGGGTTTTCTCCACGTTTTCTCCATCGTGTGGCTGGATAACAGGGTGTTTTTTCAAATCGGAGCAGTGGTAGCAGTGTTTTCTGGAAAACGAGGGCGTGTTGCTTCTTGGATTTTTTGTGGGTTTTCTCCACATTTTCTCCATCATGTGGCTGGATAACAGGGCGTTTTTTCAAATCAGAGCAATGGTAGCATTGTTTTCTGGAAAACAAGGGCATTTTGCTCCTTGGGTTTTCTCCACGTTTTCTCCATCGTGTTTTCTAGCTGGATAACGGGGCGTTTTTTCAGCAGCATTGCAGTGGTAGTAATGTTTTCTGGAAAACAAGGGCGTTTATTCACTGTTTTGTGGTCATGGATTTGTGGTGGGTTTCTCTGGTGCTGGAGGAGGCACATTGGAGAGCCATTGCATAGCATTCTTGGAGGTAAGTTGTATTGTGTTTAATCTTTGATGAAAAATTCCTATGGTCAGGGGCCATTTAGTGGACTTGATCTTTCAATTCATACTTCACTTGCCCTCCCTATAGGTTCCAGTATTTACATGTAAGTTAAGCCCTAATGATTCTATCGTATTCAATATGAGAAAAGGTTATGGTAATAGAGAAGTCAAATCATTGTTACCCTTATTCATTTTATTCCAATAGAACACTAGCTTAACGGGATTAGTAGTTCTAGTTTCAACAGGTGTACATAGTGATTACGAGTTCTACATGCTTACTCTGATTACTGATGCTGAGTAACATGATTGATGTTATCATTGCCCTCACTACAGGTTCCAGTATTTACATGTAAGTTAATCCCTAATGATTCTATCATATTCAATATGAGAAAAGGTTATGGTAATAGAGAAGTCAAATCATTGTTACCCTTATTCATTTTATTCCAATAGAACACTAGCTTAATGGGATTAGTAGTTCTAGTTTCAATAGGTGTACATAGTGATTACAAGTTCTACATGCTTACTCTGATTACTGATGCCGAGTAACACGGTTGATGTTATCATTGCCCTCCCTACAGGTTCCAGTATTTACATGTAAGTTAAGCCCTAATGATTCTATCGTATTCAATATGAGAAAAGGTTATGGTAATAGAGAAGTCAAATCATTGTTACCCTTATTCATTTTATTCCAATAGAACACTAGCTTAATGAGATTAGTAGTTCTAGTTTCAACAGGTGTACATAATGATTACGAGTTCTACATGCTTACTCTGATTACTGATGCCGAGTAACACGATTGATTTTATCATTGCCCTCCCTACAGGTTCCAGTATTTACATGTAAGTTAAGCCCTGATGATTCTATCGTATTCAATATGAGAAAAGGTTATGGTAATAGAGAAGTCAAATCATTGTTACCCTTATTCATTTTATTCCAATAGAACACTAGCTTAATGGGATTAGTAGTTCTAATTTCAACAGGTGTACATAGTGATTTCGAGTTCTACATGCTTACTCTGATTACTGATGCCGAGTAACACGATTAATGTTATCATTGCCCTCCCTGACCTGGTTTATAGGGGCACTCTTTAGTACATATTGAGCTTGGATCAAACAAAAACATAATAGCAGTTGCTTCGGAAAATCTGAAAGTAAGTCCATGTCCACATGCATTTGCTGAATGGATGGTCTGAAATGTGGATCTCTTTTAGGATTTTTGCATAAAATCCAATTTTATGTTTGTCTGAATTACATGTTTTTTAAAGGCATCAAGTCTGGCTGCGATGTAAATTGATTTTGCTTTAGCTTATATGTAAGTTTAAAATCCAATTAGAAGGCTTGATACACTTAATTTTTTAATAAGGTTATGGATGAAGGAAAAAGAGACAACGTGAAGAGTGATCAAAGAATTTATGCTACACCATTACATATTATATCAAAGCTGGACGTTGTTAATCACAACTTTCCATTAGAGCTGCATAAATATTTTCGTAGTTGTTGGTGGCAATGAATCAAGGAACTATCTTTCCTAGATGGCAGCCAATGATTACTTTGGGCTTAGCCGTGGAAATCATTTGTGTGCATTCATTTTTTTATCTGAATTTATACAACAAATTGATTGGTTGGTGCATGGTCACATTAGTGTTTACCCAAATTTATACAGTACATTGATTGTCTAGAGCATCGGTGTGTTTGTCCTGCTTAGAGTCTCTCTTAATATCAGTGACTTGCATAGCTTTAATATCATATATCGGTCAACATAACTAGATATTTTGTTTATCTCCACATTTATTGAATAACTAAAAACATAAAAACAATATAGCATGGATGAATGAGGTTGATTTGGAGAATGCAAACAAAATAACAGGAGCTATTATATATAATCATGCATTAACAGGAGCTATTATATATAAGCATGCATTCCAGGACCTTGGACTATTGAGCTATTATATATGAGAAAAGGGAAGAATATATATTCCTAAGAATATATTTTTTGCACATTTCAAGTTGACTCGGTGGAGAACTTGGATCCATTGATGTAAGCATGCAGTGACCTTGGAGTAGCTAGTAAACAAAAAAATATTTATGAAGTAGGCATTATTCCTCTGTTTTCCTGGTACCATCAGCTATTGTGTTGTTTCCACAGGAAATGCCAACAATTCTGAAAATCATACAAGTATAACCATATGGCTGTTCAAAACCAAACAGATCTACTAGGACAAGTTTGCAGTCAGATTTAGTGCTCTTCCTGCCCATATTTACTGCTGAAAAACATCCTTGTTTTGCTGCCAATCTGCTACTAGTTTACAGGCCTCCAGAAATGTAAGAAGTCATGTTGTAGATGGGTATTTGTAGGCTTTGATTCTTCCATAAATCCAAGGAATAACACACTTATAGACATGTCTGAAAAGGCATCATCAGTCTGCTCTGTCACTGCTATTTTGTCCAAAATTTTCTGGAGCAAAACCTAAAAACATCCTTGTAGCTGTTGCCCTTAATGTCCTCTCTACAATGTGCCACATTTATTATTTCCTGCCCAGACTACTATCTTCAAACTAACAGTCAACTCTATTCTACTAGTATGAGTGACGAATTAGGGTTCCAGAATACATACTTGAATTACATCCTAAACTCTAGAAAGAGGCTTACAATGCCATCATATCAACATAAGTTAGCCAAATGCTCAGGGACAAGGGTGCCGTCCAAATCATCCCTCAAACATCAGGTATTGTGTTGTTTCCATGTTTTTCAATGTTAAGTTTCCATACCATACCATGTTTTTCTCTCCTTGGAATGTTTAGTTTCAGACAGTCTTGATTTCTTATTTCATCCTCTAGAGTCTAGGTTGATATTGGCCATGTAGATTGTTACTTCCTCTTAGGGTTTATTTTCTGTAGCACTTTTGTAAGTGGATTTTCAGCTCCTTCCTATCCATGGGGCAGCTTACTTCCATTATATTCCAGCTGTCAAACCACATCTTACATTGCAGTTCCTTAGTGTTTTTTTTCTGCCTTCTTGATGAATCTTGTTGGATATCCTTTTGCCTACCATGCCTACCACATTTTGTCTGTATAATTATTGATATTAGTTTCTTTATTGCTTTGAATCCTATTGGGTATAAATCCATTTATGCTAGAAGTATCTCATATAGAGTGCTTACCTTTATTCTAAGGAAGGTTGTTGCCAATTGTTTTCAGTATCTGCATCCTTTCAATTCATTCCATGTGTTTTCAGTTATGCTTGGACCCCATATCTTGCACTCATATAGCAGCATCGGTGTTATGGGTGCTTGGAAGAGGAGTCTAATGTTTTCCAATCCCTCTCTTTTTTAAATTTTTGCAGGTAATATATCTTGAAGAAAATCCCTAGGCACTTCCCCTAATTTTGAGAATAGTACTAGGAAGAGGAAGTCTAATGTTTTCCAATCCATAATACACACATACACACATATTTCTAGGTAATATATCCTAGGTAAAATCTCTGAGCACTTTCCCTCATTCTGAGGATGGTACCCAAGGTAAACACTACATTCTTTAGGGCATAAGGCCATGTCAACAACATGGCTTGGAGCTATTACAACAATATAATCATTATGAGCTCAACATGTCACTTGCAGGAATAGAATCTATGTGGGGAGGATAACACTCCATCCCACAACCATTTGGGCTAGACCCAATTGACCTTGCTAATCCCAGTTCTATGTTGTCTTGTATATGTTTTAAAGTAAGAAGTATTGGAATTTCTTTATAGGAAAATTAATGCAAATTTAGAAATTCCACCTCAACCTTGAGGTTTCTTGGATGAATTTGCAATGTTAAATTACATCAGCATATACTTCATTTCTTTTTAACCAAATACACTAGGCAACCCAAGAAAGGAAATACTGAGCAAGAGTACCTCAATGGAAAAAAATTCCCGCCTTTAGGGCATGCTTTCTAAGATAACAGATCTAAAGGTAACTTATAACAACATATTTATCACAACAGTAAATTTTCCCCTTTAGCTTATATATTTTTTAACTCACTCAACAAAATCTATTCAATGTTAAGTCAAAGCAAGCATAACCAGCACTAGTAACTATTCAATTTTCAAGATAAAATATGCTGAAAACCAGATCTTTATGTACACAAAGTTGGACAATTGGAACACTATATATAGGACTTCAAAAAAATTTGTTGAAGCAACCTTGCAAGTACATTTCTTTGGCACATCATCATCTTCAATCCCCTCATTAATCCTCGTGCAAACTAAAGGGTAACAGTAACACTCCCCAACTCATCAAAAAGCCATAGATGAAGAACTATAACATGTAGTTTTGAGAATGTGTGCCACACCATGATTGTCTGATAGTTATTTGGATCTGAGATAGCCCATGATATGAAAATCGAGTGAATAATGTGTCAAGACCATTCCTAGGGATTTCAAAGAAGACAACATGGTTAAACAGATCAACAACTTTCTAATAAGGAGTTTGACTGGTTTTGAAACGACTGTTTTATTAATTTGGTCTGTTGGATGTTATTACAAAATCTATCTATGATATTGTACTCAGCATGGTACTTTTTGAACTGTGTCATCTGTTGGACCTTATTATGAGATATATCTCAAAATAGTGTTCAGCATGGTACTTTTTGAACTGTTTCATTTGTTCTGGGGCATTGCCGTTAACAATTTGTTAATTTGGTTATGTGATAGGCTTCTTCATGTTTAAAGGCTTTGCAACATCCATTATAGTATTCCATTCTGTACTGATAACCAAATCTTTGTTTCACTAGAAATTTTTGTCATTCATTCTCTATTTTTTATCTCTTTTTAATCCTGAGAGTGAAATCTATTTTTTTTTTATCACATTGTTGTTTCTGGCATTCCATATTCAATCCAAGCTGGTGTAGCTTGTCAGAATGCCTTCAGTATAGCCTAGAATATGGATGGTGTCAAAATATCAGGAATCTCGAATCATCCTTTCTTTCCCTTGATTTTTCTCATGTCTACAGAGAATACAACAAGAAGGTAGATGGCTTATCCAATGAGGCACTCTCTATGGCATCTGGCCTATTACAGTTCACTGAAATATGTGAAGGTGAAATAGTGGGGAATGGATTGATGAAGCTCTTTTAATTTGAGTCTTTGACATCTTTGATGTCTATTTTTTCAAGAGTGACATAATTTATATTTTTAAATCCTTTGGATGTCTAAGGCAAATGTTGATCACCTGTTGTATCAGTTTCTTGGTAGGTCCATAAGTGCCTCCCTGGATAAGCCATGACTAGGCTCTTCTTGTATTCCCTTGTAGACATCTTTTGAAGTCGGGATGAATATGGGATGTATTCCTTGGTATTTTGATCTTGGTGGTGAAGTTAGTTATCTGACCTCTCAATGTAGCTATCTGGAAGAGTCTCTGAACTAGATGTCTTTATATGAAGTTTGATAATTCATTTTTGGCATATTATAACCTTAAAAACACATTTTATGCATCCTATTATATGCCCTTTGCTTACAACCTAAAAGGTGACCAGTCCCACACCAGTCCAATGTTGACAGAGAATATTTCATAGCATATCTTCTACATAGCTAAATTATTTAATAGAAGAAGAGTAATTTCAGAACTATATTTAATACTAATTGTCGTTACATGAAGTTTGATAATTCATTTTTTTCAAATTATATAACATTTATAAAACATGTTATGCATTCTATAGTATATGTTCCTTGTTTACCAAAAGGTGACCAATCCAATGTTATGTTAACAAAGGATGTGTCATCACATATCTTCTACATATCTAAAAACTTGTGTAAGAGTAATTACAGCACTGTCTACATCAGTTTGACTAGGTCTACAATGTTGATGATAAAAGGAGTATGCATATTAAGATTATGATGTGAAATTAAATGCCTCCCTTCCAAAATCTTGCCGATTTCTCTTCGTTACCTGTCATTAGAGCTACAATACCTATTCATAGTAATGTGAGAGATTTAGGTCGCTTAAAGTGTTAGGGCTGCAATTTCATTGTGTTATTGAGCTGTGGAAGCTCTACCAACTACGTAATCTTCACCATTTGGATGAAAAATTGATCTCAAAGATCTAGGGAGTGAATTTAAGAGGTGTTGCATTTATGTGGGAAGTTTCCAAAATGGTTTACTTGAGCTTTGTGAGTGACTATTGAACAAATTTATCTCTCCTTGGACCATTCTTCATTTATTAGGCGAGTTCACTTATTACTAAGTTTTTTTCTTACCCCAAGGCCAAACACCATGTAGAATAGGGCTTAGGCTTGCAGGTTGGGAATATTAGTCAATTAATATGTTTTTATCATTTCCTAGAGTGGATTGTAATGCTTGGGGCATTTCCATAAAAAAGAAAAAGACTAAATTCCAAAAAGAACAAAGACCTTTGATCACCTCTATGTTTTTTCATCTCTTGTTTTGATCACCTTTTGATCTTTTGCAGGTACGTTGAAGCTGAATCTTCATTTTGGGGAGGCCTATTTGAATAAGCCACTAACAATACATTTTGCTTCAAGGTGTTTCATCCCGATAGTAATATTTCTTCATCCTTTTTAGATATTTGAATTGAAAGTGCATACTTTGCTTCCTAGCTCTTTGTTTTATTAATGAACTAATATGCATGTGTAAATTTGAATTACTTTTTGTTTTTCATTTATTTATGGATGCACTCACCTCATTTCGTTGCCTTATTATATCCAAAATTTTGAAAAAAAATGTTATAATTTTATTCATTTCTTACCCAACTAAAAGGTACACATGGATGTAAATGCAAATGGATCCAAGGGATGTTGTGGACTTTGTAATTTTTATTGGTGAAGAGAATTGTCCCGTTGGCATAGTCCAGTGTCAAAAAGGCTGTACATATGTTGATATCCATTCTGAAATTCTGAATGATGAAGTCGTTCAATATCCTTTTGAATTTATTATTGGCTCAACTAGATGTCCTTTAAATGCATTGGAAGAGGAAAGAAGGAAACCTACAACAACAAATGTAGGCATTAAGAGGAAAGTATGCACGATGGTTGTTGATACATTGGAATCAAATGTAATGGAGGGAACACCAATCTCTAAAAACATTGAAGGGAATGTGGAGGAACCTATGCATAAACAACCAAGAGTTGGTAATGTGTTCGAGTCAGTGGAACAAGTTGTGGTTGATCCTAATATGTTGGCATCTTGGCAACATAAAGTGAACAGATTAATGGAAGAGTTTGTCAAGGAGAAGCTAACGCTAAAGGTATATTTAGAAAATGGAAAACCTAATATAAAGATCCATTGTGAAATTTGTGGCATTGATTATGGAACGGGGGAAGTATCATTGGCAGCGCGAACAATTCGTAACTTCAAAAACAATCATATGAAAACAGGGTCCCATCAACGTCAAATTTCAATGTTGGGAATTAATGAAATGTGTGAAATTCCTTCAGGTAACAAAGAAAAGTAGACAACAGTGGCTAGAGAACAACTTGAGATTGATCAAGCAATCAAACTTCTACATGATTTCAACCAAACGCAAGAGCCTAATTTGTTCAAGGTGGTGGAAGCAACACTTGAAAACTACAAGGACAAGAAAAAAGTAAGAGTGGAATGTACACGATGCAATAGATGGTTCTCTTTGGTGTTTGCAAGTGGTAATATTGTCAGTTCTCTAAATGAACACATGAAATCAAAGAAGTACACTACTAATACTACAGTTGAGGCTTCACATGATACAGTTGTGTTGAGGAGTGGAACAGTTGGGAGACCGAAGAAGCCTACCAATCCCAACAAAGTTTGTCTAAGTTCTTGATCTCATCATTACCATCACCATTACATGAGGCTTCTACACGTCCACATCCTTCTACTTCAGGTGTGGAAATTACCCAAGTTTCAATTTAATTTGAATTTGAATATGCACATTACTTTATTTATTATTACTTGTTAGTAGCAGTTAGTAGATCATTAACCAATGTGTTTTTTATGGTCTTGTTCTAGGACAAATACCTCCCTCAATATTATTATGTTGGGGGTATTGGGATCCCTATCTTGAGAGAAGAGGGGAGAGATTAGACACAAAGGTTCTAATGGATGACCAACGTGGTGGAAAAATGTGGGCCATAGAGAAACATACCAGGAGAACACTAAATTATCATGGTATTGAATGCAGTATTAATGGTACATATAGACATATTCATTGCAAGAGGGTTTCTGAAATAGGAATACCTTTTGATTCATTGACATGCAATTTTTGTAATATTATACCTAATTGTGATGACTTTCGAATGCGATTATATCATGAATCAAGGAGAAACATAAAAAGACATGGGAGAGATACAAGGAAAGGGAGAAGGTTGGACCATTTGACTCAAACTGAACTCAAAATTGTTGCAAGAGAAGCAAATGCTACACATAGGTTAACAATGCGATCTCTTTCATGGGAGAGGACAAAGGTTGCTACACTGTCTATAAGAACAAGGTCTCTAAGGGAAAAGTTGTTCGAATCTACAGGAAGGAAGGATGTGTTCAGGTTTTGCAAGGATGTGTGTGAGGATCATAAGCAAGGAAAATTACAAGGTAAAGATGCAGTTTGGAAATTTGTTCAAGATATATTTCACAACCTAGTTCGTTCAAAGTCGGGTAGAAGGTATAGTGCATCCACTCAATCCATTTATGAGATGATTAAGTTATGGGGAGGTCCTAGATTACATAGCTTTATTAGCTTGAATCTAGATGGCCCTTCGATATCTACGACTTTAAGGCAAGTTAGAAAATCATTGACATATATCCCAGGGGAGCAAGAGTACATTTTTGAGACAATCGGAAAAGTTTATGCTTCCTATAGAGCCAAACATGGTATAGAGGGCCCAATTCCCGTATGCCTTGCTGAAGATGAAACTGTTGTGAAAAAATATGTAAGGCGGGTAGCAAAAAGTGATACATTGGTGGGTTTTTGTGGTAAGAAAGAAGAACATAACTGCCAATCACATTTCTTGTTGACAGTTGGTGAGGGCGCTGCAGGCTATGAGATTATTACAGATGCCTTTAAGAATTGTGTGATTGGCCATTATGCACATGTTATTACTACAAACCCTTTACATGAGAATATTCCTCATTTGGTTGTGGTTGTTCATCCAACGTGCAACAGGTTTGATGCAAATTTTTTCCATCGACAATGGGAAAAAGTAGAAGACCTATGGAAGAAACATGTGGAATATTTTTTAGGACCTATTATTGGTCATTCCTCAAATGGGGATAGTAGGAGAAGCATGCTTATGTTGAAGGATTATTACTCAATGACAGGCATGAGATATCAAATTCCTTGGGAAGGGTGGAGACTAACTAGGTTTAATGATGGCTTTAAAGTAACAGGACTTCATGACCAGGATTACATCCACAATGGAAAAAAGCTAGTGAATCCTTTGTTTAGTGGTCGACGAGATCTGATTGTTGGAAAAGAGTTGTTTAGTTTTAACCATGTAAGAATGGTTTATAACAATTTTAAAGTAGATGACTACAAGCTTAAAATTGAGGATATAGAGAGGATTGATCGCCAAAACTGGGGTTCAGCACAACGCATTGCTTCAAGGCATGTCCAGAGGTGCTTGAAGGAAATGAGATGTACAGGTGGTAGGATAGAGAGGACATCAGGTACAGAGACCTATCTAGCAATTGTTGCTGACTATATTGATATTTTTTTGTCTCCTAGTTTAACTCTTTGGGAAAGAGTGTGAAATTCTTCAAGAGTCCATCATTTCTTCACCTTATGGCTATGTTGGGTCAGAGAACAGGAAAATACTAATGTCAACATTAATTTCATTAGTAGAGAGGCATATCAAGATGTGAAAATTTCTTGCCACTTTGCGGTTTTGTTGATGAGATTATTTCATGATCAATACTCTAACTTACCATGTGCATTGCACATGACTAGGTCAGATGTATGTGAGAACTTCTTCAACAAATTCGGTGGCATGGTTGGAGTAGAGAGGGCATATGATTTTGCTGACTTACTTCATGCTATTGGAACCCTTAATAGAGTTGCTCAAGAAGAATCGAATCCCAAAGGGCTTCGTTTCAATAAATCTCATAGGAAACTGTTGCTGCTGCAACTTTTCTCCCCAAATCTCTTAAATTTTGGGCCCCTCCTCATAACTGAATATCACTTCGGTTTGTTTCATCCTTGATGTTTCTTCGGTCATGCTTTGAGTCTGGATGTTTTGAACAATTTACATACAGCTTGTTCCCAGAATTTGTTGGTTCTTGGATTTTTTTTGCAGCAGGTCGCATAGTTGGGTATAGTTTTGCCAATTGTCTTTGATGGGCCGTCGTTTTGAAAATTAATTGGACCTTGATTGTTGTTGAGTTTTAAAGGATTTCAAACACTTAATTTTTCTGTTAAATCGACTGCTTTTGTTCTTTGTCCCTCCGCCGTTGCGGCTCTCGAAGCGGTTTAGCGTCCAAAGTCCAAATCGCTCTGACGTCCGATTCGTATTGGTCTTAAATCGCTTGCCCGTAGCTTTTACCCTTCCGTCGTTGTGGCTGGGAAAGCTATTGAGCTTCCGATTCAAATATCTTCCGATGTCCGACTTAGCCCTCTCCCACCTGCATTTTTCTTATGTCTTCAGTCCTTGTCTCATCCGCCGTTGCGGATGGAAAATTCGTTTAGCCTCCGATGTAACATCTCTCCGACGTCTGATCAATAACCTTTCCCGCCTGCAAAGTGGTCCACCCTTCCGATGTTAGTATTGTTTGAGCCTCCAGTAAGTTTCCCGCCGACGGTAATATTCGTCAATCCTGTGGGAGGACGAGGTCGTGTGGTTAGCATTTGTAAGACGACAATGGTGCACCCAGTCTTCTTCGTGGATTAGTCGTTTCAGTAGTATAATATGCTGCTTTGTTTTGTAACACAAATCCAATGAATGATGTATTCCGATGTATTTGCAGATGGACCTAAGGGATTGGTGGGATTACGGCGGCGCGAAGGGGTAGCTGAGCATTTCGGCGCGGGTCAAACCAAGGCCAGAAGGACAAGCGAAAGAAAAGACAACATAAATGGCAACGAAGAGATGGAACCAAAAGATCTGTCAGTTACTCAATAGTTCGTAAATACGTAGAAGAATCTAAAGCATTGGGGAACTAAAGGATCAGACGTTTGGAGGGCATCCCAAGGGGTGTGCAGTTGTAGTTTAAATACTGTAAAGATAGGATTCAATAGGGGCTTTTTCCCTGAAAAAATTTGTAAACTCTTTTTCTTGTAAGAGGAACTATTTCGTTTTACAGTCAGAAAGTGCAACATTTGCCTGCTGGAGAGAGCCAAATTTGGAATGTATCAATGCGACTAAATGAATAATGTTGAAGAGGAACTATTTTGTTTTCAGCTGTGTTTCATTTACTGTGAGAGTATTTAACTTCCTGAACCTATGTTCTTGTTGAATGTTCTTCAGTATCTTTTAGGATTTTTTCCACTGTGAGTAATAAGTGTTGTTCATAAAATAATCGGCTATCTGGTTGTTTAAATGTCTGTAATTGTTCGTGTGTCTTGAAAGAAGTGTCAGCTAACTGTAACTCTTCATGATGCATGTACACAATGTATTACTCACTTACAAGTGATAATCCTGCTCCCTAGGGATAGTTTAGGTAGTTAGTTTATTTTCCTTATTGTCTGTGATTGGGATGTTAGTGAGTATAAGACGAGAGGTAAGAACCTGCGCATCACATTGTGACCGCTCCTCGCATCTTATCACCCTGCATTGTTAATTAGGCACTTGCATTTCATAACTTAAGTCAATAATAACAAAAACTCGGTGGACCGGGACGCAACCGGTAAAGCCTTTGTTTTTTTGTACTTGACCTACGGTAGCCGGATCGCAAACCGGACGGATTCCCTACACCAAACTGTCAACGGGCTAGTTGGGAACGTTGACCGGGGAGTATCCCTTTCTGTTGATTTCCTGTGAATTTCCAGGCCTCAATAGTTTTGGCGCTAGAAGGAGGGACGCCAGTGCATGGCTGGCCGAGGAAACCCGTTTTCTTGAGAATATTCCACCAGTAACAGTTCTGAAAGCAGTGGGTTTCATAATCCAATTCTGAAAGAAAGAGAACATCTATATTCTGTTGGCAACGAAATTGTAAATGATCTGAGAAGACACACCAGGGCATACGTAAAGAATATTGGAGGATTACCAATCATCCCTGAACTGCCCAGGAGAGAGTATAAAAGGAAATATCGTCCTGTAGCAGAAGACTCAGTGTTGGGGGGAGACTGGGAAGAGCTTGTAGAAAAATCCTTACAAGAAGTTGTGCTACCTTTGAATCAAGAAGGCCCAGAAACCCCTCATAGTTTTCCTGCTCATACTCCAGTTGGTTCACCTCCTCACTCCCCACCCAGACTCATGGCTGGCGTAAACGCAAACCAACCACCTAACCCACCAAATCCACCACCTGCATGGAGAGCCAGATTGCCATTAAACCTTACACTTCCCTTACATGACCTGCCTCAAACCTTTGATAAGATGTTTCCCAAGTTTGATCCCAATGAGAAGATACTAGTAGATGATCACCTACAAAGCTTTTACTTGGAAATTGAGGGAATAAGGGCCGGGGAACATGAAGACGTGGTATGCATATTTTTCCCGCATACCCTTAAAGGAGCTGCAGCATCATGGTACTTTGGGTTTCCTGCTAACTCTATCCCTGATTGGGATACTTTCAAAAGAATTTTCAGAAGTAAGTATGCAACTCAGAAAACTCATGCGGCTCTCATGAAAGGGCTATGCACGTTGAAGAAAGAAAGAAAAGAAAAAGTGCACAGTTTCACTCAAAGGTTTGCAGCATATCTCAAGAACTTCTCTGAAACAAATAAGCCTTTGGACAAAGTTCTTATTGAATACTATACTTCAGCTTTAGGCCCTGATTTGGCCATGTTTGCCAAAGGTAGGGCCAAACCTACCTTGACAGAAACTTATTGTAGAAATTCTGACCAGCAATAGATTAATTTCACTCACAACAAATTACAATTGATCATGCAAAATTGTCAACAATGGAGACTGAAAATGGAGCTGTAACACAAAATTATATTAACTCAGTGTACAATAGCCAACCCTGTAATATCATAGGCTTCTGAATAAATAGAATACATGAAGAAATCAAATGCATGAGGAAGCATCCAAATCTAGCATAAAGCAGGCTTACCCAAAATAGGCAAATCCCCCATAGGTGTAAAAAGCTGATCCCAAATCTGTCATAAGGCTCACGAATTGGCAAGGGCGCATGGGCAATCTAATGAGTGGTGAAATGGCAGCTCATACATGCTTTTGCATGGAGGAAAGAGTGGAGGATGAAAGGGGAATAAAACAGGTTCACCTCACCTAGTCTTGCT
>LPNX010968678.1:0-61188 GCA_001517045.1 Pseudotsuga menziesii
TTTGAAATTTAACCATAAACAACCATAGATGACAAGATACAAAATGAGCGCACGAAAGTACAATGCTGAGACACAATATAAATATATAGCAAGAAAATAACCAGTGCCTTAAAATGGAGTAAAAAAGAAATCAATATACTTGCATTTGTTTGGAGTGAATGTTTTGCAATTGCCTCTTGGTAAGTTTTAAGTTAATGTGAAAATATGAGTTGATTAAAATTAGGCGAAGGGGTGGACTCCAGATATACGCGAGAGTACTTGGAGTATGTCCAAAACTAAACCTTTACGGCTACCCGCAAGGAATATGTGGGCTGAATGGAGTCTCTGGGGCTATTGTTCATAACGCACCCGTTAGGGTGTGACAAAGATCGGCGCCCCGAGGTCACTTTTCAGAAGTTTCCGCTTCCTTTGGGTATTTTGCCACCGTAATGGTTTGATCTAGGTGTTGGATTTTCACTTGATGGTTTGTCAATTTGGGAGAGTGAATCCTAATTATACTAGTCCCTCAAATGCTTTTGATACAGCTTGACTGATCGGACGAACCGTAGCCAAGTGCAGAACATACACACCGGAGTCTTGTCAATTTTAGTAAATTTTGAGATGGAGGTTCTTGTTAAAAAAGAAAACCCTCCAGGAACCTCTTTCGGTCCAAGTGGACCTCAATCGGGGAATTAAGGAGGGGTTGATTTTATTATGGTTACTGAAACAAATGATGATAGCAAATGAAACATAAAAAGATGAGCAAACCACAATTTTCTAATTAGACTACCACGAACCTTTCTTCACCTTTCGGCTCAAAAGGAGGATCGTGGGGTAAGTATTAAAGTTACTTTGAAACCAATAGAAATGGAATATGGAATTGATTTTAAATCAAAGTATACTACCCTGCATATTAATACTACGCTAGATTGAAAAAAGACGAACGAAAGCCAAAAATGACATGGACGCAAATCCCCCCATGGGGGATGGGGAATGGGCTCGAAAGAGCCTATTCAAAAAATATTTTTATTACCAGTGGTTACAATATCAACAAACTGATATGATGCCTCTTTATTCTTATATAGAATGAAATCAAGAGCTTACAAAAAGATTTCAGTAAAAAAGGGAGACCCCTGGGGGGATTCAGAAGCCCAAAAGTCACTTTCGAGCAGCAGCTCCTCCTTTTTTCTGTTATGCCTGCTAAAAACCAGCAAGCTTATTAGACTGAAAGATGCCCAAAAGCACTCTGAAAGTATCTTTGGGTCAGCTTACTTTTAACCAAAAAATGCTAAGTAAAAACTAGTCAAAAAAGGTAAAAAAGGAACCAAGGAAAGCAAGCTTTCCTTGGGATCTTGGCTTGCCTTATAGGCAGCCAATATGATGTGCACTGATTGCTAGATTTATCTTTTATAATAGAAAACAAAAATCTAACGCATGCAAGCTACAATTTTTCTTTAAAATTCCATGCAAAAATGACGATTTCCCTAAAGCTAGATCTAGAATGCTTATGAAACCTTTTAAGAGCAAGATCTAGATTATGGGCTTTGAGAAGATAGATTTATGTTAAATTTACTTTTAAGATGATAGATCTAAACAATATCAAAGCTATGAACAAAGTAACCGGGTAAAAGAGTTGATTTTGAGGGAGGAAGAGGAGGAGAGAAATGCTGGTAGCCTTGAAGATCCACAGTGGAGATTTTAGGTGGAATGTCGAGGGACTATGCCTTTGGGAGGTTTTGGAGAGAGTGAAGAAACAAACTAGATCAGCATCCTCTCCAATCTAGGAACCTGCAGCTCAGCTGAAATAAAAAAACTTGCCGAAAAAGTTGTGAGATTCGATTAGTACATACACAGAGATTCAGAATAACATGCATATAAGCTTATAGAACATGTTGAATCTAGATCTCTAAACATGCATCAAAGGAAAGAGATGGCCAATAAACTTATTGAAAAACACCTTTCCTATCAAGATTATAATAAGCTTATTATCAATCTTAGCAATGAATCCACAAGCAATTAGCAAATTATGAACACAGATACAGGTTACCTCAGTAAAAAAAATGGCAATGATCATCCACACATACAATGGCACAACATCGTCTTGCCTCCAAAGCTTCTCTTGATTTCAAATGAACAATAACAACAGTACAATAGCAGCAGCACCTCAATTCCAGTTCTAACTAGCTTGGAAGAGGAGGCTTATGCTTGGTTATATACAAAAACCAGGAGATCCAGCCCAGGGGGGCGCAAATCCCAAGGAGATAGATCAAATTAGTTGATGGAGAGTCAATCAATGCCAGATTTGAGTCTCACTGAGTGCAAATGTCAATCGGGGGGCTGATCTGACTGACGCCTCAACCTGTTGACTGAAGCATCCACCAAAACTCATCCAGATGAGCCAAAACGTGTGGAGGAGAGAGGGAGGGCGAAATTCCCCATAAAGGATGCTGAAGATCAACTCTGGATCTGATTTGATCACCTCCTTCAATCAAGGATTTGTCAGATCCAGTCAATCTGGTTCAGATCTGTCTGATTTCAATCAAATCGGCTGAGAATCCACTGATCTATGATTCTGGATTTGCTCCATTATTCATCAATTTATTAATTAAAATAATCAATAATTGATTTTTGGGGCTTTCTGACCTGAGTGATTGAAAATCACTCAAAACTAGGAAATAGTGGGTCCATGGGTTTACATGGTGCTCTTAGCTTGAAAATGAGCACCTACATGACTGAAACTGATTATTTGGCCCACTTTTATTACAAAATCAATTTTTCCAATTAAACTATTAAAAAATAGCCTACGTTTTGGAAAAATTAAATTTTAATAAAAAACACTGAAAAAACTAAAAAATTGAAAA
This sequence comes from Pseudotsuga menziesii, assembly GCA_001517045.1. NCBI lineage: Eukaryota > Viridiplantae > Streptophyta > Pinopsida > Pinales > Pinaceae > Pseudotsuga > Pseudotsuga menziesii. The sequence goes on from LPNX010968678.1 coordinate 2,841, forward strand.
ATTGAAAAAACCTAGGGGGGACTTGGACATGTTCATATGACTCGACCATGATGTCTAGCATGTTTATACATTGACACATAGACTCTAATAACCTCAATAGGCCTAAATGCCAAGCCGACCACCCCAACTTTGGAGGTATTGAGTGAAAAACTCAGAAATTATTAGTCATTTATTCAACAACCAATAATAACCAAGGGAAAAAACACCCTGGGCTGATATGATTGACAAATAAAGTCTAAGAGACCGAGTCTTTTACAGACACTATCATGCTATAACATTTATTACAACTCCCCCAAGGGGGTATGAACATGTGATATAGTACAACAAGCACTTCCCAGAAGCACTTCCAAAGGTCTTCTGAAGTCCGAACAAGTTATCCTTGTCCGGTTCACCAGGCTCACTTGATAAAAAACCACTAAGTACAACTTAGGTGGTAACACCTCACTACCTCATGAAAAGACTCATGCACGGTAAAGACCAAGGTTTTAATGCTAAGGTAGATAATAAAGGGGGGGTCCACTCTTGGTTAGTGCAACCCCTTTCACCATGTTCACGATTTCCTTGAAGCTTGACGTCACCCCTCATAATATCACCTTTAAAACCTTATTTTAAAACCAAACTTGGCATGCCTATGAGTGGATGTATAAATCGCTAGTCACATGGGACCCTTGCCATGTCACTCCAATTAAATTTTAATTGATTTTGACTTCTTTTAAAATTTTGACTTTAGTGTCAATATGTTCAAATTTAGCATTAAAATGCCATCTTAATGCACTTTTAGCCAAATAGTGCCTCATAGGGTGCTCCGACTGCCCGACTGATGTGGAAAGTAGTCCTTGGGGTAAACAGTATGCTCTGAGTGTCAAAACAAACATCCCCATGTCAGAAACGGACTTCGTATCTGACTTTTATTACATTCTAAAGTTTTTTAATTAAACCATTAAAAATGGCTTAAAAAACGGAAAAAAAATATTTTTTTTTGGAAACTGACGAAACTCTAGGGGGACCTAGTACATGTCCATACGACTCAATTCGAATGCCTAGCATGTTGAAAAACACTGACACGAAGGCTCTAATAACCACCTAAGGCCAAAACACCAAGATGACTACCCAAGTTTTGGAGGTGTGAGTGAAAAACTCAGAAATTATTAGTCGTTTGTTTAACAACCAATAATAACCAAGGGAAAAAACACTCTGGGCTAGTCGGCTTGATGCTTCAGTCTGGGAAGCCGAGCCTTTTATAAAAAACTAAATACTAGGACATTTTTTACAATTTCCCCAAAGGGGTATGAACATGTGTTACAAAAAAATAAAAATAAAAAAAGCCACGAGGACCTGAAAGGACTTCTGAACTCTGAATACGAACAAGTATCTTGTTCATCATTGGCGGCTCATTGAAAGTCCAACTAGGTGCAGCCTAGTTGGTAAGAAGGTGTACCTCCATTTGGAATATGATTGAAAAGTATAAATGCTTATGTTTTAAAATAAACATTTTTTTCCTGTTTATGAAGCATAGACTGAAAGTAATGGGTGATAGGGAGTGCTCTTAATAGTACTGATTCAGTGATTACATTAACCATATTATATCTTTTCAAGTATTTAATAAAATGCTCTATAAATGGTTGAATAATATTGTCATTCACTCAATAAACGATAAATTTATGTTTCTTAAAGAATGATTTCAATAATTAAAGTACTTGTAATGTATTAAGAATTTATATTTTTGAAACTTTGCTTCCTTATGCCTTGCGCTAGCCCTGCATGATTGATTGAAATCTAGGAGTATTTCTTGCAGTCAACTATTGAAAAAACATCTTCAAGTATGCCATATTGTTTTGGGAACTGGAATATTGTTCTTTGTATTCAACGAAAATTTGTTTGTTAGTTTCTTTATCATCTTATCATATGTCATTTCAACTTGGGTTGTAGCCTTGTCATCATGACATCTTCTTTTGGCCTGGACTGTTTCAGGTGAACTGTAATTGTATTTCTGGTAGTTGAACACATTTACAAAAAGTCCTTTTATTCCTATCTGCTGCATGCAGTTCTCTTCATTTTTATCCCATTGGCACTGTTTTTCGAGCTAATTTTTAAAATCTGATAATGCTATTGTCTCACTTGAAACGGTGGAAGTAATCTGTTTAACTTTGGTTTGTTCTATTTTAGTCTGCATGTGCAGCTGCGGCAGCTCATTGTAAAACTAAGGGGAAGAATATCTCAAAATTGGCTTTGCAATATAGTTTGAAGAACAAGGATATTGCTTCAGTGTTGGTTGGCATGAACTCCGTTCAACAGGTGTTTGTCTTCATCCATTTCTCACTATTCATTCATGGGGCCATTTTCAAAAAGAAAGAAAACTGTTTTATTAATTTCCTTGAATGATAAAAATTCAGTAAACAGAAGCACAGGAGAAAATTTTAGAGCTTGTGTTGTATGTGATCAACCATCTATGTACTCTTGCAGTTTGATACGGCTGAATCAATCATTGTCATGTGCATATCCCACAAAAGTAAATTCATCCAATAATCTTGTGCTAATTAAGTAGTAGATGTAGGGCCTGTGAGAGGTTCTTGTAATGTGACCGTAGAATACCACCTATTGACTATAGCAAAGATGAATCTCCTAATATTGAAGGTCAAATGGTCTCTTATGATTCCAAAGAAGCTAGCAATCAGATTCTAACCCTATATTTCTAGGTCATATCTTGCCAGATGTGGCTCTTTCAAGGTGCCTTCTAAGGGGTTAAACTTTTGATTCACAACTAGCTTTATAAATGGCTGGTATGTTGTGGTGTCCTGTATAAGACTGAGGTTGTTTAGGTTTTAAACTTGATTGTCCATGTTAAAGGTTAAAAAACCAGAAGTCAACGCAGTATATTTGTATTTATTGTAAAGAAAGAGTTTTGTGAGGAATATAACCAAATTAATGAACCTCATACTAAAGGAACATGGATAGAAAACTTCACAATCTTTAATTAAGTGACATTGTTGACCTTCAACATCTTGAAATACTAGGCAACAAGAGATAATATGCTTCTTTTCAATTGTGTCTAGCTCAGGTGGTTAAGAGGAAGAATTGTTATCTGCCCTACCTCGCATTAAGCACAAGGCCAAGCTCATGATGCTGATGAAAGATGGAATAGAACTTACACGGGTCATATTGAATCAATGAACTCCCAAAACATCACTCCCAATCACGCCAGATGGAACTGTATATGTCAATTGTGGGATAAGGCCAACTAAATCCATGATAGTGGGCCAATCAAGTGAGGATAGGGCATACTCATGTGCTAAGGATTTCCAATCCTTGCTGTTACCCCTCATATGTATGAGTTACACTTGTGATTTTTATCACTAAGTTCGAGCTTGCAAGATGATTCATTGGATGGACTGGAGTACATGTTAGCTTTGGCTTAGATTTGCTGCTCTCCTTTGATTGATTTGATGCTGGGTTCCTGCTAGTAGCTGTTGGATGAGATCTCTTCATGGTGTTTTGATGGACGGCATAGCATGTTACTAATAGGTGATATTTTGATGATGATATGTGTTGAAATTTCATTTGCACTGGGCAATTAATGCAAATCCAAAAGTTCACCTACTTTTGAGAAGATTCCTCATATCTTAACCTTAGAATTTTTGGTCTTTAGGACTGCTGTAAATTAAAGTGTAAAACAATAGTGGAACAATCACAATAATTCACTTCTAGTTGCCCCAAAATTCACGACAATTCAAAGAAAGAAGATATCGATCATTCCAATGAGTTTCTACTCCTCTAAGGCAATTTCACATGCATAAACCAGATCTGATAACTTTACAACTAATATAACAACAAACAAACTAATAATAGATGGTTGTACTATTATCTTAAATCTTATTGTTAAGTCCCTTAACATTTTTCTCTTAAGTGTGCTAAATTAACAAGACAATTAAGAGCTGGAAATAAACATTACAAGAAGATAAATGATGAAATTAAATCTGCAATATCCACAATATGTGGACAGCTGGAAATCTCATATATATATATGCTCAATGGATGAAGTACATGCATACCATCGATTCTTTTGAAGGCTAGGACAAAATCCAACCACCCAAGATGCCCTAGCTAGGGTTTGTCAACAAAACCTAGCTCTTCCAAGTGCAAGAACCCCTCCAACACTATTTCCAAGGCAAGATGTCTTCTCCCTCTTCTTCCCCAAATACATCCAAAGGTTTCAAAACCCTAATCTCCCTCCAAGGGATGAAACCCTTGTTAAAGTTAGTGCAGCTGCCAGACCCATTCTCAGGGTGGATGATACCCTAGTCAATTAACTAGGGCAAAGTAAGATCCTAGAAGGTACCCTAGGGCCCCCAATTGTCTCCTAGGGTTCTTGGTATGCAACCAAGCAGGTTGATTCCATGGAAAAGTTCCTAACATATGGTTAGGGCCCCTATATGTCTCTAGGGTATTCTGGTCTGGGACCATACATTTTCTTGGACACGATGTCCAAGCAGATTCTGAAGGTTGAGACTGAGTCTTTTTGGTCTGGGACCAGGCAGATTCTTGGTCAAGGACCAAGTAGTTCCTGTAGAAGCACTCCTGATCAGTTAACTAGGTGAATCTTGTTCAATTAGACCAAGATGATGATGTGTGATGTCCTCTCTCTTAATCGGTTATTGCTAGGTTGTTTCTCAAAGGACTGGCCACCCCTTGATAATGTCACTAGCACCTAACCCTTAGGAGCAGCATTGATGACCAAAGGATAACACCATCCAGTTTGGATCTTCCCCTTATACAGTGAGGATAAAAAATATATGAAACAATGTACCTTGAGAAAGAGAAAAGATTAAAGTCCTTTGTCTTGTTGTTCCTATGGGTAAAAGGGGTTGTTTGTCCACCTTTATGCTACACCTTGGTATTGTGGGTATGAGGTTTGTCTTACCTTCTTATTGTGACCCCCTTTGGTTGACTTATGGTCCTTTTTCTAACTTGGTCCTAGCATTCTTATTGTGTGTACCTTTGGTATGATGACTTTTACTTTATGGTTTTATTTTTTGGACCACTTTATTTTATGGTTTTATTTTATAAGACCACTGGGAGCTTTGGTACCTATTCTAAGTCAAACTAATTGTATTTTTATGTTTTATTGGTTAACACCCTAAAAGCTAAGACCCTTATAAAATCAAGCGTTATCCTTCAATGTGATTATCCATTAAGACATATCTTATTTACCTGGGTTTGGCTGCTAGTAACCGAGACCCCTTCTGCCAGCGTGATCATGTCTCTCCTTCACTAACAGAACTATACTCTGCTTTAGCGTGACTGTTCTTTCTTTCCCAGCGTGATCGTGTCTTTATCCGCTGAGCGTGACTGTGCTTTCTTGCCCAGCGTGACCATGTCTTTCTTTGCTCAATGTGATTGTGTTTTTCGCTCAGTGTGACTGTTCTTTCTTTCCCAACGTGACCACGTCTTTCTCTGCTTAGAGTGACTGTTTTCTTTGCTCAGTATGACTGTGCTTCCCTATCCAGCATGACTGTATCTTCCTCCGCTCAGCGTGACTGTGTCTTCCTCTGCTCAGTGTGACTGTGTTTTCCGCTCAACGTGAGTGTGCTTCCCTGCTCAATGTGATTGTGTTCTCTGCTCAGCGTGACCGTGCTTCCCTACCTAGCGTGATCGTGTCTTCCTTCGCTCAGCGTGATTGTGTTCTTTGCTCAGCACGCTCAGCGTGACTGTTCTTCCTTGCTCATTGTGACTATGTTCTACACTCAACGTGACTTTGCTTCCCTGCTCAACGTGACTGTGTTCTCTTTTACCAGCATGACTTTGTTCTCTTGCACCAGCGTGATTGTGTGCCTCTCCTTGTGCAGCATGACTGTGTATCACCAGCGTGACTGTATTCTCTTGCACTAGCGTAATTGTTTCTCTTGTCAGCGTGACTGTGTCCCTTTTGGTCAGTGTGACTACGAGTCTATGCTAAGTTTGACTGTGTTCTAGCATGACTGCATCTTCTCTACTAGTGTGACTATACTGAGCATGTCTATGTCTCTCTGCTAGTGTGCTACTAAAGGCTGACTAATTGATTGAAGTTTCTCTTCCTGTTGACTAAGATTCTGAGGTCTGTATCCTTACTGGTTTTAACCCTCTTAAGCTCTCTCTCAAGGTACGTCATTTGTTCATCTAGGTGACTTGTCCCTTCGGTGACAAGATCAAAACCTAAAGGTAATATTTTTCCTTCATAACCTTACATGCCCAGATCACCTAATTGGTCATAAGTGAAAAACATTAAGGTTAAAAGCAACTAAGTACTGTATAACACAAAATGGATTGGGTTGGAGAAACCCAGATGATCTAGTACTTAGATGTGTTGATGAACAAGAGTCCAAAAAAATTATGGTTGAGTTTCATTCAGGATTTTTGTGGTGGACATTTTGTGGCAAAGACAACAGCCCACAAGATCCTTAGAACATGTTATTATTGGTTGGGCCTTTTTTTAGATGTGCATAGGTTTGTCAAGAGTTTCCTCCAGTGTTAGTTGTTCATTGGGAAGCAAAAGATGAAAGCTTTGCCTCTTCAGCCAATAGTTTCCCAAGCCCCTTTTCAACATTGGGGACTTGATTTCATCGGTAAGTTTAAGGATAATTCTAGCAATGGATATTCTTGGATCCTTACTGCTACTGATTACTTCACCAAGTGGGTTGAATCCATACCCACCAAGAAGGTGACCGATGATGTAGTCATGGAGTTGCTTGAAGACAAAATCATCACTAGATTTAGTGTGCTAGCCAAGTTAACAACAGACAATGGTCCGACTTTCAATTCTTCATATATGTCCTCCTATTTTAAGTATGGCATTGTCTTGTCCCATTCATCCGACTACTATCTGTTGCCACCTTTCACACACCTAGGGGGGAACGTAGTAGAAATCTTCAAGCCACTCGATGTGTCCTTGGGGGCAAGTCTCGAGTCAAGGCTGTCACCTTGTTCTTGACTCCTTCGTTTAGGCCAACTCCTAACGAAGACAAGGGGGCTAGACCCTAAAAGAATTGCTAAGGTTGATTAGGCTTTAGTGGTGATGGATTTGGATGAGTAAGTTTTCTAGGAGCTTTTAACCAATAATGGAAAACAAGAGATTTGGAAGATAAACTGATTACAACAACATAAATATAACAAGGAATTATAAAATTACTCAAGTCATAAATCATGCAGATAGAAATAATAAAGATCAGTGCCAAATTAAAAATGGGGTCGTAAAAATGTGCATGCAGAAAGATGCTGAAGTAGATGTTTTGCAATTGTTTCCTTGTAAGTTTTAAGTTAATGTGGAAAATAAGTGAATTAACTTAGTGGGAAGGGAACTCCAAATATACCCGAAGGTACGAGGAGTATGCCCAAAACCCTTATCTGATGCGGCTCCTCGCAAGGAATAAGTGGGTTGGCTGGATTCTTTGAGATGTGTTCAACACTACACCAACAAGGGTGTAGCCTAACGGTGTCTCGAGGTCACTACCTAGTTGTTCTCGCTTCCTTTGTGGATCTTGCCACCGCAATAGATCAAATCGAGGTGTTGGATTTTTGCTTGGGGAGGTTATTTGAAATGTGAAAACTAATTAAGATAGTCACCCACGTTGCTTTTGATGTAGCCAACAGTTCGGTCGAACTGCAACGGTGTAGAGCATACACAACGGAGCCTCGGTAATTTTTAAGGATTTTGACTTTGTAGTGTGTTTGGTTGTTTATTAAAATCCCTTAGAATCTCTTTCAAGATAAATCCCTAGTCGAGAGAGCAAAGGGTGTAAATTATTAAAAAAATAAAATAAAAGCAGTACAAACACAAGGATTTTCTAATTAATCCTACCACGCATCTCTTTCCCATTTTGGGTAACTCGGGAAGTCGTGGGGTTAGTATTTATATTACTTTGCAAAAAAATTGAAACTGGAAATGATAGTATATAGAACTGTAAAGCAAAACTATACTAACAAAAGCAAAACCATGAAAAAGTGCACCGACGCAAATCCCCCCAAGGGGATGGGGAGTGGGCTGCCTACTCCAAATATTTTATTATGGTATTTACAATGCTTGAGGTGGATGCTAATGGTCCTTACAGATATGGATCCAAAGACTTACAGGTTTTTAGAAAAAGACAAGATCAAGAATGGTGCTTTAGGAGGTCTTTGAACAACTTAGATCCTTGATTTTTCAGCAACACTTCTCCTTGTCCTGGCGATAAAAATGAAAAACCAGCCACCTGTAATGCACCAAATGCATCAAATAAAGCATTAAGAACATAAAAATTTAAGTACTTAATGATAAACAATAAGCCTAAGTACTTAATCAATCTAGATCTACTCAAAATAAAGCTTTAAGATTAGGATCTAGCAATGTACTTAAATAAATCAGTCTTTGAATAATCTTTCAAAAGAAACTAATTTACTTAAGCATTTTACAAAGTAACCAAAACAAAAGATAAAGTTTAATTTTTAAGGTGAAGGAAAGAAGGAAGAAGGAAGTGCTCAAGCAGAGTGCCCAGATCTAAGGAATCCAGCGGTGGAAAGCAGAAGGACTATGTATTTCTTAAAATTGCTTGAAGAATGGTAGATTCAATCTAGATCATCCACTCCAATCAAGCTAGGAAACCTGCATCACTAACAATACTTGTACAAAGGGGATCAAATCTGGTATTTCAACAAATGAAGATTGAGAGAGCATAAGTACAACCTAGTATAGTCTACTACTCCTAGATATTTATAAGCAGAGAATAGTAAATCAAATAAAACTAGAATCATTTACCCAATATGTTAACAACAATCTTAAGGCTAGATAGATCACCACATTAAGCAAAGAAAAAAGCAGCAATACAGTTACCTCATATGCCAATGACAATATTTATCCACACACTAATGCAACACACCATGGACCTCCAAAGGCTTTCTATTAATAAGAAAAATAATTACAGTACAAAGCTTAATAGCTTGGGCAGAGCCTCTAGTCCTCTGACCATGAAAAACAATGAACCAAGATCCTGCTTAAATAACCAAAAGAGACCTAGGGGGGGTGCTTTCCAAGTGGGAGTTCACTACACGTGAGCTTGAGTTCGTGAAATAGATTGGATCCAGATTGATTTGGTACTCAATTAGAGAGCGCCACCTCTCCAAGAGAGGTGTGCCCCCCACCAACTAACAACCACTCATTCGCTAGCTCAAAGAGGCTTGGCGTCAAACCTCACGTGGAGCTCTCACCAAACTCATGCCCAAGCTTATCAACATCAAACATATGATATACCATACAACAATTATCCAAGCTTTGTTTTAAAACCATAAACTACATGAAGGGGGGTCCACCCTTCATCCTAACACAACCTTAGCTATGGTAGGCGCTTTCCCTTAATGGTTGATGTCATTCTCAAATCAAAACACTCCCACTCAAATCTTTTAACCAAAGTTTGGTTCTTAACTTCACATGGAGAGGGTCGCATGCTTTATGGGGACCCATGCCATGTCATCCCATAATTAATATTTTAATTTTTTGACTTTTTCATCCTTGTCCTTTAGTGCCAATTCAATGCACTTTTAGCATTAAAACGCCAAAATGATGCTTCATTAGTTGAATAATGCTCCACGGGGTGTTTCGACCGCTCAAAATATATAAAAGTAGTCTATGGGATAAAGAGGATGCTCTGAGTGTGAAAACGAGCATCCCCATGCCAAAAACAGATTCCAAACCGGGCTTTTAATTACACGGAATTTTTTTAATTAAACCATTAAAAAATGGCCTAATTTTGTGGGAAAAATTATTTTTCTCGGAATCAAACGAAACTCTAGGGGAACCTAACACATGTCCATACAACTCAATTTGAATGCCTAGCATGTTGAAAAACATTGACACGAAGGCTTTAATAACCTCCTAAGGCCTAACCACCAAGATGACTAGCCCAACTTTGGAGGTGTGAGTGAAAAACTCAGAAATTTCTAGTCATTTGTTCAACAACCAATAATAACCAAGGGAAAAAACACTCTGGGCTGGTCGGCTTGATGCTTAAGTCTGGGAAGCTGAGCCTTATATAAAAATTTATCATGCTAGAACATTTTTTACAACTCCCCCAAGGGGGTATGAACATGTGTTACAAAAATTTCGAACAGACTCCCAAAAAAAGCTTGGCGGACTTCTGAACTCTGATCATGAACAAGTGTGCTTGTTCAAACCTTGCCGGCTCACTTGAAAAATCCACCAATTACAGCTTAGGTGGTAACACTATCCTCAAGGAAATGGTCTAGCCGAGTCAAGTAACAAAAACTTAATGACCATAATCAAGAAAACAGTTAGTGATAACAAGAAAGAATGGGATAGTAAGATCAAGTAGGCCTTATGGACTGATAGGATAACAAAGAAGAGTTCCACTGGGAAAAGTCCTTTCGAACTTGTCTATGGCCTTGTTGTTACTTTGCCTATTCATTTAAAGCTTCCAGTGTATCAACTCCTTCAGGGATTTAGTTCAGATCATGATGCAGTTCAGAGTAGGGTTAATTAGTTGATAGAGTTGGATGAAAATAGAAGGAAGGCACTTGATCAGAGTATCCGGATTTTAGACAAAGTTAAAAGGACCTCCGATAAGTCTGCTAGATCGAAGCCTTTTCAAATTGGGGATACATTTTTGGTATGGGACAAGCGCAGAGAGAAGCCAAGTTTGCATGGAAATTTTGATAGTTTATGGACGGGGCCATACACCATCTATGAGTTAGCAGGCGCTAATTCTTTCCATCTAAATAACATGGATGGAGAGAAATTGATCCTTCCTGTGAATGGTCGACTTCTCAAGCTTTTCTTCCGTGAAGCTATTTGATGCCCATGGGGGCATTGTGTACATTGGGATTTTTCTAAACCTTTCTTTTATTTTTTATACATTACTTGTGTATATTATTGTTGTACCATAGAATTCTCGTATAATAGTTTTTGTATACGAGTTATGTAAAATATTTCATGTACACTAGTTTTCCTTTTTATAAAGTAGTGTTTACTATTATATATTATGTTGTATACTAACTTTGTACATTACTTATGACTTAGTGGTTTCATTTGGTATCTTTTATAGGTGCGATACTGATGGGCTTTGGTTTCGTGCAGGAACCAGAGATTTTGGGGTTCTCACATACCCTTATTGATTAGAAGATCAGTCAGAGCACATGTCCCTAGATGGAGCCAAATGTTGTCGGCTAAGTAATGCTTAGTGGGGCTTCAAGTGAGCCGACAAAGTTTGAGCAAGGTTACTTGTTCATGATCAGAGTTCCAAAGTTCATTAGGCCTTCTAGGCCCATTTTGTTTTGTACCACATGTTCATACCCCCTTGGGGGAGTTGTAATAAAGTGTGCTAGCATGATGAATTAGTAAAGGGTTGGGATTTCTAGGACTTAGACATCAATCCGATCATTCTATGGTGTTTTTCCTTTGTCAATTATGCAATGTTGAATAAGCGATGTATAATTTTTGAGTTTTTCACTGCTCCTCCATAGCTGGAATGGTCGTCTTGGTGGTTAGGCCTTAGGAGGTTATTACAACTCATGTGTTAATGTATATGAGCATGCTAGGAATTAATATTAAGTCGTATGGATATTTCCTAGGTCACCCTAAGTTTTTTTTCAATTATGAGAAAAATAAATTTTCCCGCAAAATTAGGCCATTTTTTAATGGTTTAATTAATTTTTTTGTAAAAGCCATAAAGTTTGATCTAGAGGCAGAATTTGGCTTGTGGATGTTTGTTTTCACACTCAGAGTGTCTTGTTTACCTTGGGACCAACTTTACATATGTTTCGGGTGGCTAAATCATCCTGGAAAGCATTTTTGCTTAAAGAGGCGACAAAAGGGTAAAAAAATGCTGAAAATGCTAAAAATAACACAAAGTGACAAAGCCAAAAGTCAAAGGAAACATGACAAAACTTTGTGGATGAGGTGGCAGGTTTGTCTCATATGGGAGGTGTTACCAATTATTTTGTACAATAGTTGAACTTCCTATTGAGCTGCTAGTTATTGAGCATTATGAATGCTCATCTCCAGAGTTTAGAAGTTCAGTGTGCTCCAAAGTTAGCCAGTTTTTGGCTAAACTTTTTATTTTTTGTAAATACATGTTCATACCCCCTTGGGGAAATTGTAAAAAATGTCCTAGCATTTAACTTTTTATAAAATGCTCGGCTTCCTGGACTTAAGCATCAAGTCGACTAGCCCAGAGTGTTTTTTCCCTTGGTTATTATTGGTTGTTGAACAAACGACTAATAATTTCCGAGTTTTTCACTCACGCCTCCAAAGCTGGGGTAGTTGTCTTGGTGTTTTGGCCTTGGAAGGTTATTAGAGCCTTCATGTCACTGTTTTTCAGCATGCTAGGAATTCTGATTGAGTCGTATGAACATGTACTAGGCCCCCTTAGAGTTTCGTTTGATTTCGAGAAAAATTTTTTTTTTTTTTATTTTTTTTATTTTTATTTATTTTTTTTTCTCCGTTTTTTAGGCCATTTTTTAATGGTTTAAATGGAAAAATTCAAAATGTAAAAAATGTGTGATCCGGAGTCCGTTTTTGGCATGGTTGGGCTGATTTTCAAGCCCAGAGCAACATCTTTACCCCAGGGGCCACTTTCACTAGGTTTTGGCCAGCTGAAGCATACCGAAAGGCATCATTCGACTAACTGAGCATTAGAGTGGCATTTTAATGCTAAATTTGGACAAAATGCACTAATGTCCAAATATTAAAAAAGTCAAATTTAGGGTCAAAGTTAATATTTTAATTGGTGGGGATGACTTGGCATGCGTCCCCATTGATTCACGACCCACTTCATAATGTATTGGCATGAATAAACCTTGGTTTAATTGATTGTTTGAATTAATATAAATAAAGGGGTGACGTGAAGGTGAGGTAGAGTCCCACGCTAGCATGTGATGATGTTGTTGGAGGCTAGCGAATGGGATTGGGGTGGACCTCCTCCACGTTAATGAAATCAAATCTTAAATGGTATAAAATTGGTCCAAGATTGGTAGCGACTTCATCCCTTGGCAAAGATTCATTATATTGTAAAGTTTTGGGCCAAGCGTGACATGTCTAAAGAATGCATGCGCCCACCATGGTAATATCACATAAGTCATGATTGGAGGATGAGATACTTTGGAATTATTCCAACTTAAATATGGAGTGACCTCATCACATCATGCGATCTCATATTATCATGTACCTCTATCCTAAGTCTCGCACCTTCCTCATGCTATGACATCCGTACGGATTTGGATTTGCGTGAATGGGATGAAGCTAATTGCTTTGGATCTGGCGGTTGAGGTTAGGTTTGCTTGGCGTCTTGATTGAAGGGTGAGCCAGGTCAGATCCACATCTATTTTATCCTTGGCGTGATTGCCTTCAAGGTTGGTCGCACTATCTCAATTATTGCCATACGTGTTGCATTTCGGCATCTCCAAGGTAGGCGTGGAGAGATATCATGAGAGGTGGCGCCTACTTCACCACCTCAACTGGAAATCAACTCAATCTGTCACCCATCTTTCGCTCTATATCACTCAGTCACACTGAGCGTGATCTCTGGTTCATTAATTCCCCCTTGGGGCTCAGTGTTTGTATATATAGAGGTGCTTTGCTCTCTCTTAGGATGGATCCTTTGTTGTAAACTTACTCTGTAGAATTTTGTGATTGCTTTATGCTCATTATTTGGAATAAGATCAAGACTTTGGAGGTCCATGCGACTTGGTGCTAGTGGTGAATGAACTTTGTGAGGTGAATGCTTTCCATATTTTTCAATTCAAATGCTTATGCGTGATCAAATCAATTGGTTTTACAAGTCTATTTTATAGAACGTAAAATCTCCCAATTATAGTTGATAATTTGGTTGATCATGCTATTGTATCAAGATTTCATGAGCAAGAAATATTCAGTTGTATTAATATTGATGAATCTTTATATGCTTAGCATGCTAGTTGATTGATCTCACTGGGTTGTTTAAGTGGTTTGATTTTTGGGCAGGATTTGCCATCTTGGAGAAGGGTGTGAGCTCAGTCGCATCTAGCTCATCTTTAGGATCACAAGCCTGTTTGTTTAACATTGGTTTTCTTTTCAGGATCTAAACAACTTGGATTATTTCAAGAAGGAGGTACTAAGGGTTTGGTTTGCTTCAAGTTCCATCCTACAAACTACATTTAAACTTGGTCACTTGGTAACCTTGGAAGCCCCAAAGCACCTTTCTTGCTTTCGTTTTGGGTTTCCTGCCCTTCGTTTTTTTGCCTTTTCCTGAGCCCTTCTTTCCTAGCTTCGTTTTCGCCTTAGTCTTCTAGCCCTCTCCTTCTTCCTAAGCTCTCTTTTTCTCTTTCTAAGCTCCTTTTTCATCTTAGTCTCCTTCCTACCTAAGATCCCCTTCTCCCCTTTACTCTCGTCTCCTCCTCTATCTCAAGCCATCTTTTTGTCCTACCTTGCTTCGTTTTTTCCTTAGCTTATCTTATACCTTAGTTTTGTTTTTCCCCTTAGCTCTCTTCCATCCCCTAGCTCTCGTCCTACCCTAGATCTTTTACCTCCTTGCTTTCGTTCTAAGGCTTCTACCTCTTCCTCTCCCTCTCGTTTCTTTCCCTTACTTACTTTCGTTTGCCTCCCTTTCTTACCCCCATTTACTCCTTAAAACTTTTAAAAAATCATAACAAGAATTTGTCTTGGCTAGCTAGATCTCAATCACATTCTAGTTTATGTTTTAGCTTGTTAGCTTGCATTCTAGTTGGTCAGTTTTCATATAGTAGATCTCATTTTAGGCTTTGCATCTAGATCTCATTGTAAAAGTTGCATCTCATTTTGATACTTAGATCTTAGTTGCATCTAGTTTCCTTTTCATTTGCTTTGACTAATGCTAAAGGTTGCTTGTAGTGTGATTTTCATTGTGTTGTAGGTTTGAGCAAAAGCAAATTCAAGAAGGGGATTTGAAGAAGAAGAAGAAGCGATCATCAAGGAGAATAAGAAGATTGCAAAACCAAGAGGAGATTTGAAACCAAGATCAAAACCATGAAGATTTAAACACTCTCCTTTTTTTGTAAAGCTCTTAAGAGCTCATTTAAAAGTCACTTCTACTATCTTCATTTCTCATTCCAAGGTTGAAAATCCTCAAAAGTTGTATTTGATTAATAAAATAAGGCTAAGTGGGATAAAGCCACCCATAGTTTGTGTTTCTTCCCCATTTGGGGAAGAGTGTCTTGTGTGTTCTTAGCTTAGATTTGCTTCAAGTACCTAGATTAGTTTCATTTTTGCTTAGAACACTAATTGCTAGATTAGTTTCTACTATATTTGAGCTATCATTTGGTTTCTTTGCTTACAATCTGCTTGTCTTTAAGAAGAACCAAGACTCTTGAACTTGTCGTAAGACAAGTCAAGAGCACTCTCTGTCGCAGAGCATAAGTTTTGCATTTTTACTGCATCTTAGCATATAGATTAGTTAAAAGTCTCTTGAACCTTTGTCAGAAGACAAGTCAAGAGCATTGTCCGTCGGAGAGGTTCATCTGTGTGCTTTAATTAAAATTCGCAACTCATCACTCCCTTTTAAGAAAATTCGAATTTATGTCGTTGTTTCCTTGCCAAAGTATGCTCTGACCGACCTAAAAATCGGATTACTCAGAAACGACATTGGACTGTTAATCTTACAAGATTCAACATAAGAAAACTTTCAATCCCATAACCAACGCACCGGTGTTATCTCGATAAATACTCGGGTAGTGGGCAAATTCCAAGTGTGGGCACCGAGCTACCCAATCTGGACACTTGTTGGTTAAATTCTCTGAACACCTAGCTTGTGATTCCAGGCCGGTCCGTCATGTCTTCGAACGGAGCCACTGAAAGTATTTCTGATTAGGTTTCCTAGTCACCTAAAACAAGATTACATAAAATTTACAATATAATAAACCAAGAACAATTGCAAAACGATCTCACAAACGTTACCACTTTGAACTCTTGTATCAAGCAACCTGAGCACTTAAGACTATCTTTGACTCCATAAGGCACTGGTCCTTGTCATCAATTTTCATTTGCTTTTTTATATATTTGGAGCATTTATATTATCATGGTTGTCTTGCTTTAAATTATCAAGTGGTTGTTTGCTCAATCTTGTGATTTTGCATTTATCTTATGATTCTTTTATTTCATCATTATAAAGTTGTAATCATTTAAAAACTCCTAAAAAACACCCATCCGCATCACTCAACACCAAAAACACTTAAAAACACAAGAGCCATAGAAAAACTCTTTGTTAGGGACAACCCCCCTTGGCTTCGTTAGGAGTTTTCCTAAACGAAGGAGCTCGGATTCAGGTGACAGTACCTGGCTCATTACTTGCCCCCAAGGCCACACTTTTCCCACTTCTCGTGAGGGAACAACTTTTGAAAGATTTTTGTTGTTGGTGTGCATCTCGGCTGACAACAGGAGGCGACTTATATTAAGAGATAAATCATATTATAAAGCATTTGTTTTAATATAATCTTAGAGGGTGGCGAGTATATCCTAAGTAATGGACGCACCCACCATTCTCATGTTGCATTGGATTATGTGGAAGCTAAGTAACAGGACACTTCCAAATAGGGCCTGTGTCCCATATTCCACGTGTCGGACACGACACTTGGCCTAATACGTGTCCGACACCATAATTTTCGTGTCCCAAAATTTGGACACTTTCCAACACGTGTCGGACACTTGCTAGGAACGTGTCCTGATTTTTGGACATGTGTCTTGTCAAAAAGGGTATAAAGGAGGAGGAGGATAGAGGAAAGAGCTACGATAGTGATGTTAATTTTGACATGGAGGAGCAGGAAGACAATTGACAATGGCTAGTACCATTGATGAGCTATGATATTCTTACTATTGGCTATATAGTATTTTCATTTTGTATCTAGTAGTACAGTAGATACTAGACTTAGTACTAAGTAGTATCTACTTTATTTTGTATTTGTCGGTGGCATTCTCTCGATATCTATGTAATACATTTTGATTTTTGTGGTTTAATGAGAAATATCAAATATGCAATTTATGGTTCAAAGTTCATGATTGATTGATAATTTTATTACTGATTCATCATTGTCAAATTTCAATTGAAAGATATTATGATTGATGTACATTGTATATACTTCTAGTTTTTAAAAAATGTAGATATTTATGTATTTTTTTAATTTATATATAAAACGTGTCCCTTGTGTCCTATTTTTGGGGTCGTCGTGTCTCGTGTTGAATACTCGTATTTTCGTGTCCTCCGTGTCCCGTTTCCTCGTGTCATGTGACTTAGTGTGGAAGTCAAACTTGGCATGTGGCAAAGAAACTTTGGTTGAAGGCGACTTAAGTGGGCCTCCTTTGGAGATGTGGCCAATATCTCTTGTTGGGGATTGCGCTTTCCCTCGTGAGGGAAGCGCATGTCTTATGTGGCAGCATCTCCTTCACAGAGAATATCATGAGGATAGGGGCGCATCTCTTGAGGAGATGTGGCACCTCGTCCTTGCAATCATCTCCAACAAGCTTCCTTTGATTTATCCATAACTCGACTTCACTCTCACGAACTCAAGCTAAGTCAACTGGACTCTCAGTGAAGGAAACACACCCCTTGGGCTCTCTTGTCTATTTAAGCAAGGCGCTTCTCCTTCATTTGGGATGAAGTGTGTGTTGTTCAGGAATAAACACCCTTATAACCGAGGGTCTGGGGTTACCAACTTATTTTTAAAACTTGCAGACAATCAGCTTTAAAGTACATAAAAGAAATAGGAAGATATGATGGACTCACCCGATTAACGACGGTTGATCCAAGCTTTGTCTTCTCCCGCTCTGCTACTCTCCAAAGCTTTCAGGGATGCACCTCCTTCACCTGCAAAGAGCAAATTCTCCAAGTACAATCTTATACATGTATATATGACAAGTTAGATAAACAATATATAGAGTGCTTAATCATAAATATTCATCAAACCATGATACATGAAAGAGACTCAACACAAAGTTGGAAGAAGGATTCTCTTTATTAACAATAGTGAATGAGATAAGTGTACAACCCAACGCCTGAAACAAGGACTCCTCTGCAACTAAAGAATTTTGAGTTCTGCTACTCGAAAGACTTCTGAAGATATACCACCAGCATAACTTTGCTCTCCAAGTATGATTGATTAATGCCCTCCCCAAGGCCTCTATTTATACTCAGGGAAATAGAGCAGTTTCGAAGGTTGAGGAGGTTGAGACAGTTAAGATAGTTAATGATTAGGGCTTAACAAATCTCCATTAATCGTGTTATATTATTTTTAATGTCGAATGGAGGCGTATGCGAGTATTGATACTAGAAACCCACGTATGACACGCGAGTTGCTATAAGGGAAACCTGCGTACAGATTTGTACGTGGGTTGCAATGACAATACTCGCGTATAGTACGCGATATGCTGTGGAGATAGCCGCGTACGTACACGAGTTGCTGTGGAGATAGTCACATACAACATTCAACATATAAAAAGGTAAAATGGTAAGTTGGGTGGATAGTGAATGCATTTCATGTCATGCCCATCTATAGTGTTTAGGCAACCTTCAATCCATAAATGTCCTTTTGTGTGCCAACATATGAAGTGTCCGCACTCGGACGGAGAAGTGCCATTTGGGTTGATAACAGATGCCCCCTAATGTGTGAGGTCAGAGGGAAGGGATGGCCGAAATACATTATAATCTCTATCTTTGGAGAACTTAGAAATCCAATGGAGCAGAGGTAGTACCTGAAACAAATACATAATAATGTCATATACAAAATCATATCTGAGGATGCTATGTTCAATGTACTGGAACACTAGCTCCTTTACAATGTTTGAGTACATCATATAGTACGGTTACAAGACCACGTATATTACAAAGGTGGATCGAAGCCACAATATACAATAATGATGAGTCTTCAAAGATCTGGAAGCTGTGTAGATAGGTAGAACATAATCTTGCGCAACTTAGTCCATAAACAGGGAACTACGGTCTTCATAAACAATCCCAAAGAACCAGTACAATCCAAGCCATGTGAATAGATGTAGGTTGAAGTCGAACATGGAGCGGATTCAACAGATTGTCAATCAATAGGTGATAATCGACAACTGAAGCAAAGGAATTCACCAATGATGAAAGTGAATCCTGAGGTACGATCGTCAAAACTCTAGGTCTTCGTCGTCAGGAAGAACTGATGTGGAACCATACTGTGATAAGGAAGGCAATAGATCCTCCAATGGATCACAAGAGTGACTAGGAACTGGGTAAAGGAAGGGAGACACAAGTGATAACAGATACGACAATGATGGGATCGGGATATAGATCAGACATTGAGTTAAGTCCTTGAACAGTGAGCACGACACAGAGATGACCCAAGGCAGCTTTTAACTTTATAGATATAACAACTAGACTTATCTGTCATGTAGGAAACATGATCAGATTCCCCAGGTATAACTGACAAGAGGAGGAGTAATAAACTCGAAGTAATAGCTGAACTGAAAGTGAACACTGAGACATGGGTATCGGAAAAGACAAAGAGTGCTATGTTCAAGGATGACATGCTGCCACTAACTGAAAACCAAGAGAAAACTTCTTCCTTACCTTCTCTTTTAAATTTTAACGAGTCCAGGAAAGTCAACTTGGATCTCTCTTCATTTTTTAACAAGCTTGAAGACAAGAGGAAATAATGCTTGATAGTGTCACTGATTCGTGGAATTAATGAGCCCAAACTAGTACATGCTCAGTTGGTGTTTTCACATTTAGAGAGTTTGAAAACTCCAAAGAAGACTCCAGGGGGGTCCTTTTTCGTCCAATTTAGTCTCTTGAGGTCGAAAAAGTATAAAACATACCATAGAAGAACTCTCTTAACTTCCGTAGAAGAAAATGTGAACCTTTTTCGTACTTAGTCAGGGTGGTCCGAAAAAGGTTAAATCACCACCTACCCAACGCTCCTTCGAGAGCAACATATAGCTTGAGTTTTAGGAGTGTGAAGGAAAGCAAGATCACTCGAAAGGATCCATTTGAGTACGAGGAATGGAGCTTACAACAATAAACTCGATGCTTTGTTCTTTAGTGTTTAACGAGCATGACAAAGACATAAAGTACACTCGAAATCTTTTTCATGTTTAGGTCCAGAGCACGAAAAAGAGAAAACTAAGCTCATACCAGGAGTTCCACCTTTTGGATACGCCTTTTGAGGCGGGTAAGCAGAGCAGTTTTAGTATACATAGATGTTGTTGAGGCTGCCGAAGCCGAGGAGGTTGAAGAAGCCAGAGTACAGGGAGACCGGGGGGACTAGGGTGGTCCAGCTTAAATCTAGGGCATTTGATGGACTATGATCCATATTTTGTATATTTTTTGTATATTATACAGTTATGACTGGATCTGAGGATCAGAGACTCAACCTATCTATAAACAGATATTCACATATATATATTGTGTCGGTTTATTTACAAATGTTTTTTATGTGTATGCTGTATATTTTATGAAATGTGTTAGATGCCAATCCAAAATGTAATTAGCGTATGCATCAGTTAATGAATTGTGATTTCTTGGAATGTGATTGAATGTAATGAACTCAAAATTTCTTTCCAATAACCTAACTTGCATGAACTGACGCAATAGAATAGGGTTCCGCACTTGATAAGCTCGATTGAGCTGGGAAACCACCAGTTGAGAGTCCAGTCGGACTTCCACCTGGGTGATACCACGTGACAAATCATCCCATAGAAGCTCAATTATAGCCCTATACTCAACAACATTATTAGAAGCAGGACCTAAGCAAGCGCCTCTTGCGGCAATTAACTGTCCTGAGGGAGAATAAATGACCCATGCTGCTGAAGCAAGATTACAAGTGTGGCGACTGGCATCATCAACAAAACCTACGTACCTCTCGGAAGACATCTGAAACAACCAGTAGATGGTATAAAAAACACAAACCGACAAACTAGTGTACATAAAAATACATACAATAAAATACAAGAAAAAACGCTAAGCCTAAGCATAGTACTTCTTCAAGTAGAGCCCATTTCTAGGCTCAGGCAGCTTATTCGCATGAAAATCAATTAACTCATATGCGCCCTTCTTTAATACTTTCGACATGACATAAGGTCCTAACCACATGGCCTTGAACTTTCCTGCCCCCAGGGGTTCCTTGTCTTGGTCCCAAAGCAAAACAAGTTCCCCCTCAGAGAAAATCCGAGGTTTAACCGACTTATCATATTGGCTTTTGACCCTATTCTTGTGAGCTTGATTAGCTGTCAACGCATCTCTATGCTATTCATCAAGGTGTTCTAAATGTACTAGACGTTCTTCAAGCTCTGTCGTATCGGGTGACACATGAATAGCTATTTTCAAAGATGGGATTTCACATTCAACCAGGGAAACGACTTCCACTCCATGAACGAGTTGGTAGGGGGAGAAACCCGTAGCAGTTTTTACATTAGTTCGGTATGCCCAAAGAGCAGGGTATAGCATGATATGCTAGTTAGAACGGGCTGCATCAATTGTACGTTTGAGGATAGTCTTCAAAGTCTTGTTAACAGCCTCAACCTGACCATTTGCTTGAGGACAGTACGAAGATGAATGTTCTTCTCTGAATCCAAGCATAGTGGTCAGTTTCGTCATCATGCTATTTTGAAAATGATTGCCATGGTCAGTGACAATCACCTTGGGTATACCAAACCGTGCTATAATCTAATTGAACACGAAGAAAGCTGTTGTTTCCCCATCGGCTTTAAAGGTGGGCATTGCCTCTGCCCATTTCGTAAAATAGTCCACAGCGATAATGATATATTGTGCCCCCCAGCCGAGGCTGGGTTGCACGTCACGTAATCAATCCCTCACTTCATGAAGGGGCCCACCGTGACAACGGGAAACAACGGAGCAGGATGTGGCTGCATTTTTCTGGTGTAAAGCTGACAGGGATGACAGCGCTTCACCGCTTCCACACAATCTTTGAAGATTGTGGGCCAGAAATAACCGGCACGTAGTATCTTTTGGGTCATTGCTAACCCAAATAAATGACCCCCACACGCTCCACCATGGGAATCATTCAGGACAATCTCTGCTTCCTCATGGGTAAGACATCGACGCAAAATAGAATCTACCCCTCTTCGATATAAAGTATCTCCTATGATGAGGTAGTTCTTAGCATGAAGGCGTAATTTACGTCGTTCCTCTCGCGAGGAAGCCGCAGGATACTTCAAAGTCTGGAGATATAGAAGTATATCTCCGTACCAGGGATCAGAGGTGGATATCAAGAAGATATACTCATCTGGGAATGAGTCTTCTTCAGTGACTACATCTTCACAGATCTTACCACGTCCACACATGGGTTCTAGAATGGCTTCATCAGAAGGTAAAACAATATCTAAACAGTCTGTAGAGTGCAAAGAGTTTTCCGCCCAAGTGGGCAAATAGACTTCTTCTAGGTCCTCTGAGACTGTAAGAGGGTCTGGAATGGGATCAACAGTGGTTTGAGTGATAGCTTGGTAAGCCACTTCCACTATCGATAAGGGCACTTCCGATTCATGGGGGGAAGGGAGAACCCACGAATCAGTCCTATCAACAACCGTGGCTATGGACTTCCCCACACTAGTAGAACCAATATAGTTAATCGGGGCTGGGAGATCAAATGTGCCCATCAGTGATGCGTACATTCCAACCCCCAAGCTCTGTGCAGCAGGTTTGACCTAATCAACCAATGGCACAGCGGACTCATTAGACTCCCTGCGGCCTTTTCGAGTAAAATCGAGTTGGTCAACAGTAACCAAATTTCCTTCGTGTGGAAAAACTACCACCCGAAAGACGACCGACGCAATAGCGGACATGGCATAAGTCCAGCTTCTTCCTAAAAGCAAATTATAGTCCAAAGGTGCATCAATCACTTCCACCTCAATAGACACTGCTTTTCTTGCCAGCTTAATTTCAAAAGCTGGTAGGATACCATGCGGACGGAATGACCTTCCGTCGAAAGCAGTAAGCAGAGTGTTTGACGGGACCGGTTCTGGGGATCCGAGAGCTTTCCAACATGACAAGGACATAACGCATGTAGAAGCACCCTCATCAACAACTGCCCTTCCAATGGTCTTTCCACTATGGATGACATCTATTGATAAGGCTACATGGTAAGGTAGGCGAATTTTAACATCAGACAAGTGAAATTTCGCCATGAGACTTGACGAATCCATGCTACCTAAGGCTGCTAAGAGGGCATCCCGTTGGGCGGGACAGCTCTGTAACACCTCTAAAGCTGACATTGCACAAGGGGTTTGGGCTAAGTCTTCAATCGCGGAGTAGTTTGAAGCAGCCCTAGCATTAGGGTTATGCAAGGTCTTCTTAAAGACACCTTTCGGTATCTTAGGCATAGTTTCAGCAGGCTTCTTGATTGTGAGAGGGTTAGAAGTTTCACCTATAGACTTACCCTTCTTAGAAGTCTCTTTTTCATAGTTTTTATTCCTAGTCTGTAGCAAAGTCGAAGATCGAACCATGTTGATATAGTTGGGGTCAGGGGCACCTGAAGTGCCCCCTGCTACATTAGAAGTTGAAGCAGAGTTCTGCCCTTGAGGAAAAGGATCCTTTAGGACAGCCGGTTGTTGAGCTTTTAGCAACTTCTGGGCTTGTTCCATAAGGGGACAAAGGTGAGTGAGGTGATCCTCGTGGCACAACTTATACGGGAACTTTACCTTTTTCTTTTCTTTCTTGCCCCCATCAGCATTGTTTGCAGGTTTCTGCTTGTTTTGATTTTCCTCCCCTTCCTTTTCTCTCTTCTTCTTCCCACCGGGCTGCTGATTGCCCTTCTGAGAGGTTTGTGCAAAAACATTTGCACTTTGGGGGGAGGGGGCAGCCTTTGCTGCCTTCGCCGTAGAATGCTTGACGGACAGCTGATGAAGCTGTTTGGCCAAAGACTCTACAGTGGGAGAGTTTACGGACCCAACCACACCATTGGCATGGGGTCCATGCTTAGGTTTCTCTGCATCGTGGGTAGGCCTCGGTGCCTCAGGGATAATCTCATACAAGATCCTAGATTGTGAATAAATCAAATCCAATTGCTGGGCCCTGAGAATGGCTTCTTCTTCGTTCGTCACTCCTGAAGTGGATATGTCCTTAGATATGTAAGGTAACAGGGATTTGAGGAACCACTCTAGTAAGAACTCAGAAGGAATAGTGGCTTTTATAAGGCTCTTTCGCCTCCTCCACTCTTGGATATGATCCGAGATGTGGGTAGCCTTGTTCTGCCTAAAGGTAGATAACAAGTCCGTTCCGAAATCGTATCAGACTGGAAGCTGAAAGTGGCTAAGGATTGCACTAGCCAAGTCCCAAAAACTACTGAACGCAGCAGAAGGCAACTCAATGTACCATTTTGTTGCAGTATTCGTTAAGGTTCTTTGGAACAGCCTCAACCTAATTGAATCTTCATTTAGCGAATTGGAAGAACACCATAAATGAAAAGTGGTGGCATGAGCCCCAGGATCTTTGTTAATTTTTATTGTAACTCAGTAGGTCCTTCACCGTTTTGGTAGTGTCTGGTGAGGACACAGTTTTGTAATTATTTTCCTAAGTTCACTTTATTTTATAAAAGTGACTTTATGTTATAAAGTGAAAGTGACTTTATTAATTAATGTGAATGTAATAAATGTCATTAAATGATTAAAAAGAACATTTAATGAGCATTTAATGAGGGCCCTTAGATCTAATTTAATCTTGACCCTTGAAAAGTAAGTTAGGGTTAGGGTTTCAGTTAGTTAGGGTTTCTAAGTGAGTTTTCACTTATTTAATGAAGCTTTGGGAAAAGAGAAGACATCCAAGGGAAGAGAAATTTTCAGTTGGCACGTGGGAGAGAAGAGAGCATCCACATGTGGGAGAGAGAGAAGTCATTTTCAGAGAAGGAGAGATCAGATTTATTTTTGCTAGGCACAGAAATCGAGGAGAAGGATTTGCTGCATGTTTTCCAAGAGAAAAACGTACTGTACAGATTGTACAATGGCCGTACAGAAAGGTACAACCGTACAGCAGATTGTCAGTCTGAAAATCGTTCAATTGGCACGTTTCCCAAGGTTTATGCTTGCTGGTTTGAGGCCGTACAGTGCACAGATATCAAGGGAACAGCTGGGCACGTTTTCCAAGGAAGTTTGCTGAAGGTAGAGGCCGTACAGCAGCATTGATTGCTGGTACCTTTCTCTTGTCTATTGCACATTTTCTCAGTGAATTTCTCAATATGTTGTAGCAAGAAATCTCTCTGTAAAATGCATCTTCTCTCTCTATAAAATTTCTCTTGGGTTTTACCTCACAGAGGTGAGGGTTTTGCCCTGGGCTTGGCCCTAAACTTCTCAGTGTTCTTATGGGTATTCTTGTTTTCAGCTAGATTCTTTACATGCATGAGTATTTATGTTCAAGTTATCAGTAGGTTTGCTATTCTGACAAGTTAGTAAATAATAACTCTGATGAGCATTAAATCTAGTGTGCATGCTAAGTGTTTGACAAAATGTCACAATGAGATGTTGATGTTTTAGTCAGATTTTTATCATGGTATCAGAGCAAGGTTGCTGAAGACTTTGTACATGTTGTGTAGAACATAGAAGAGAGGGTCTTGCAGGTGGAACGTTCAGTCCAAGAATCATGGCATCAGTAGGTTTGAGGTACGAGGCTAGATTGGATGGAGCCAGTAACTTCAGCTCATGGAAAGAAAGAATCACGATATTGTTCAAAGAGCAAGCGTTATGGGATATTGTGGGAGCTACTGCTACTGTTGTAGTTCCTACAGATGCCATACAGAAAGAAGCATTTGAAAGAAGGGATATCAAAGCTCAGAAGATCCTCTTTGATTCTATTAAGGATCATGTGATTCCATTTATTTCTGGTAAGAAGTATGTTTTTGAAATGTGGATTTCTCTGTGTACCTTATATCAGAGCAAGAACCAGAATAGGAAGATGGTTCTTAGAGAGAAGCTGAGAAATACCAAGATGACGGAGACTGATTCGGTGACTACTTATCTCACCAAGATTACTCAGGTCAGAGATGAACTGGGTGCAACCGGTGAGAAAGTAGAAGATGAAGAGCTTGTGAGACATGCTCTTAACGGGTTCTCCACTAAGTGGCATTCCTTTGTGAAAGGGGTGGTGGCTAGAGATAAGCTATCAGATTGGACAAGGTTGTGGGATGACTTTGTTCAAGAAGAATCCAGAGAGGGGATTCTTCACAGCCCTCCGAGTGGAGAAGAAAATGTAGCTCTTGTTGTTGCTGGGAAAGGGAAGAAGAAGAAGGACCTCAGTAAGGTTCGGTGTTTTGCTTGTAACACATTGGGTCACTATGCATCTCAGTGTCCAAATACTGAGAAGAGAAAGAGCAAGGGTTCAGTGTCAGAATCTTCAGCTCAGGCTGCTGTAGCAGATTTTGCAAAAACTTTTGAGGAAGATTTTGCTCTTGTTTCTATAGCATCCAGTATTGACAGCTGCAGAAAGATTCTTGATAATGATTGGCTCATTGACAGTGCTGCAACAAAGCACATGACTGACACTCGGAGCAAGTTCATCAGTGTCACGGAAATAGGTCTTGGTCACTTTGTCCAGCAAGGAGACACAATTCGAGCAGTAAGGGGAATCGGTTCAGTCCGATTCAGTTTATTCTATGGAGAAACCCTAGTCTTGCATGGGGTTTTGTATGTACTAGAACTGAGAACCAGTTTGATCTCAGTCTCAGCTCTGGAGAGCATGGGCTTCGGAGTACTGTTCAAGAGGGAGCATGTATTCCTGATTCCTGTTGGAGATGTGGATGGCACCATTCTGCTTGGTAGCCAGAAAGAGAGTTTATATACATTAAAATGAGCTAATGTATATCCGTGTTCTGGATGGCTTTCAGGATCCGGAACAGATGTGGAAACTGCAGTGGTGCCTATTATTCAGTTTCCTGAGAACAGTAGTTCTCTTGTGAGTACTGGTAGAAGACTCAACCAGTATGAGTGATTTGAGCAGGAGGATGCTAAAGAAGACGCAGATTCTTACGAAGCATTCAGAGTGGTCTACAGGTCACAGATCCAGATTCAGGAGCAAGAGGGAGTTCCAGCAGATGAAAGAGGAAAGTGACATAGATCTTGTTTTTTGAAGGACCTTCCTCGTTAAGAGGGAGTGTTAATTTTTATTGTAACTCAGTAGGTCTTTCACCGTTTTGGTAGTGTCTGGTGAGGACACAGTTTTGTAATTATTTTCCTAAGTTCACTTTATTTTATAAAAGTGACTTTATGTTATAAAGTGAAAGTGACTTTATTAATTAATGTGAATGTAATAAATGTCATTAAATGATTAAAAGGACATTTAATGAGCATTTAATGAGGGCCCTTAGATCTAATTTAATCTTGACCCTTGAAAAGTAAGTTAGGGTTAGGGTTTCAGTTAGTTAGGGTTTCTAAGTGAGTTTTCACTTATTTAATGAAGCTTTGGTAAAAGAGAAGACATCCAAGGGAAGAGAAATTTTCAGTTGGCACGTGGGAGAGAAGAGAGCATCCACACGTGGGAGAGAGAGAAGTCATTTTCAGAGAAGGAGAGATCAGATTTATTTTTGCTAGGCACAGAAATCGAGGAGAAGGATTTGCTGCACGTTTTCCAAGAGAAAAACGTACTGTACGGACTAGGCACATAAATCGAGGAGAAGGATTTGCTGCACGTTTTCCAAGAGAAAAACGTACTGTACGGATTGTACAGCAGATTGTCAGTCTGAAAATCGTTCATTTGGCATGTTTCCCAAGGTTTATGCTTGCTGGTTTGAGGCCGTACAGTGCACAGATATCAAGGGAACAGCTGGGCATGTTTTCCAAGGAAGTTTGCTGAAGGTAGAGGCCGTACAGCAGCATTGATTGCTGGTACCTTTCTCTTGTCTATTGCACATTTTCTCAGTGAATTTCTCAGTATGTTCTAGCAAGAAATCTCTCTGTAAAATGCATCTTCTCTCTCTATAAAATTTCTCTTGGGTTTTACCTCACAGAGGTGAGGGTTTTGCCCTGGGCTTGGCCCTAAACTTCTCAGTGTTCTTATGGGTATTCTTGTTTTCAGCTAGATTCTTTACATGCATGAGTATTTATGTTCAAGTTATCAGTAGGTTTGCTATTCTGACAAGTTAGTAAATAATAACTTTGATCAGCATTAAATCTAGTGTGCATGCTAAGTGTTTGACAAAATGTCACAATGAGATGTTGATGTTTTAGTCAGATTTTTATCAATCTTCACCAACTTTTCCCTCGAATTTAGGGATGTCCGATGGCAATTTGGTGGGGACAGGTGGCCACGAGGGTTCATGCCTCACCGGGTTGTTCATTAATTTTGACAAATCTGACAAGTTTAATGTTGCCAGGAAAGGAAGCTTGGGTCGCACCGGAGCACTAAAAGTGCCAGTTTGGGGATTAGAGGGACTTGCCCCCGAATACCCATATGTAAAGGTGGGGTTGCCCCCTGCCGCCGGTTGCGAAGTGGATGGATTACTTTGAAACGGATTCCATTCGTAAGCCACAGGATTGTGAGTAGGAGGTGCAGTATACGAGGTTCGGGCCGTCCCAGTCGAAACTGGGGTTTGAAAAAAGGGAGCAGGTATCCCTCCACTGAACAATGAAAAGGGAGAGCTTGTGAACGGGGCCGAGATTGGAGTTTGGATACCTTGCCCGTAAGAGGTAGTGTTTCCAAACTGCACTCCTACATAAGAAGGTGATGGGCCTACATACGGAGTGGATGGGGGAATATGCCCCCCATTCCAAGGAAATCCTTGGACAAAAGCCAAGGATCCTACCGGACCACTCTGGGCAGTGTGTGCAAAGGAGGAAGGAACAATAGGTATACTGGGAATCCCAGTAAGCATGTCACTAGAAGCACCTGCTAGGCTTGTGGGAACCGACGGTTGGACCACCCGGCTCTCTGGAGTCAATGGCGTAGTAGGTATGCTAGATCTAGGGGCACTTATCGGGGGAGGTAGTACCCCTTCAGCCGAAAACGCTGAGATGAAAGCAAAAGAACTTTCTCCCGTAGTAGACATTATCCTGCCCACAGGGACACCTAAAACAGGTGAATCAAAAGGCCTAACCTGGATGATCACAGGATCGTTTAAGTCAGTCAAAGGTGTATTAAAATTCCTTTCAAACTCGTCAGCCTGCAAGTCTTCTATCTCAACTGTATTAAAATCAAAACGGTTAACTCTAAGTGCTGGTTCACCTGGAACTTCACTTACTCCTATTGGTTCAAATGAACTGTCCGTGTCCAATCTTCACCTTTGAGGTGGAGGTGGAGGTTCCAATGTGATGAGAGGAGGAAGGTTTTGCAACCTTCGAGACCTTCTAATAGGTTGGTCCTCCACGATTGTAAATTTGACAATTCAAACCCTAAGGTCGACTAAACACAGACAAACCACAGAGCAATCACTACGAAAAAATCCTAAAGTCTCAACAGTCAGCAAGGGTAAAAGATATGCTTTCCCGAAGAAAGCTGAAAAACAGTTACTTGGCGTCCTTGAAGAGGTTCTTAGGCACAAGCGGAGGAATCACCCACCGCCCTCCTACACTTTCAACAAGGGTTACCTTCCAAGCCCGTCCAAGGTGAACCAGAAATAGCCTTCCGGTTTACTTGGGTATGAACCCTAGATGTCAAGAGACTAAAGGCTACCTTAGCTATATCAACAGTCTGGGGGGACAGTCGCAAGTCTGACTCGTATGCATGGGCAGGGTAGCGGAGCCGTGTTACCAACTTTTCTGTACCATAGTTGGGTTACCCGAGGAGCCATCGGTTGACAGACTTGTTCAAAGTCTGATTCCAGTGTATCAGTTGATCCGTCTGCTTGTCTAGCCAATATTGGCTAGTCACTTTTTTATTTGAATAATTTTGACCATGGCCCCGCAGGGTTTGTAATAAAATGTGCTAGTAGGATATTTTTGAGTGGTTCGGCCTCCTAAGACGTAGAATCACAAATAGGGTATTCCAGGGAGTATTTTGCCCCTGACAATTATGCTTTGCCTTCAGCCGAGTATAATTGACGAGGTTTTCTCCCGCTTCCTCCAAAGCTGGAATGCCTGATGTTGAATTTTGGGCCTTGGGGGGTTATTAGAGCCCAACTGAGTGTTATAAGCCTACTAGACATTATTTAGATAGATCATGGTCATGTCCTAAGTCATCTGGACACATAAAAAAATTTTCAAAAAAATCTTTTTCGAATAGTGAATTTTTTTTTTTTAAATTTTAAATTTTAAATTACTTTTCCTAAGTTTTTTGGGTTAATTTTTCCATAAATTAAATGGAAAAAACCAGTTTGTGATCCGGACTCAGAATTCAGTGATTGAAGGCTCTAACCTTAAGCCAAAAATCATTCTTGATCAGCCAGCCAGTCAGAGCCAACTTTCAGATCAGCAATCGGACACACAATGCCTTTTTACTCAAAAAAGTCAGTTTTGAGTAAAAAAATGATTTTGAGTAAAAAAATGATTTTTATTAAAAAATGATTTTTTATTAAAAAAAATGATTATTTTGGAGAAAACTAAAACTCTCCAAATTAATCCAAATTCAGTAAAATAAAAGGCTAAATGACATCTCATGGAACACTTATGATGATTGGAGTTATCATAATTCAGCTTCAGTCATCATTAAGAGAACAGTTAATTTATTATCAGTTATCAGACATGTCATCTCCAGCTAAAGATGAGATGGAGAGCTCTCATTGGTGCGATGATTTGATCGAGGTGAAGACTGAAGCTTGCACCATTAGTGGGATTCCCAAACCTAGCTCAGGCTCCTACCAGACCTAAATGATGAGCTTACCTACATCCAGACTCACACATGTGGCCTCATCCTTGGCTTGTTTTCAGTGCACGGGTTTGGAGTGGAGGCGCCTTACCTGGGTGGAGGCCTCCCTTCACTCCCGGTTCTCCGGTTTACGTCTGGGCTCTTTGTTAGGTGGCTAAGCTGGTTAGGGTTGGTTTTTTGGTTTTAGGGTTTTAACATTCTCTCATTTGTTAAAAAGAGGCTCTTTCAGCTCTATTTGGATGGAACTTTTGTGTTGGAGTTACTCTGCAAAAATTGTAATAAGCTTTGCTTACATTTGATTAATAAGATTTTCGACTTTGGAGGTCCATCTCTTTTTGCATATGGTGAATGTTCTATGGTTGAGGTGATACTATTCCTAAACCCTTTACTCTTTCTTTTTACTTGAATGAGATCTAGTTATATGTTAAGCTCAAGAGGGCCACTATTGGCACGGTAGATTAGCTATTTGTAGTTTCAATTCAGTTATTTATGCAAAGTAGGTTCTAATCGTGATAAATATGAGTAGTTAGTTATACGTAGTATTGATCTCGATTGAGTTTCCTTTGCTTACTTTTCATATATATGATCTCACTTGTATCTGAGTTTTGGTATTAGCAGGTCACAGGTTGAAGAAGGGTGCGAGTTCAACTACATCTAGTCCAAGCTTCAAGCAACCTACCATTTAACATATTGTAATTGCAGGGCCTACAAGATCGATCTCTTCCCATTCGAAAGAAAGCTGGAGTCTTTCTCCATCTCTTGTTCCATCCACAAGAAAACCTACTTCTTTACCTTTCTTCTTTAAATTTTGTACTTGCTCATAAAATAGATCTAAGCTTCAAATCTCTATTATTTCAGATCTGTTTTTAGGGCCTTTGCTAGATCTAGTTTACTTTTTTAGATCTAGGGAAATGTTTTATGCTTTGCACGTAAAATCCAAAAAAAGTTATAAGTAAAATTTTTTTTTCAAATTTTTTATTTATTTATTTATTTAATTTTTTTTTTTTTTGGGGTGCATTGTCTTTCCTACCATATTCTAAGAATACATGCTTACTGATTTTTTACTTTTGTGACAAGTAAAGTGGAAATGTTGGCAAAATTTTGAAGAAGCAAGCCCTAAAAAACTATAAATTCCCTCTTCTTCTTTTCCTTTTCTACAGATTGCTCCAAAGACCTTTCAGAATCAATGAAAAGGAAGCAAAAAGAGCAGCAAAAAAGGAAAGCATTGTAACCAAATTAATAAAAAGCAAGTGGGATTACGGCTCCCACACCTCTCTTCTCCCATTTGGGGGAAGCTTGTATCGTCTCCCATTTTCATGCTTTGATTCATGTTTTGCTGAAAGTAGGATAGAGTAATTTATAATCTTTAGAAGTTTTCCTTTTTAACTTGATAGTTTATTTGCTAATTAGTTTATCATACATGAAAAATGAAGAAAAATATTTGATTTGATTATTTATTTAAGCATTGTATAATTTCCGTTTTTTTTGTATACTTACCCCCTTGCTTTCCCGATTAGGGCCCTAAAAAGCATGAAAGAGACTCTTGGGTAGTTAGATTGTTATTGTTTTATTTCTTTCATTCTAGATTAACAAACTAAGTAAGACTCTTGAACTTGCAGTAACACAAGTCAAGAGCACTCTCTATCGGAGAGCATTATTAGTTTTGCACATCCTTGCATTAGGCATTTAGATTAATTAAGTCTCTTGAACCTTTGTCATAAGACAAGGTCAAGAGCGCTCTCTGTCGGAGAGTCTAATTAATTAATTTAATAAAACCTTCAACACACACACCCCTTTAATTAATTAACTCCTTTCTCTCCTTGCCGGAGTATGCTTTGACCGATCCCAGATCGGAATACCCAGAAACGGCACTGGATCTTTAAACCCTATAAGAGTAACTTAATAATACTTAAACACCCGTAACCAACGCACCGGCGTTGTAGGGATTCTTCCAAAGTACTTCCTAGTAGAGGCGCCGAAACCTCCCGCTGTCTTAGATTCTCGGCTAGCTGGTAAATCTTTGCGATACCAGCTTGGGATACTGGGCGGGCCCGACATGTCTTCAATGGAGGGAACTTAGAAGAGTCTCCCGGCTTTGACAAACCTTCGTTGACACCCTAATCAAGAGCATTTAAAATTCTTAAAATCTACCAAGAGCACTTGCAAAACCTAATACTCACTAGCTTAATTCCTAGACTTTATTTCACGCGCTTATTTGACTCCATAAGGCACTGGTCCTTTGTTATATTTGATTAATTTTCTATCATGATCAACTGTCTACGGTCCATTTCAATTGATTATATTTGAATGCTTAAGTTATAAGTCTGGAATCTTTGCTTATATGTGTGATTCTCGGCTAGCTGGTCAATCTTTGCGATACCAGCCTGGGATACTGGGCGGGCTTGACATGTCTTCAATGGAGGGAACTTAGAAGAGTCTCCCGGCTTTGACAAACCTTCGTTGACACCCTAATCAAGAGCATTTAAAATTCTTAAAATCTACCAAGAGCACTTGCAAAACCTAATACTCACTAGCTTAATTCCTAGACTTTATTTCACGCGCTTATTTGAATCCATAAGGAACTGGTCCTTTGTTATATTTGATTAATTTTCTATCATGATCAACTGTCTATGGTCCATTTCAATTGATTATATTTGAATGCTTAAGTTATAAGTCTGGAATCTTTGCTTATATGTGTGATCTCTTGTTAGCAACGTGGATTGCTTTGATTAATCATCATCCCCTTAATATTAATCATTTTAAATCACAATAACTCCTAAACAACACCCATCCGCATCCAAAACTTAACTTAAACATTGAGCCATAGAAAACTCTTTGTTAGGGACTACCCCCCTTGGCTTCGTTAGGAGTTAGCCTAAACGGAGGAGCTAGGAGTAGGTGACAGTACCCAGCTCTGTGCTTGCCCCCAAGGTCACACCTCTCCCACTTTCCCAAGTGAGGAGACAGCTTTCGGAAGATTTCTGCTGCTGGTGTGCAATCGACGGACAACAAGCCCGAAACTCTGTCTAGGACAGAATCTCCAGATGCGTAAAAGTCATGATTTACGTTTCGACAAGGAATCGGAGGGTTATCTCCTCAGTCCAATGTCTCCACGCGGCCTCGTGCTTGACTCCCGTTTGAGAGGAGCTTCCCAGAAACTATCGATAAAGATAAGAATTTACCTATCGAATGGTCCACTATGTCTGAATTTTAAAACTTATGGGAAGTTTACACTCTCTATCCCACAAGTCTAGCCTAAGCTAGTAGGTGAATGGCCCTAAAAAATAAAAAATTCCTAATAAATTTTAATTATTGCGTTCATTTTAAGCGCTTTATCTTACTCAGAAGGAAGTGGAGTGAAAGACTATGATGTTTTTTGACTCGATAAGAAATATAAAAGCAAAGGTGTATGTTTTCAAAGCAAATTATCACTACTAAAACAAACTTCTCTTTTTCTTTTTGTAAATATAAATTGATGAAAAAACAACGATAAAGAGAACATTAGGACTATATTTTTGTAGTTTTTGAGATTATATTTTAAAAAACTGAAAGCAAAACTACTCTATGCAAAATCAAATGCAAAAGCTTTTAAGATGTTTTCTTTTCACTTTTTTAAAATGCTCAAAGACTACTATGCACCTAAATGCACAAAAAACTTGAGTATGCTTGAATTAAACAAACTGTATAAAATAAGCAAAGTGAAGTAAACAGATTAAAAGAACCAAGAATCAACCACCTAAGGAAGACTTGGAACCCTAGCTTGGGCGGATACAATGAAAGGAAATCATTGAAAACACACAAAGGCAAGTGGCACACCAATCACTATCCGAAAATAGACTAGGATAAACAGCGTCTGGAACCTTGATCACTGATTCAGACAACCAACACTTAAACCTATAACCCAAACAGGCAAATCCACTTCAAGTTGCAAACAGAAAGACAATCCAAACAAAAGAACTCAAGGGCTTTACATTAAAGCACAAGGTGTGGCCAACAAGGTCATCAAACTCACAGTACAGTGCTTATAAGGAAGACCAACCAGCAAACAGAGCTTATAGAGGGACAGGGACAAGCAAACCCTAACCCAAAAATTCCAATGCTAAGGCTTGTACGCGACTGTGTATAAGGGCAACCCGCATACTGTACGCAACTGTCCTAGAGAGCAACCCGCGTATGCAGGCCTCTGTACGCGACTGTATGCAAGAGCAACCCGCGTACAGGTACAGAATTTTCTAATAAAAAGAAAAATTTTCAAGGTCTTAAAACACTATCCTAAGCATGAACCAAGATAGGATACCACACACAGACTCAAGGCAAAGACTGGGCAACGGTAAACAGAAATAACCCACAGCAGTCTGGGCTCCCTAGCGGAGTTGCCAGTTCTGTTGTTCAGAAATAAACACACTTATAACTGAGGGTCTGGGGTTACCAACTTACTGTTAAAACTTGCAGACAATCTGCCATAAAGTACAGAAAGGAAATAGGAAGATATGATGGACTCACCCGATTAACGACGGTTGATCCAAGCTTTGTCTTCCCCCACTCTGCTACTCTTCAAAGCTTTCAGGGATGCACCTCCTTCACCTACAAAGAGCAAATCTTCCAAGTACAATCTTATACATGTATATATGACAAGTTAGATAAACAATATATAGAGTGCTTAATCATAAATATTCATCAAACCATGATACATGAAAGAGACTCAACACAAAGTTGGAAGAAGGATTCTCTTTATTAACAATAGTGAATGAGATAAGTGTACAACCCAACGCCTGAAACAAAGACTCCTTTGCAACCAAAGGATTCTGAGTTTTGCTGCTCCAAAGACTTCTGAAGATATACCACCAGCATAACTTTGCTCTCCAAGTATGATTGATTAATGCCCTCCCCAAGGCCTCTATTTATACTTAGGGAAATAGAGCAGTTTCGAAGGTTGAGGAGGTTGAGACAGTTAAGATAGTTAATGAGTAGGGCTTAACAAATCTCCATTAATCGTGTTATATTATTTTTAATGTCGAATGGAGGCGTACGTGAGTATTGATATTGGCAACCCGCGTATGACACGCGAGTTGGTATAAGGGAA
Organism: Pseudotsuga menziesii; assembly: GCA_001517045.1. NCBI lineage: Eukaryota > Viridiplantae > Streptophyta > Pinopsida > Pinales > Pinaceae > Pseudotsuga > Pseudotsuga menziesii. The sequence continues at coordinate 38,661 of LPNX010968678.1, forward strand.
ACCCGCGTACAGATCTGTACATGGGTTGCAATGACAATACTCGCATACAGTACGCGATATGTTGTGGAGATAGTTGCGTACGTACGCGAGTTGCTGTGGAGATAGTCCCGTACAGCAATCAACATATAAAAAGGTAAAATGGCAAGTTGGGTGGATAGTGAATGCATTTCATGTCATTGCCATCTATAGTGTTTAGGCAACCTTCAATCCATAAATGTCATTTTGTGTGCCAACATATGAAGTGTCGGCACTCGGACAAAGAAGTACCATTTGAGTTGATTACAGTGTGAAACCTCTTCCCCCATTGTATTTGATTTGTTATACTCTTGATTGATGAAATAAGTCTTTGGAGGTCCATTTTGTGTCTTTGTCAACTAGACTGTCTTGGTTTCTTGTGCTTATTGAGGTAACCGTAGGGTTATTTTTGTATTTTTCTGTTCTTGTCAAGTTTATCCTAAAGAAGGATTAGTACTATTCGTAGGATTGAATAGTGAATTTTCATTCTTCAATTGAAATTTCTAGATCTAAGATTTAAGATTTATATGCCCTTTTGCTTATGAGTATGCTATCTTTATTTTCGGTTTAGAATTTCACTAATATCTTGACAAGTTTGTGCAAGTGTGAAGGTTCCTACAGGAATCTCGGTGGTTTCGTAAGGGATCTTGTTTATTTTCCTTACTCTCCATTTTTCTTAGAGAGAAAATCAATCCATCGCAAGGATTTCAAGCATCTTCAATTGCCCATTTCAAAGAAGGGGGCTTTCTTTCACCTTTCTCAACTTCAAATTAATATCCAATTTCAGGTTACTAGCTTTTATGCATTGGATCTACAACTTCTAAATCTAATACTTCTCTAGATCTAATTTATAAAAGTAGCTTGCTTAGATTTAAATTTTACAAAGATTTATCCTTTTGCTTAGATCTAGCCTAATATACTGTTCGTTTTCAAGCATTGTTTCAAGAATATCTGTTGCTTGTTGATTGAAGGTAGTTAGAATAAGTTTTAAAGTCTAAATCCAGTATAGAAATGCTTGCATTGGATGCATTTCAAAAGGCTGTCCAAGATCCTAAGATAGTGGGTTTCACGATCCCACTCCTCTTAGTTCATTGCTTTTTAGATCTAGTTTCTTTCTTAGTAATTTTTTAGTATTTTTTCGACATGCCTATTACCAGCTAAGTTGTACTTGGTGGTTTTTTCAAGCGAGTCAACGAAGTAGAACAAGTACACTTGTTCATGATCGGAGTTCAGAAGTCTGCCAGCCTTTTTCTGGGAGTCTGTTCGAAAATTTTTGTAACACATGTTCATACCCCCTTGTGGAAATTGTAAAAAATGTCCTAGTATTTAAAATTTTATAAAAGGCTCGGCTTGCAAGACTTAAGCATCAAGCCGACTAGCCCAGAGTGTTTTTTCCCTTGGTTATTATTGGTTGTTGAACAAACAACTAATAATTTTTGAGTTTTTCACTCACACCTCCAAAGCTGGGGTAGTCGTCTTGGTGTTTCGGCCTTAGGAGGTTATCAGAGCCTTCGTGTCGGTGTTTTTCAACATGCTAGGCATTGAAATTGAGTTGTATGGACATGTACTAGGTTCCCCTAGAGTTTCGTCATTTTCTGAGAAAAATGTTTTTTTTCTCTGTTTTTTAAGCCATTTTTTAATGGTTTAATTAAAAAATTTCAAAATGTAATAAAAGTAAGATACGTAGTCCATTTCTGACGTGGGTACACTCGTTTTCACACTCAGAGCGTCCAGTTCCACTTTACCTCAAGGACCACTTTCCACATCAGTCAGGCAGCCGGAGCACCCCATGGGCCATTATTTAGTTAAAAATGAATCAAAAGAGCATTTTAATGCTAAATTTTGACAAATTGGCACCATAGTCCAAGTTTGAAAAAGTGAAAAATAAAAAAAACAGTTAATGGGGTGACATGGCATGGGTCCCCCATTAAACTTACGACCCTCTTCAGCTTAAGTGTGTGGTAAAATATTGTATTACAACTTGGTTGGAGTTTAATGAAGAGAAGCGCGAGGAAGGCTCACGTAAGGGTCCACGCTAGTCTTTTATGAAAGCAAATGGGGAAAGGGGGTTGGATCCCTCCCTACTTGGATATTCGTTTTTTCCTTGTTTAAAATTAAACTATGATTTATACCTTTCAAAGATAGGGAATACGTGAAGGAATGACATCATCCTCACCACACTCACGCTCCTTTTGAAGCTCACGTGTGAGGTAGGAGTGGGTGGACCCCCCTCAAACTTGAAGTTGATTTAAAATTAAACTATGGTTTATACCTTTTGGAGATAGCGAGTATGTGAAGGAATGACATCACCACCTTTTCACTTCACCAAACTCACGCGTGGAGAAAGGACGTCGAGTAGATCTTGGTGTGATGGATTGAGTGTGTTGGATGTTTTTGATTGGTTGGAGGAGTTTGGTGGGAGAGGTGTCAATTACCTTCTTTGTTCAACTCAGTCCAAGTTTAGTTCAACTCAGTTAACTCCAGGTTTATCTTCAGTGTTGGTAGCACCACCTTGGGTCTCATTTTTGCTATTTAAGCAGGGCTCCTTTCCTCATTTTGGATGGTCAGAGGACTGAAGGAATGCTATTGCATGTATTGTATTGTTTACCATTTGGAATAAAGAAGGCTTTGGAGGCAAGCTCTATGGTGTAATGCTTTTCATGTGTGGATGGTGATTGTCAAGTGCTTATGAGGTATAATCTGTATTATTGGTCTTTGTTTTTTGTTGGTTAATTGTGGGCCTTGAAGGGGAGCTCCCTCCCAGTGGGGTAAGAGATTATCCTAGTTTGATTTATGCTCTTACTGTTCGCTTGTTTCAGATCTCTTGGAGTTGCATGTATTTTTAAGTTTAATATCATGCTTTCTAATTGTCTTTTTCCAGCAACACCTATGTTTTAACCATCTATTTGTGCAAGGACTTCTAAGTTGCAGGTGATCTCATTTGTAGAAGGGGTTGAACTAGTTTGAATCTTCCTCATCTTCAATATCTTTTTGAGGACATAGTCCCTCGGTGTTCCACCAAAGCGGACTCCATGGCCCAACATTCCCAGGCTTCCAGCACTCTTTCTATCTTTCTTTCCTTCATTTTTTAAAGAAAAATTAAATCTTTCTCGGTTACGGTTACTCACATCCTTAAGTAGTTTAGTTTCTTTTTCAAGCAATATCTGAAGGCCGACTATTTAAACATGCATCTATATCTAGAAACATAAAGTAATATTTTCAAAGTAGATCTAGTTTTTATTAAGTACTTGTGCATATTTCCAATCTTTCAGTACTTAATATTTTTATGTTCTTAACGCTTTATTTGGCACATTTGGTGCATTACATGTGGCTGGTTTTTCACTTTTATTTCCAGGACAAGGAGAAGTGTTGTCGGAAAATCAAAGTTCTAAGTTGTTCAAAGACCTCCTGGAGCACCACTCTTGATCTTGTCTTACTGATAAAACCTGTAAGCCTTTGGATCCAGATATGTAAGGACCATTGGCATCCACCTCAAGCATTGTAAATACCATAATAACCTTGACTTTGTTTAACCCTGAGTTGTAACTTGACTAGTGACATCTAGGATTTCCCATCCAGTTGCCAAGAGATGAGCACTCATTCTTTGTATGATGTGAGGCCGTTTTCCCCCAAAGGGCAATAGGGTGGTCATTCCATCGCACCTATGGACGGTGGCGGGCAATGGAGGTCATACCCATTCATTATTTGAGTCTCGCTAGGTTATTTAGGGCACCTGCTCTTGGAGGATGGCTAGTTAATTAAATGTCTTAAAAAGAGTTAATGGCCAGAGGATGAGCAGTCATTCATTGTATAATGTACGACTCATTTTCCCCTAAAGGGCAACATGAAGAGGCTGACCTATTAGGGTTATGCCTTTTTCATTTCCAGGAAGCCGAGAAGGCTTTCTAGGGCATCTGCCGTTGGAGGTTGACTAGTGTCTTTTGTTGTGCAAGCAAATTGCTTTAAAAGGTTGCTTGTCTAGAGTTTAGTGGAGCATTCTCATTATTCCACCCATCTGTGAGACACTGCCATTCCCAAGTCAATAGTAGTGTTCGGGATGAGTTTTGGCCTATGGTTGTGGATAATGATTATTTGTGGTCTATTAGTGTCCATTGTACATATTCATGCTCCAGATGATGATTTATCATGGTGGCTTGTGTTATTATTATGATTATCAACATATACATGCTTCATTATTATTATTATTCTGGCATGGATGGAGCCTATGATGTATATATTTTTATGGACATATGGTGTATGAGTACTCATTCCTAATAGATTTGGACATTCTGAGTCCTTTGATGCACTTAGTTTTGAGTTTCAGGCACTTACATTGGATTTATGGGTCAGTTTATCAGTTTGTTGCAGTTTGGCCTCAGTAAATTAAAATAAAATGCTTTTCAGTTAATGGATGGTTCTCCTAGGGCGCCACAAGGGAACATAGTGTGTAGCCACTCGATATCACTATATTGCTATGGTGTAGGTCCCATTTTTGCAGTCAGTTGACGCCCAATTTCAGTCACCAATGAGATATGCGCATTTTTATTTTCTTGAGGCAACATTTTGACATATAAAAATGATGAAAATGGATAATAAGAAAATCTATTTGGGTAATTGAGGCAAGGAAATGGCATGTGATTGATCTGGGTGTTTTGTTGGTGTCATTTCCATCTTCGAGCGTCAATTTTTCTCTCCACGTGGTCCAGACGTCCTAGCACTTAATGTTTTGGGCAATTGTGGTGTATTTTTAGGGGCCACGGTTTGGTCACTTGCTCACTTTATGTTATTACCTTTACATATTATTACGATATTGTGCCATGGGGCCATGCTAGAGAAGGATTTATATCACCTCCTAGCCCCCACCATGTGCTATGTTATATTTTACACCTCTGTCATGTGGTGTGCCCCTCCCTTGGGTGTCTTAGTGGGTGCGCCCCCTCTATTTTTGAGTTGATCCATGTATTATGTATCCGACTAATCTTAGCCGTTGATTAGAGTGATCTTACAGACTTATCTTATGATCTCGACTCTTAATCTTTTTGGATTTAGGTATTATGTATCGAGAGATCTATATATTGAGATGCTTGTTACTAGCTAAGTTGTACTTAGTTGGATTTCAAGTGAGCCGATCATGTCTGAACAAGGATACTTGTTCATGATTAGAGTTTAGAAGTCCGCTAGGCCTTTTTCCGGGGATTTTTTTTTTTTTTAGTGTAACACATGATCATACCCCCTTGGGGAAATTGTAAAAAATGTGCTAGAATGGTCAATTTTGTAAAAGACTAGGCTTCCTAGACTTAGACATCACCGACTAGCCCAGAGTGTTTTTTCCCTTGGTAATGATTTGTTTTTGAACAAACGACTAATAATTTTTGAGCTTTTCACTCAACTCCAAAGTTGGGGTAGTTGGCTTGGTACTTAGGCCTTGTTGCCGCCTTTCACACACCTAGGGGGGAACGTGGCAGAAATCTTCAAGCCACTTGGTGTGTCCTTGGGGGCAAGTCTCGAGTCAAGGCTGTCACCTTGTTCTTGACTCCTCCGTTCAGGCCAACTCCTAATCAAAGCTAAGGGGGGTAGATGTTGATGAAATTGTCATTGATGCCAACATGGACTTGCAGTGGCCCCACAGGACGTCATTGATGCCACCAAGTCCCGCCTGCAGTGCCTTGATCCCTTACAGAGTGGGTTTGTGCCTTGAAGCACCTTGTACCCAGTTGACAAGGTCCCTGCACCCACAAGGCTAGATCTTGAAGCCACCACTTTGATGAAGATGTTAAAGACCTTGCTAATGATGCTGAAGACCCTAGAGATGGTCTTGAAGCCTTGGTAGACAATGGAGAAGCCCTAAATGGCTTGGAGAAGCATTAATGACCCGTTCTGTGGTCATTCATGCTCTGATGGTGTCATGATACCCTAAGAGAAGGACTGGCAACCCCACAGGTGATGTCATGATGGATCCTGACCCTTGGAGGTCCCCTTGCGTGGTTAAGACGGTTGAAGAAGCCTACGAAGCTTCTTACTTGGTGAAGGTAATATGGGTCACTTATAGGTTGATGGGGTCTTAGAACCCTTGGAGATGGTCCTAGGGCATGAGGAAGACTTGGCACCCACTTATATGGTGGTGTGATGGCACTTGGACACCTGCTTGCATTCTATGAGTTGATATGGTCATGACACACATGCCTTTGTCTTGAGGACAAGTGCATACCCTTGACTAAGGGTCCTAGGTCCTTGATGAATCCCTTGAGGCTTGTGGTGAATTTGAAGGTACATGTGGAAACCTTGACAACTTGCTTGAGTATGATCAAACCCTAAGATATGATGATCATTAAAGATAACTTGTGGATAAACATTTAATGATAAGATTGACCATAATAAGGTAGAGCATACCAATGACCATTGAAGAAGACTTGTGTGACAAAACCAAAATAAAATTAATAAAACATTTTTATTAACTTGTTGCTTTCCCTTGAAGTCGGCCCTACTTTAATCCCTCATGCAACGTTTAAGACATGTATTTAAACACAAGTCCTTACACACTAAAAATATATCAATGAAGATTGAAGGAAGTTTGAGCTTGGACTGAGGTCGAAGGTTACAGAGGAAGCCTTAGTGCCGAACTTTATAGAAGAAGATTTTTTTGGGGGGTTTAATTTTTATAATTTTTGTTGCTGATCTAGATGACCAGTCCCGAGCTTTTGTGACAATCCAAGCTTGGTAGAAGACATCCAAATTCTTGAGGATGGCATTCTGAGTTTCATGAAGTTTGAACAGTCCTGAATTTCAAGATGATGGAGTGTGCTCTCGTGAAGTAGACTGAAGAAACTTGACAACGTCCCGAAGAGGTTGATGGTGAAGAAAATTCGGTGGTAGCAGCTAAAACAGTCCCGAATTTTTGTGAACAGTCCGAGTTTGCAGCCACAAACAAATTATTTTAGGAAATAGAATTTGGTGGTGGACTGAGGTTGTAACTAAGGTAGCAACAATGAAGAAGTCAAGAAAAGAATGTGAAGAAGCCACTCTGATTTTCGGGTGTGCTCTGAGGAAATTGCAGAGAAGTCAACAGTCTGAAAATTGCAGACTTTTACCACAGTCCGAATTTGAAGCAGCAGACAGAGGTGGCAAAAGAAGCTAGCAGTTAGGGTTCTTCCACAGAGATGTTTGGGGTCATATAAACAATCCTCATTGATGACAAATTGATGTTCACAGCAGTCCAATCTTTGGACTTGCTTGGGTTAAAAAGTCTGAGGAAAGTGGAGGTCTTCTACACAGCCCAAAATTGAATTTTGACATGCACAGATACCTATATACTACTTGATGATATGCATATTTATACTCCTTGATGATGATGTGTATGCTATATACTTGTATTAGGATGGCAATGTCCATGATGAATGTCAAGTGATGAAATGCCTTGTACTGTATGATGATGGTGCAAGCATACACCATGATATTGATATATGCCATGATGATGCTTATTAGTGTTGACTTGCACTACTAAGTGACACAAATAGAGAAGTGGATATACAATGAACAATGATGTACAATGTACAGTGTTGTGATTTATACAGTGCATGTATACAATGATGCAAAACCATGGTGATGATGACATTGCATGCTTTAAACTATGATGATATCTCAGTGATATTCATGCACAGTGACCTTGTTTTGAACACCAGAGACATGAAGATGCATACTAATGTGAAATGATACCTCAGTGATAAAAGTAGTATACAATGAGATGTATTCTACTCTATGATGGCTTGCATTAGGATAACGTAGATATGGTGACTTGGAAATTCTTGGGCAACAGACAGTCCATGATGAAGCATCTGGATGATGACAAGTTCTTCACAAGTCCTGAAGAAGTTGACCAATGATACACAGACCACAGTCCTCATCCATAGCTTGGAATCTGCACAGTTCAAAGACATACACAGTCAGCCCAGTGACCTCTGGTATGTATGATGGCTTGCTTGCTCAGTAGTAATGATGTAAAGTATGCTTAGTAAAGGTTTATACAATGTAAGGTTGAATACTCAGAGCTTATGACCAGTCAAGATTGAAGTTGACAAGTTGGTAAGTGTTGAGTGACATGAAGGAAGGCTCAACCAACCAAGGTTGAAGCTCTTAGTGTTAGGTTGAATACACAGCTTGAGTTAGTAACATGACAGTCATAGTGATGATGTAAGCAGATTGAGCAGACACCCTGGTGACATAATGATGAGGATATGGCAGTGATACATCTACAGCAGTATGGAATGTACTCTCAGCAGAAGACATGTTGACATGTGGCATCTTGAGCAGCAGTGATGAGCAGTTGTGATGAACAACAATGTTGAGCAGCAGTGATGAGCAGATTGACTAGATATTGATGAGCAGATTAACCAGAGATGATGATGAACAGATTGATATGATGTGTATGTACAGCAGTAAGAAAGGATGATTGTATGATGCTGGCATAATTTGATGGACAGAATGATGTATATGCTGATTAGATATGAATTGGTGAATATGCTGAGAATGCTGAAGATGCTAAACAGAATGATGATAAATTGCTGATTCTTGACAAAATGCTTTTGGACAAAATGAAGAGGTGCTAGATAAGCGCTGGTGTGATGTGACAGTGATGAAAATGTGTTGAGACAGTGAACTTAAATTGTAAATGCAGGCTTGACTTGCATCTGAGGTTAGGATACCTTAAACCCTTCTTAGCAGGGTCTAAGAAAACCAGGCAGGGTCCTGGATGCTGAGTAGGTGCTCTTTGTATCAGTAGGTGCTGATTTTACCTAACGGTTGTAGCCGGACCAAAATTAATACAAAAAGATTACAAAATTATATGGTGTTGTGTTCTGTTGTATTATGGTTCTTAATGATTCAAATGCTTATGATACGTGAATGATGAAGTGAAAGATGTTTATGAAATGATTATGCAAATGATAGAATAGTTGAATTGGTAGTTAATTGTGACAAGCTAAGAAAAGTTTTAAAATTGGTTTTACAATGATTCACCCCCCCTCTCAGTATCTAACAGTAGACCCTATTAATTTCCGAGGCTGTTAAGGCTTTAGTGTGATGACGATTAAGTTACTTAGGAGTTTGATGAAAAGAAACATTGGAACCAAATATTGCAACGATATTTGTTAAACACAACAACATATAGAATCACTTAACACTTGATATATAAAGCATATAAAAGCAAATGGTTGTATGATGATAAAATCAGTGCCAAGAATGGAGTCTGAAATAATAAAGTGCAGTTGTATTGTTGGGATGTGTTGCAAATGCTCTTGGTCAGTTTTTAAAATAATATGGAAGATGAGTGAATTAGATTAAGGGGAAGGGAACTCCAAATATACCCGAAAGTACGAGGAATATGCCCAATACCCTTATTCGATGCGGCTCCACGCGAGGAATATGTGGGCTGGGTCAGAGTCTCTGAGATGTGTCCAACACTACACCAACAAGAGTGTAGCCTGACGGTGTCTCAAGGTCACTACCTAGTTGTTCCTGCTTCCTCTGTGAATTTTCCACCGCAACGGATCAAATTGAGGCGTTGGATTTTCTTTTGGAGAAGTTAATTGAGATGTGAAAACTAATTAAACTAGTCACCCACGTTGCTTTTGATGCGACCAACTGTTCGGTCGAACCGCAGTAGTGCAGAGTATACATAACGGAGTCTTGTTGATTTTAAGGATTTTAAAGGCTAAGTTTGTTTGTTTGAAAAGAAAAAATTAAACTCCAAGAATCTCTTTCGTTCAAGTGAACTTAAATCTGGAAAGCAAGGAGAGGTAAATTTTAAAATGCGAAGTAAAAACTAAAGTACAGAAAAAAAACAAAGGTTGTATAATTAAGCCTACCATGCATCTCTTTCCCCTTTCGGGTAACTCGGGAAGTCGTGGGGTTAGTATTAGTGTTACTTTAATTCAAATAAGATATATAATGCAAATACAGATCAAAGTATACAACTCTGCAACAAAAACTAAACTAATCAAGCACAACACAAGAAATGACATCGACGCGGATCCCCCTTGGGGGGATGGGGACTGGGCTCTGAAGAGCCTACTTAGAATCTTTATTACTCTTGGTTACAAAGCTTGATGAGAAAATCTATTTGGTCCTTGTTATCTGGGATCCAAAGGCTTATAAAATATTAAAAAAAGAACCACGGAAGTAGGGGGAATCCCTGGGAAGCTTCGGATGGCCCAAAAATCAAATTTTGGGTAGCCTTTCCTTCTCTTTTTTGGTGGACCTGCTAAAATCCAAGAAGCATATGTTAGTCAAATGTGCCCAAAAACACTTTGGAAGTGTTTTTGGACAACCCATAAAATTTAGTAAAAAAATGTTAAGTTAAAACTATAAAAAATGTGCAAAAAATAACCAAGGAAAGCAAGCTTTCCTTGGGATCTTGGCTTACTTTTGGGCAGGCAATAAGATTAAACACTTAGATTGCAATTTTTAACTTTAAAATCTAAAGAAAACCACTCAAATTACAAGCTTTAAGATTTACTTGAAATAACTTGCAAAAAAGGTAGATTTCTAAGCTAGATCTAAAATGAAATGGTAAAACTTCATCCAACCATTTAGATCTAAGCAAAACAATCCTATAACTTCGATTTATAGTTATTTTAACTTTAAAAGTAAGCACATCTAAGAAATAAGAAGAGGTAACCAAAGGAGAAAGTTTGATTTAAAATCGAGGGAGAGAGAGAGAGAGAAGGAAAGAGTTCAAGCTTGGGAATGCTTGGGCTATGGAGTCTGTTGGTGGAGAGTGAAGGGACTATGCCTCTTCAACAACGAGCTCTTGGAGAGTGAAGGGACTATGCCTCTTCAACAACGAGCTCTTGGAGAGTGGGAGAAGCAAGCAAGATCTCACACAAATCCAAGAGAAGCACTTGTAAAACACCTTCACACTTGCCAAGAGACTTATCAAATCCAGTAAAAACTCATGCTAAAGACAAGAAGAGCATACACATAAGCAAATCAACATGCAAATTCTAAATCTTGAACATAAATTAATTAAGAGAGCAAAGAAACTACTTCACTCACTCCTACCGGTTAGTACTAATCATTCAATGAGGCTAGATTTGACAAGAAATAGCAAATGCATAAGATAAGTTCTTCAGATTACCTCAGCAACAACATGAGACAAATATCATCCACACACTTGAGCCATACACCACATGAGACCTCCAAAGTCTTTCTATTATTCCAAAGAGTATTACAATTACAATACAACACTTGAGAGGGGGGAGGCCCTACTTACGCTTAAGATAGAGTTTAGTTGAACTGAGTTTGATTGGAGTTTGACTAGAGTTGAAGGGGAGTGGAACTTGAGAGGTAGGTGCCACCTCTCCTACCAAACTCCACCAACTCATTCGTTGGTTGCCACCTAAACCAAGAGTGAGCCTTGAGGGTGGCATCATTTCCCATGCGCAAGCCATCTGCCCACTTCATAATTCAATCTTTAATTACTTGAATGAAATCACCAATTTTGGGGGGCCCATTTGCCATGTCACATGGGTCATTTAACTTGGTTGGTGCATTTCCATATGGTTGGCATCATCTCCATGTTAAACCATTCGCCACTTTTCCTTAAAATTTAAACCAAAGTTTTAAACTTCAAGTTGAAGAGGGGTCCACCCCCATACCACTCGCATGCTTCATGGAGTTAGCGTGAAGTTTATCAAGTTTGATGTCACCATACAATTAAAACCATTTGCCACTTATTTTATAACCAAAGTTTTATGTCTAAACTTCACATGGAGAGGATCGTATGCTTTATGGGGGACCCATGCCATGTCATCCCATCACCATTTTAATTGATTTTTTGACTTTTTCAACCTTGTCTTTTTGTGCCAATTAAATGCACTTTAGCATTAAAACACCAAAACAATGCTCTGTTAGCTGAATAATGCTCCACGGAGTGTTCTGGTCACCTGAAACATATGAAAAGCGGCCTCTTAGGTAAAGAGAACGCTCTGAGTGTGAAAACGAGCATCCCCATGCCAAAAAAGGACTCCGGATCCATCTTTTATTACATTTTGAAGTTTTTTAATTAAACCATTAAAAATGGCTTAAAAAACGGGAAAAAAATATTTTTCTCAGAATCAGACAAAACTCTAGGGGGACCTAACACATGTCCATATGACTCAATTCAAATGCCTAGCATGTTTATAAACACTGACACAGAGGCTCTAATAATCTCCTTAGGCCTAACCACCTAGACGACTACCCCAACTTTGGAGGTGTGAGTGAAAAAATCAGAAATTATTAGTCGTTTGTTCAACAACCATTAATTACCGAGGGAAAAAACACTCTAGGCTAGTCGGCTTGATGCTAAATTGTAGGAAGCTGAGCCTTCTATAAAAATTGACCATGCTAGCACATTTTTTAGAATTTCCCCAAGGGTCTATGAACACGTGTTACAAAAAAATTTGAACAGACTCCCAGAAAAAACCTGGCAGACTTCTGAACTTTGACCATGAACAAGTGTGCTTGTTCAAACCTTGCCGACTCATTTGAAAAATCCACCAAGTACAACTTAGGTTGTAACAAGCCTTAGGGGGTTATTAGAGTCTAAGTGTCAATGTTTAGAAATATGCTAGGAATTTGAATTGAGTCGTATAGACATGTGCTAGGTCCCCCTAGATTTTTATTCAATTACGAGAGAAATATTTTTTTCTGCAAAATTAGGCCATTTTTAATAGTTTAAGTAAAAATTTGTAAAAGGCATAAAAGCTTGATTTAGAGGCAGAATTTGGTGTGTAGATGCTCGTTTTCACACTCAGAGCGTCCTCCTCACTCCAGGACCCGCTTTTCATATGTTTCGGGCAGCTAGGTTGTACTAGGTTGTACTTATGCTCTCTCAATCTTCATTTGTTGAAATACCAGATTGATCCCCTTTTGTGCAAATATTGTTAGTGATGCAGGTTTCCTAGCTTGATTGGAGTGGATGATCTCGGTTGAATCTACTGTTCTTCAAGAACTTTTAAGAAAGACATAGTCCCTCCGCTTCCCACCGCTAGATTCCTTAGATCTGGGCACTCTACTTGAGCATTTCCTTCTTCCTTCTTTCCTTCACCTTTAAAATTAAACTTCTTCTTTGGTTCTGGTTACTTTGTAAATGCTTAAGTAAATTAGTTCATTTTTTGAAAGATTATTCAAAGGCTGATTTATTTAAGTACATTGCTAGATCTTAATCTTAAAAGCTTTATTTTGAGCAGATCTAAGTTGATTAAGTACTTAGGCTTATTGTTTATCATTTGAAGTACTTAATTTTTTTATGCTTTTAACGATTGATTGGGCATGTTTGGTGCATTACAAGTGGCTTCTTTTTCACTTTTATCACCAGGACAAGGAGAAGTGCTGCCGGAAAATAAAAAATCTAAGTTGTTTAAAGACCTCCTGGGGCACCATTCTTGATCTTGGATTACTCAAAAGACCTTGTAATCCTTTGGATCCAAAATTATAAGGACAAAAGGTATCTAGCTCAAAAGCTTTGTAAATACCATAGTAAAAGATTTTTTAGTAGGCTCCTAAGAGCCCACTCCCCATCCCCCCTAAGGGGATTTGCGTCGGTGCACTTTTTTCATGGTTTTTCTTTTGTTAGTGTAGTTTTGCTTTATAGATTAGTATACTTTGCTATTTTAAAATTTCAATTTCATTCATTTGCAAAGTAACACAAATACTAATACAAATACTAACCCAGGGATTTCCCTAGTACTGAACGGGAAAGAGACTCTTGGTTGTAGTAATTAGTCTCACATTTTACCTTTTTAGCTTTCACAATCTTAAACAGTAACAAACATTTCGCACAAACCTCCTTTTATGCTCTACCCATCACAAGCTTGCTCGAGCTTTGGGATACTCAGAAATGGGGTTTATTGCATTCAAATAAATTTCACATCTAATAAAAACTCATCTTAATAAAATCAACTTCCCCTTGAACATATAGAAATTCGACGTACATGAAGTTTTTCATTTGTGGGAAAATTCTTCGAAGAAGGCGAGAACAACTAGAAAGTGACCATGGGGCCTTGTCAGGCTACACCCTCGTTTGGTGTAGTGTTGGACACACCCTTGTGACTTCATCTAGCCCACATCTTCTTGCGAGGAGCAACTTCTATCAAAATCCAGACAAATTCCCCGTATCTCAAAGTATATCGGGAATTCTCTTTTTCCCTTAATCTACTCATCTTTTAATAATTAAAACTGACCAAGTACATTTACAAAACACTTGTCACAACAACACTCCTTTTTTCAGACTCCATTTGGCACTGGTCTACATCATACAATTATTTTGCTTAAAGTGAATCTTATGTGGATGGATTAATTTGTATTTTCCATGCTGTTGAGTTAATTTTCTTTTGCAAAGTCTTGTTTCAGTATTTCCTTTCAAACTCCTAGACTAATTTCATCTTTTGTTTCTTAGCTTTAAAGCCTTAGATTCTTTTATAGGGACCACCCCCCTTGGCTTTAATAGGAGTTGGCCTAGGTTATTTTTTTTCCTCGGAAGTTGGCCGAGGTTATTGTTTCTAGCTTGTGGTTCAATTCTAACTTTTGAGATGATTGATTTTGCAGGATAGGGGCGCATTGGTCACTTGGAGAACATAACGAATTCACTAGGGAAGCAAAGTGATCACTTGCAATTGTTTGGGTTGGGAAGATCATCACCATACTTAACGGACATAAGCATTTCCAGGTACATTTTGCATGTATTTTGTTTTTCTGAGATCTATTCCAACTGTCACAATAAACCCTTGTTCTAAAAACCCTAGTTTTCTAGATCTGATAGATTAGGTACTTATTTGATGACGACCATCAAAACCCACTTAGGAATAATTATTTAAACCCTATATCTAAAGTTTCAACATAATTTGACTCCATTACCCTTGGATCTAGCACTAGTCTTCTCTAGGTGGGACACCTTCCTTGGGATTTTGGTAATTCCTTCAGACCTATCAATTGGGTATGCTTGAATCCACTTCAAATCAATAGATCTACTCTTCAAGCATCTTGATCAGGTCATTTCACATCCCGATCTACTCTTTTGGGTCCACTTTGTCCTTAATTGCTTAAACCCTAGGTGGATCTAACTTGGGTATTGTTTATTTTGACTAGATCTACTTTATTAAATTCATTGTGGTACATTTCACTTAAAATTGGGTAATTTACCAATTTCCTTAAGCCTCCCCAACTTAGCCTTAACCGCACCTACCACATTCATTTTCTAGATCTAGATCAACTTACTCTTTGTTCACCTTACACATCACTTGTTTATCCATTATTGTCTTGAGTAGGTTCGCTAGCCCTCATAGGCTAGTAGGGTCTCCCCCTTAATCATTCTATGGATTGGTCTAAAGTGACAAGAACTTGTCCGACGTGACAACTGCTCCCTATTCGTAGTGGACGAGGCCCCTACGATGTCACTTTGTTAGCTACCTCACCTCTACCGTCCCAGATAGGATTACCTTTAGTGGGTATCTACACTTTGAGTGATAACATGTCCCATTCTTCTTCTTGATGCCTTTCTTGCAACCCTTCCTCTCCTTTTTGATGAGAATGATGGCATCTACATCCCCATGTTGTTATAAAATGATTGCAATTTGATATTTTCCTCCACAAGAGCAACCCAAAGCTTTGGTAAATATTGTAGTTTCCCTTGAACAAAAGGTGTCTAAGAAGGAGCAAGTCCTTTAAGGGCGATGTATACTATCTCCTAATCCTCTACCTCAGTTCCATTGGCGACCAACTGATTCTTCAATTCGTTGATCTTGGCCAAGTAGTTCACCATAGTATCTGTCTTGCTCATGCAACCAATTGAAAGCTGGTTTTGCAAAAGCATCTGTCGAGAGGCACAAGAATTCTAAAATAGCTTAACCGAAGCATCGAACAAGTTCTTACCTGACGTCTTATCAACAATGTGTGAGATGAAGTGATCCTTCATGCAATCAAGAATGATTCTGTTCACTTTCGCTTCCTTCTTTCGGTGAGTGGCCAACTGTGTTGGATTAGTAGGTTGAGTGGCCAACATGGTGTAAACATTTTTAGAGTAATCTAAAAGTCTAATAGTTAGGATCAAGGAATAAGATATTGAACCATACTTAACAATGTGATCAATACAACAAGAAGCTATAATCCATCGAACATTAGAAAACGAATGAGCATGCAAAGATTTGGAAGAAGTTGCATGAAGGCCCTACCATCTTGACAAGCATTACCTTCCCGCTGAGTGGACACATAAAGCTTTGTTGTTTGTTGCCTAAAGTTTGCCAACACATACCAACACTCATCTTTTGGATGGCTAGGGTGTTGCTGTAAGCACGAGGATGCTTATTTCATTGCTTCTTTCCCTTCTCCCATGGTTGTCTTGGTCGGTCAAGTAGAAGGGGTATCCTTTTTGGGACTAGAACTGCATTGAGGGAAATTTTGCTTGTGCTTTTGCTTCCATTTGGAAAAATGAGCAGTCGATTTTGGAGCAATCTTACCAAGATCAATCTGTTCTTGTAAATGTAACTTCAGAAGACTTTTTGTTGTACATTATTATTATATTTCATTGTACCCTCATCGAAGATGTTTTTCCTCTGTTCAGGATGTCATTATTATGTTTGGTCACTGAGGTAAAACCTCCATTGTAAGTTGGGGCAGTAGTCCCCAGGATAAATATAATACAATGTATTTTTGAGTTTCCCTAGGAGAAGTCGGCCTTGCTAGGTCAGGAGGTCGACCTAGTTATGTTTTAGGTCAATCCCTTGATGTGTATAAATAGGGAGGTGCCCTCTCTCATTTATACACACACTCACTCACTCACTCTCAAGTTCGCATAAGAGAGAGGGAGAGGACAAGTTTGCTAGAGGAGAAAGAGAGAGAGTTGCAGAAGGCTTCTTATTCTTGGGTTTTTCCATCTTGTGATATTGTATTAGTGACGAAACTATTTTGAGGAAGTTTGCAAGGTTTTCTCCTTTATGGTTTCCCCAAGGAAAATATGTGTCTTGTGTGTCTTGTTGTGCTTGTTATTCTTTCAGTTAAAGATCCTAATCAATTTGAATTAAAGTAGAAACCCTAACATGGTATCGGAGCTACTCTGAAAGAAGGCATTGTGTAGAAGTGGGAAACTAGGGCTTCCTAGTTCAAGGCCTTCTCTCAAAAGATCATCAGGAAAAGAGGGCTAGGATAACTCGCCCTAGGAGGACGCATCTTTTGGTGGAAGCAAAATCAAATTTGAAGAAGTTTCATTTTTTACCCAAACACTAGTGCCAGGGGAAACTAGGGCATCACATTTTTGGAGTTTCCCTCCACTGAATTTGACAAAGGACCTCACTGAACAACTCGCCTCAAGGAGGCGTATCTTTCTATCCAGATAGAATTCCAAGATTCTAAGTTTCAGCCAACTCCAAAACCAGGTTGGGCATCTCAAATTGGTAAAATCTAAATCTTTGCTCTTTCCATTTGAGGTTCTCATTCCAAAATGACTCACCACACCCAGCTTGATGATAAACTTGGGGGAGCTGACAACTTCCGAGCATGGAAGTCTAGGATCTCCCTGATCCTTGAAGAAAATGATTTGGACAAGTATATTAGTGACGAAGTTCCAGCTCCAGAAGGAGATGAAGATAAGGTTATCCACAAGAACTTGGTCAAGGCTAAGATAATCATGGCGGATTCTATTAAGGATCATCTCATCCCTCATGTGTCATCCTTGAAGACACCTAAGGAAGTGTTCGATACTTTGACGAAGCTATTCGAAGGAAAGAACATCAATCGGAAGATGACATTATGGAACCAACTCAAGAATGTGAACATACAAAATTCATAGACCATGCAATCATACTTCACAAGGGTTTCCCAAATCAATGAACAACTCGAAGCAGTTGAAGAGAAGGTAGGAGGAGAGATTTTAATGACCACCTTGAATGGTCTCCCAAGATCATGGGATTCATTAATTCAAGGAATATGTGCGAGGAAGAAGCTGATTACTTTCAGCGGACTTTGGGAAGAATGCACCCAAGAAGAAGCCCAACTCATAACAAGAGAAGAGAAGATGGGAGCAACTGATGATCAAACTCTCACAGTTCACACCAGAAGAAATCACAGAAAGAGGGAGGACCATATTCACAACAAGAGGGGGGACCGTCCTCACAAAAGACAAAGAAAATCCATAAGAGATTTATCTAGTGTTGGATGCTACACATGTGATGAGAAGGGACACTACTCCATAGATTGTCCCAGAAACAAAGGCTCCTCCAACAAGAAGTCCAACAAGAAAAGGAATCTTTCTCACACTACTGAAGATGATGAACCAACAAAGAAAAGAATCAGAGAAGAAAGAGTTGATTCTTCAGGTGATGAAGAATATGTCTTAATCTCAGCACTCACGAGCACTATCATGTATGGAAGCAATGACTGGCTTGTAGATAGTGGAGCATCCAAGCTTATGACGAGATACAAAGAATCATTCATTAATGTCACGTCCCCACCCCTCATACTGACGATGGAGACGACGCAACCAACACACTGCTGTTGTCAATCGGGCAGGATAGCCCGATGAACATAAACATAAACATGTATTGAATTAAAAACATATACATGAATATTAAACATGCAAAATACAGCAGAAGCAATAACATCCATTCAAGCATTCAAACATTCAACATGCTCATATTAATTCATAAAACAAATAGTTTGCAGAGATTAAGCACAAGAATACTTATCTGGAAAAGAAGTTGGCCCGCAACTAGCTACGTCGTTGCAACGTTCCACCCAACCGTAGGCCAGTGTGTTCATTAATCTCTCAGCATCATTGCCACCTCTGAGTTGGGCATGATTCCACAAGGCACTAGGGAAATAACAAGCTCACACATAGCCAAAACCAAACATCCACAGTCAAGCCAACATCCCGTTGGGTTTCACAGACTGTCCAGCCAAGCCAATAAGAAATTGGGTTTTTCAGGCTGCTAAGGCAACTAACCAACAACACATGGGTTCCTTGGACTTATCCAACCAAGCCACACTTGCATCAAACACACAGTCAACCCATTTAATCAATCATGGTCATACACAACTGCTGGATATGAACAAAACGTTCCTGGGAACCAAAACGGAAATGGCATTTGGGGCAACAACCCAGCATGAGGAAATACGCTCTCAGGAAACATTCTTGGGCTTCACAGAGGTAAAAACGGCCTCATCAAACCCTCAGATCATAGATTTGAACTTAGGAAAACGTCTATGGCACCACGGGAGCAAAAACGACCTCCACAAACCCACAGATCGTGAAGTCGTGGTTCCCTAACCACTGAGCAACACATCAACGACTTTCTGGGTATGGAACAATGAGGAAGCAACATAAATCGTGAGGGAAAAACGTACAACAAGCTCCAGTTGCGTGAGGGACACAAAGACGGCCCCAACAACACCAAAAACGTGAATCCCTGCTGCCAATGCACTCAACAATATAAAAATGACTTCCCAGCCATGGGGAATAATGGAGAAGCTATAGAAAACGTGGGGGAAGCTCCCAACTTGCTCACAGGGAAAAAATGGCCTCCTTAGACCCCAAAATCGTGGCCCCTTTCTTCCCATTCGCCCAACAACACCCAAAACGCATTTTGGGTATGGAGAAGTGAAGAAAACGATAGCCCAACCGTGGAGGAGAGAGCTCAGTCTCTTCTTGCTGCGTAAGGGAGCCAAAAATCCATGAGGATGGGTGAGAAAATGAAGGTCATGGGTGCATAATGGCTTTGGCATGCCTTCCCAAGCTTTTACTTGCCCCACAAGTCAAAAAAACACTTTCAAAAAATGGGCGACCTCCCAAATTCGAATTTGACCTCCATGTCTTTCCCATCCCAAGGAGATAACTTCTTCAACCACTTTTAGATGACTGGGCACAAAAAGGCAAAAAAGGGTAGTTGACAACTTTATGGGTTTTACCTTAGACATTTGGATTTTCCCCATTGGCTCAATGTTGAATAATTCCCCCTCCCTATTCCTTGTGAAATCATGCCCCCATCTCTTTAACGTTACGGCGCGTAGCTAGTCGTGGTATTTTTATTAATTTGCATTTTACGTGATGTCTCAAAACACATTGTGCCTGGCTAGCACATAAACCATTGACATCAATTTTAATCGCCGAAACATCAAACACTAAACCCATGGTGAGGCCATTGCCTTGAGCTCTACACCATGATTTAATACAATATTTACATCATATGCAATTTAATACCATGGGGTCAAAACCGGGGTGTTACAATCAATTTATCTGAGCATGAGTCACGTCACAAGGTGAAACTTGGGGATGACTATCAATACCCCATAAAAGGAAGTAGAGAAGCTTCCGGGATTGAAGAAGAATCTTCTCTCCATCTTTGCACTAGATGTAACAGGAATAAGGGTTGCATTTGTTGATGGCCAAGTCCTAATGTGGCCAAAAGGAAAGACAATAGACGGTGCAACAATAATTGGAGAGTAAGAGGGAGGCTTGTACAAGTTGAAGGGACAACCTGAACAAGCATTGGTTCACAACTCCATAGAACCAAGTGAACTACGACATAGAAGGCTTGCACATGTGCACTATAGGGAACTACCTATTGCAAGCAAAGCAGTTTCAGAACTTCCAAAAATCCATACAAAACATGAAGATGTTTGCAAGGGATGTGCACAAGGAAAGAATGTAAAGAAGGCGTTTTAAGCAGTGAAAGCAAAGCAAAAGGGACATTGGAGATAATCCACTTAGATGTATGCGGTCGCATGTCTTCCAACTCACTAAGCGGGTATGTATATTATGTTTCCTTTATAGACGACTTCTCCCTTAAGACTTGGATATATTTCTTGAAAAGCAAAAATGAAGTATTTAGCAAGTTTAAGGAATTCAAAGCCTTGGTTGAAAATCACATTGAGAGGAAGATCAAGACTCTACGATCAGATAATGGCGGAGAATTCACCTTGGAAGAATTCAAGGTGCTTTGGAGAGAATATGGGATTAAGAGGGAGTCGAGCACGCCCCACAATCCTCAATAGAATGGCGGAGCAGAACGAAAGAACATAACAATAATGGAAGCAGCGAAAGCAATTCTACATGACTATGATCTTCCATTGCACCACACCGAGTATTAGACAACAAGACTCCTGAAGAGTCTTTCTCAGGTGAGAAACCATAAATCAACTATCTCAAGATATTTGGTTGTCCAGTATACATACACATCCCAAAAGAAAAGAGGACCAAGCTAGATCCTTCAGGAAGGAAGGGAATATTTATAGGATACAACGACACTTCAAAGGCCTACCGAATATACTTCCCAGGATTTAAGAAGATAGACATCAGCAGAGACGTAACATTTAACGAAGACTCAACATATTCTAGATTAAGAAAACTACCTATTGTAGAAATCAAAGAACTTGGAACAACTAGAGTCAGAAACACTGCAATTGAAGAAGCAACTTCAAAGGACCATGAAGACAACGACATGACAGAACCACAAGAACTTGTAGAACCACTTTGTGAGAAGAACTCCCACAAAAGAAGACCAACATGGGCACGAGAACTAATACAAGATGCAAAGAAGTGTGGCGCTCCAGATGGGATGTGTTGCCTCCTTTCACGCACCTGGGGGGAACATGGCAGAAATCTTCAAGCCACTCAGTGCATCCTTGGGGGCCAGTCTCGAGTCAAGGCTATCACCTTGTTCTTGTCTCCTTTGTTTAGGCCAATTCTTAATTGAAGCCAAGGGGGTAGACCCTCTGAGTTACAAGGCTGATTAAGCTTTAGATGGTAGTTTATGATTGAGTAAATTGTTTAAGGGTTTTTATGAAAGTGACGCAAGAGATTGCAATTATGATTAAGACAACAACATGAAATACAAATTAATCTATCCACATAAGATTCACTTTAAGCAAAATGATTGTATGATGTAGACCAGTGTTGAAAATGGAGTCTGAAATGGAGTGTTGTTGGAGTGTTGAATGTATTGCAATTGTTCTTGGTCGATTTTAGTTTATTGTGGAAGATGAATGAATTAGATTAGGGGGAAGGGAACTCCAAATATACCTGAAGGTATGAGTAGTGTGTCCAAAACCATTATCCGATGTGGTTCCATGCGAGGAATATGTGCGTTGGATCGGAGTCTCTGAGACGTGTCCAACACTACACCAACAAGAGTGTCTCCTAACGGTGACCAGAGGTCACTACCTAGTTGTTCCCACTTCCTCTGTGAACTTTCTCCACAATGGATTAAATTGGGGCGTTGAATTTTTGCCTGGGGAGGTTAATTCAAAAGTGAACCTAATTAAACTAGTCACCCACGTTGCTTTTGATGCAGCCAACTGTTTGGTCGAACCGCAATGGTGCGAAGCATACACAACGGAGCCTTGGTAAAGTTTTAAGGATTTTATCTCCAATTTGTTTGCTTGTTTACTAAGTCACCTGACACGAGGACACGGGACACGAAGGACACGGGGATTCAAGTGTCCGACACGGGCACGGTGACCCCCAAAATCAGGACACGTAGCACACATT
>LPNX010968683.1:0-92500 GCA_001517045.1 Pseudotsuga menziesii
GAAGAACAAGCCAACACAATCTCAAAAGTAAAATTAAATAAAATAGGTTTTAGGGTTTTAAAACTTCATCAGCAAGGAGGAAATAAACATCCACAAGCTAATACAAAACTACATCATGCAAATTGGATAAACTGGGGATCAAACACATCTCAATAAGCCATAAACATTACACATGAAATACTAATTCCACCCACATGCTACAAGCATTTACATGAATAAAACTTTAAACAAGAAATGAAATTGTAGACTGAGCAATCAAACAGATCAGAAATGAAAAAGCATGATAGGTAAAAGGGCTTATCAGTTTATATATAATCAATAACAGTCATCCACTTACATAAGAGTTATAAGTGCTATCTTGAGAAATCAAAGCTCCAAAAACCTCTCCTTGAGTGAAAAATCCCTCCTCAAAACTGTATGTTTGTCTTCCTTTTATCATTACAAAAGTAAAGTAGTTCCATAACTACCTTCTAGGTCAAAATTTGAAACAATTACATCAATTAGTTACATGATAACTCAAAATATTTAAAGATAATTAACCCAAAAATAGCAAATCGGATTTGGGAAAATTTGGCAAATTTCTGAAAATTTGGGTCTCAAAGACGCCTTCATATCTCTCTATCCAGAACACTTGTGTAAAACTTGAGAGAGGTTTTTTTAAATGAGTATGCTATGAACAAAAAATATCTTTTTTTTTCAAAATTCCTCTTCAATTGATCGCAATATGTTCTGCAAATTTGTGACTAACACAGGAAATTATTAAATAATTCAAACCCTGAAAATAGGCCACAAAGATAAATTCGAATCTCTCAAACGATAATAGCTGTTGCAAAACTGAGAGAGGTTTTTGTGAATGAGTCTGTTTTGGACAAAAAAATCTTTTGGTTTTCCTGAATTCATTTCCATATCCTTGTAATAGTATCCCAATGACAATGACAAAAATAGGAAAAACAGAGCTGCTACAAGAATCTCCTCATGAAAATATTTGACAAAGGACTCAAAAATGAGAGTTAGATTATAAATAAAAACTTGGAATGAAATTTTATTATAAGTTTTTGAAATATTAAAGATGTACATATTAACTAATAAGCCCAAAAGACAAACCTTAAAATTAAAATAATGAAATGATTCAACCATTAAAAGCATTAAATCCAACCAAAATTATTGATTGTCAAAAATTCTTAAAATCAACATGAAATATAAAATCATTTTAAACCAACGATTGAAAATTAGGACAAAAAGAACGGATAAACTACGAACAAGATCTAGTTATAACATCTGGCTCTTACTGCGGGATGAAGTCCTCCTTGTGAGGCTTCAAGAACCTGTAGACCTTGTGCCTTATTCATTAGGTGATGGATTCATTTACCAAATCTCTGCAACTTTGTCAAACTCTGAACACATACCTCTAAAATGAAAAAATACTGCTACAAACTAGCATACTGAAAAGAATCTACATGCTCGTATAGCGAGCTTATTCTTCTATTTACTCCTACTTCTAATCGGAGGAAACAACCCAATCAAGTGTAATCATACTTCCAGTGAAGCCAAGAAACCATTTGACTGAGAATCCAAGAAAGCATTTGACTGAGAATCATAATTTCATACATGCTACTGTTTGAGAAAACCCACAAAAGATGTGATAAATGCAATAAAGAGTCTGTAGGCAGCTGATACTTATGACTGGAAATAGGAAGTATGCAAAAATATGGAGCATTAGAAACCTTTGAAAAATACAACTCCATCCAAGAAGCCACGGGATCATGAAATTTCCGATTTAAAAATCCAATGTCTTCATTATATTCATCATAAAGTGAAGCATTCTCTTCCTCTCCATTGCTGTTCTTTTTAAACTTTGGATCAAGAATGGAAACCAAGGGCTTTTCAAACTGCTCTTCAACCTTTAAATAAAACCCTTGATCAAAACTTGAACAATTTTTTTTTCCTGAAAGTGACCATAAGTCAAGAATGGCAGCTTATTTCTTATATCAATAGTAAGAGGTTGAAGAGCAGCAACTTCTTCTTCATAACATGATAATCTCATAGCAGGAACTAAGAAATTTATACTATAATCCACTGAAAGTATGTTATCATCGAAAAAGTCAGCAAAACCTGATATGAAGAATCAAAACAAGCATCATTTATATCCTTGTTCATATGAAAATCTAAAAATGATGAAGAAAACTGTCTTAAATATGAATGATACCTACGTTCTTCTTCCTGTTCATAAGCTTGTATATCTTCAACATGAGCTTGATCTCGAAGCATTTTTCAAGCTTGGATGTTCTCCTCCACTCCTTTTGCATCCTCAAACAATTGTCTTAAAGATGATGATTTTCTTTCTAACAGGAACAAGACAAGATCTGAATGTTGAGCCATAACATAATATACCATAGCAAGTTTTTCCGAAGGTCTGATCTCCATAGGCATACTGATATAAAAACTTTGAAACCTCCAATTAAATTTAGTAATCGGCTCATCATTTTCTCTTTTCAAACTATAAAATTCAGAAAGAAATTGATCATAAGATTTATTCTTACCCCAATACTTCAAAAAGACATCATGTAACTCTTCCCACTATCCAATTGAATCAGCTTTTAAATTTTGGAACCAAAACCCAACATTTCCAGCAAAGGATTTTGAAAATAACCTCATGACAACATCCTCATGCATGATTTTAAAATTATCAATGAAATAATTGAAAAGATTCTAAATGCTTCTCTGCTATAATATGGTCTTTTCCAGTAAAATGGGGAAGATATTCAACAAAGTAGGAAGGGTAAGGATGTAAGAGAGATGGCAGCCTAAGAGGTCTAAACATCTTATGTCTGAGTCTAGACTGAAAATCTGTGAGTTGAAAATGAGGTTCAACAAGCTGTTCAAAAGTTTCAGTAGTGATGGTAGAAGGTAATAGATCAGCTTTATTCTCTACAAGATTACCAGAATAATCAGCTTCAAGAGATATGGGTATATGTATATCATGTTGAACATGTATTTCAAATGAAGGAATAGGATTAACATCAATAACACAAGAAGAATGCAGATTTTCTTCTTCTAAAGTGGGATATGTACTTGAAGGTTTATGATCATCAGAATAGACAAAACAAAAAATAATTCTTTTGACATGCAATGGAAAAGATAGGAAAAAACTAATGAATAAGAACAAAACCTCATGGAGTAAAGTAACAAGCTGATATCCAGTCTTTCCATTTGGATTCTTCATTTTTCTGTCAACAAAATTCTCCTTGCAGTGGAATCTTTAATCGTGGAGTCACCAGTGAAAATTTGTAGTCTAAAAATATTTTCTGACTTTGTTCACCTCTCAAAATCAGAAGAATAATGATATCCCAGGGAATATATACTTCAGCTTCATTCCTGGCAACGGCGCCAAAGATGTTTGTGCCAGAAATTGTTCTTAGACTATCAGAAGAACAAGCCAACACAATCTCAAAAGTAAAATTAAATAAAATAGGTTTTAGGGTTTTAAAAAATTCATCAGCAAGAAGGAAATAAACATCCACAAGCTAATACAGAACTGCATCATGCAAATTGGATAAACTGGGGATCAAACACATCCCAATAAGCCATAAACATTACACATGAAATACTAATTCCACCCACAGGCTACAAGCATTTACATGAATAAAACTTTAAACAAGAAATGAAATTGTAGACTAAGCAATCAAACAGATCAGAAATGAAAAAGCATGACAGGTAAAAGGGCTTATCAATTTATATATAATCAATAACAATCATCCACTTACATAAGAGTTATAAGTGCTAGCTTGAGAAATCAAAGCTCCAAAAGCCTCTCCTTGAGTGAAAAATCCCTCCTCAAAACTGTATGTTTGTCTTCCTTTTATCATTACAAAAGTAAAGTAGTTCCATAACTACCTTCTAGGTCAAAATTTGAAACAATTACATCAATTACTTACATGATAACTCAAAATATTTAAAGATAATTAACCCAAAAATAGCAAATCGGATTTGGGGAAATTTGGCGAATTTCTGGAAATTTGGGTCTCAAAGACGCCTTCATATATCTCTATTGGGAACACCGATGTAAAAACTGAGAGACCTTTTTTAAAATGAGTATGTTATGAACAAAACCCACTCTTGGTTTTTCAAAATTCCTCTTCAATTGATCGCAATATGTTCTGCAAATTTGTGACTAAAACAGGAAATTATTAAATAATTCAAACCCTAAAAATAGGCCACAAATATAAATTAGAATCTCTCAAACTATAACATTTGTTGCAAAACTGAGAGAGGTTTTTGTGAATGATTATGTTGTGGAAAAAAACCTATTTTGGTTTTCCTAAATTCATTTCCATATCCTCGTAATCGTCTCCCAATGACAATGACAAAAACAGGAAAAACAGAGCTGCTACAGGAATCTCCTCATGAAAATATTTGACAAAGGACTCAAAAATGAGAGTTAGATTATAAATCAAAACTTGGAATGAACTTTTATTATAATTTTTTGAAAGATTAAAGATGTACATATCAACTAATAAGCCCAAATGACAAACCTTAAAACTAAAATAATGAAATGATTCAACCATTAAAAGCATTAAATCCAACCAAAATTATTGATTGTCAAAAATTCTTAAAATCAACATGAAATATAAAATCATTTTAAACCAACGATTGAAAATTAGGACAAACAGAATGGATAAACTAGGAACAAGATCTAGTTATAACAATACCAAAGTTTGGTTTGAGAGGACGTTAATCATCATCATCATCTTCAAAATATGTTGAAGTGTTTGTATTGTTTTGACCTCAATATTTAATATTATTAATATACAGGCCATTTTTTAATTGTTGAATTATTTTACAAAAATAAATTCAATAATACAATCAATACAATTTCTCATAATAATAAAAATAAAATTTAAATTTAAAACTTAAATTATAAATAAAAATCAATTAAATCATAATTACAAATATTAATAAAGCAACTTATCTTTTTCTATAAATAATAATACATAACCTAAAACTCATACTATTTTTTAAAAGAAAAAATATTCAAAAATTAATTTAAAAAATATTAAATTATAATTATGTTTATTAATATTATTATATGTTTAAAAGTTTAGTTTAAAAACTATATTAAACTAAAAATAAAAGGTAGAAAACTTGAGAATTTTTCACACTTTAAAAAGAGCATAAAATATAAAATTGCATTTTTTTTTTGAAAATTAGTTTAAATATTTCATTACATAAGATTAAGAATATTAATAGTACTATTTAATACAAACATATGGATTTAAGTTGTATAAATTTTTGGAATATATATAGCGATAGTAATACAACATTGAAGTGGCACCAATATAAAACTCTATCATAAATATTTCATGAACTTTCTAAAATTTTAATAATGTATATATATTTTATTTCATTTTTCTATTTTTTAGTTAATATGGCTAATACAAAAATTAGTTTTTTCAAGGCTTATAAGCCAATTGAATCAGAGTTCGACATATATGAAATTAAAATGAATAAATAAAAACATATTAATATTATTTTTCTCAAACTTTATTGATACTTTTGGTTTCTTTACCAAACTAATAGGGTGAGGTGAAACATATAGTCTCTTTGTACGGCACGGACTAAAAGGAACAAAGACTGAAAAATACATGTGATTAATACTTGTATTGATTAGTTTTTATTTTTTAAAATAAATAAATATATGTGATTAATGGGGAGGGGCAATACCCCAAATGCAGGTGACACACGAGGATTTCAAATGGGACACATGTCACCCATGACGCATGGCTTCAACACAGAAAACAATGTGAACGGCAATAGGGTAGACTTAAATGCCCAGGGTGGCAAGCTGCATGCCAACCCCACAAGCAGTTGGAATGTCCAGTCGGGCCTTGGCCGTAACGCAGAAGATTTAATTCTTGTGTGATTTTGCTCCACGTTTTCTCATCATTCCATGAAGTTGATATCTCTCATCATGAATCCTACTAACCTCCATTCTCTTAGCATGCTCGTCTTCTTTCTTTTTCTCACTGTTTCTTCCTCCGACAGTCTAGCTGCAAATAGGAAGGCAGGAATGCCAAGGCAATGCGGTACTCTGTAAAGAGGCAGTGCAAGATGTGGAGGTGGTCATCATAAGGTAAACCTTGTCTCTACTGACGGGTATGTATCACAGGTCTCCATGCATGTCAGATGCATGATTGATTATTGGGAATCTAAGGTGGTACTTGAGCATTTAGCTTCGGGAAGAAACAGTGGTAAAATAATCCACTACTAGATGATTAAGAATATGATGGCCATGTTGATGGCGGACCTAACGACCAAGTGGAATGGTACCAAGGACATGGTGCAAAGCATGTGCACCTATCTCAACCAAACTGATACACAGTGGAGTACCTTGGAAGCGAATTTTAACTAGCGGAACTATACTGTTTTTCATAGTGAAGATAAAGGGGAAGGTGGTGGTGATAAGGACCTATACCAGTTTGTATCATATTGTGCTTCTTCCTTCTACATATATTTCAAAGAGAGTTTTGGAAGGATGTTATTCCATGTCAAATATGAATGTATTACTTTTGGTCTCTTGAAGTAAAATCAATTATTTAAGATTGTGTGGGTCGTGAATTATTAAACCTATTAAATCCTATTAAACCCATTGATGGCTTAATAGAATATGTGTTTAATTTGCAAAAAATGGTGTTGAAAGTGACTATTGAAAAAAAAAAAGGAGAGAGAAAGAAGGATTATGCATATGATTGCAAGAGTTGAAAGTAAAATTCATTCAATTAATCGATGCAGGAGTTTTGTTATCGCCCAAAACAATTTTATACTATTAACTGGGTTTTGATTGCTGGTATAAAATGGACGGATATTTCACAGTAGGGGTAGAATCTATTGCACTAGATATGAAGGAGGAGGAGATAAATGTGATCAGGGAAGCGGATCTTATGGATGTGTTGCAGCTGCAACTGTTTTTTCCCCAAATTTCTTAAATTTTGGGCCCCTCCTCATGATTTTGCTTTGATCATTGGATCTTTTGAGTTGTTGGTCTTTGTTTTAATTTTAAATGATTACAAACGATTAACTCTTGACCAAGGTTCGGATTTTGATTGCATTGTAATTTATGGTGAGTCGCAGATTCTAAGTTTGTCTTCGCTTGTTGATCGAACAAATTGGTATTTGTTGTGGGTCGTCGTTGCGGAGGTATGATAGGTCGCTGTCCATTGCTGAGTTTAAAGCTGTCTGAACACTTAGTAATTTTCTTTTTAATCGGGAGTTTTTTTTGTTTTATCAGAAGCCAAAACCTTTTTACTCCCACCGTTGCGGAACCTAAAGCAATTTAGCACCCGAAGTTCAAATCGTTCTGACTGCCGATGAGTGTTTTCCTTTCAGTCGCGCACTCGAAGCTTTTTCTCTTCCGTCGTTGTGGCTGAGAAAGCCATTTCTCATCCGATGTCAAAGCCTTCTGACTTTCGACCAAAGTTTTCCCGCCTGCGTGGCGTGTCTTCGGCCTTCTCTCTTCCGCCGTTGCGGCTCTCAAAGTCCTTTAGCTGCCGAAGTGTGAAGCCATCCAACTTTCGATTGAGTTTCCTCCCACCGCCGCTTTCCCACAGTATTTACCCTTCCGTCGTTGCGGCCGGGAAAGTATTTCCACTTCCGATGTCTAAACCATCCGACTTCCAATTTTAAAGTTTCTCGCCCTCCCGTCGCATGCCTGGAGCCTTTACCTTTTCGTCGTTGCGGCCGGGAAAGCCGTTTGGCTTCCGATGCTGGTTTCCTCCCATCTTCCGCCGTTGGTATTGCTATCACAAGACTGTAAGAGGACAAGGTAGTATGGTCGGCACTTGTAGAATGACGGTGGTGCACCTGATCATTTCCTGTGGATTAGTATTCAGTCAATTTAATTTTCTGTTGTGGTTTAAATGTGTTTCCAACAAATGATGCTTGTCGTTTGATTGCAGGTAGTTTCCGAGGGTTGGTCAACGGAGGCGGACCATTTGGTGAAAATAGAGCCAAAACTGGCAGGATCGTAACATGGACAAACCAAAGAAGAGACAAAATGAATGGTGACAAAGGAGCAGTTCTAAAAGGTTCGGCAGTTACTTAGCCACTCATGGGCATGAGTAGAAAAGATAAAGAAATACGAAACGCTCGAGAGACCGAAAGGTCATGCGTTGGGGGGGAAACCCAAATGATTTACTATTTGTTTAAATACTGGAAAGTTAGAAGTTACAAGGGCTTTTTCCCTCGAGAATTTGTAAACCATTTTGCTTGTAAGAGGAACTATTTCGTTTTACAATCAGAAACTGCAACTTTTGATTGCTGGAGAAAGTGAAATGTGGAATGTATCAATGTGATTTAATGAACACTGTTGAAGGGGAACTATTTCGTTTTTAGCCGTGTTTCATCAATCGTGAGAGTGTTTAACTTCCTAAACCTGTGTTCTTGTTGAATGCTTTTCAGTATATTTTGTGATGCTCTCCACTGTGAGTAATAAATGTTGTTTATAAAAACAATTGGCTATCTGGTTGTTTAAATATCTGTAATTGTCCATGTGTATTGAAAGAAGTATCAGCTATCTATAACTCTTCATTATGCAGGTACAAAATATATTACTCACCAATGAATGATAACTTTGCTCTCTAGGGATAGTTAAGGTAGGTAGTTTACTTTCTTGTTGTTTGTGATTTAGATGCTAGTGAGTCTAAGACGAGAGGTAAGAACCTGAGCATCACATTGTGACTGCTCCTTGCATCTTCGCCCTGCATGGTTAATTATGCACTTGCATACCATAAATTAAGTCAAAAATTACACGGTGGACTGGGTCGCAACCGGTAAAGCCTTTGTTTTTGTTACTTTGACCTATGGTAGCCGGACCGCAAACTGGACGAATTCCCTATACCAAACAGTCAACGGGCTATTTGGGAACGTTGATTGGGGAGAATCCCTTACTGTTGTTGCCTGATAATTTCTTAGCCTCAATAGTTTTGGTGCTAGAAGGAGGGCCGCCAGTGTATGGCTGGCCGAGGAAATCCGTTTTCCCGAGAATATTCCACCGGTAACAGTTCTGAAAGCAGTGGATTTCATAATCCAATTCCTAAAGAAAGAGAACATCTATATTCTGTTGGTAACGAAATTGTTAATGATCTGAGAAGACACACCAGGGCGTATGTAAAGAAGATTGGAGGATTTCCAATCATCCCTGAATTGCCCAAAAGAGAGTATAAAAAGAAAGATCGTCTTGTAGTGGAAGACTCTGTGTTGGTTGGAGACTGGGAAGAACTTGTAGAAACAGCCTTATAGGAAGTTGCGCTACCTTTGAATCAGGAAGGCCCAGAAACCCCTCACAGTTCTCCTACTCATACTCCAGTTGGTTCACCTCCTCATTCTCCACCCAGACTCATGGCTGGCGTAAACGCAAACCAACCACCTAACCTGCCAAATCCACCACCTGCATGGAGAGCCAGATCACCATTAAACCTTACACCTCCATTACACGATCTGCCTCAAGCCTTTGACAAGATGTTTCCCAAGTTTGACCCAAATGAGAAAATATTAGTAGATGATCATCTACAAATTTTCTACTTGGCAATTGAAGGATTAAGGGCAGGGGAATATGAAGATGTAGTCTGCAGACTGTTCCCGCATACCCTTAAAGGAGCTACAGCGTCATGGTACTTTGGATTGCCTGCTAACTCTATCCCTGATTGGGATACCTTCGAAAGAATTTTCAGAAGTAAGTATGCAACTCATAAAACTCATGCAGCTCTCATGAAAGGGCTGTGTGCGTTGAAGAAAGAAAGAAAATAAAAGGTGCACAGTTTCACACAAAGGTTTGCAGCCTATCTCAAGAATTTTTCTGAAATGGATAGACCTTCAGACAAAGTTCTGATTGAATATTATACTTCAGCTTTAGGCCCTGATTTGGCCATGTTTTCCAAAGGTAGGGTCAAGCCTACTTTGACGGAAACTTATGAAGAAGCAGAAGTGGTGGAAGCCGAAAGAGAGAGCATTGAAGACTATCCAAAACAATCAGGAGAGAAAGGTGGGGGAAGAAAATCCTTATTGTTTACTAATCCTAAGGAAGAAAAGTCGCCAGATTTGGAAAATATGGCCAAAATGATGCAGAAGTTGTCCAACAAAATCATAGATATGGAGAAATGAAAGGAAGCACAAAAGTTTTATAAGCCTTATTATAAGAAAAGAGAGGATAACCATCAGTCTCAACCTCCTCCTCACAATACTGCATCTATGAATTTAACAGAGGTAGGCTTGGACAATTTTTGCACTTTTCACCAACAACCACACTCTGAAAAGAATTGTACTCAATGGATTAATTCGATGACGTTGGTCATGAATCAACTGTTAGATTCTAGATTAACGGAAGAGGGAGATGAAGAAAGAAAAGAGAATTCTACTTCTACTTCTACTAAAGAACAGGAAGAGGAAACCATGGCTTTATGGAATTCGGTCTCGTTATTTGATGCTGAAGAGGAAAAGACTCAGGGGTAAAAGGATGTTATGGAAACCAACGTAGCCACAAGGAGCCAAGGGACAGTCAAGGAAGACAGTCTTATACTCCCAAATATTAAGAGGCTGCAGAGAAATGTTAAGAAGAAATTTCAAAATAAATCTTTGGTTGATAAAATTCCAGAGTTCACTATTACCAGCCAAAATCCTAGGCAGAATGAAGCGCGGGCCAAGATAAGTGAAGAAAATGCTGATAAACCCCTTCCTATTGAGCAGCCAATGGATTATGACATAGTGGAGAATTTAAAAAAGGTAAAAGCAAATGTGCCACTATTCGAAATGTCTAAAGTGCCGCAGCAAAAAGAGAGACTGTTGAAAGCACTTGAAGCGTCGGATGAGAAGCTGCCCGCCATCAATCAACCTCAGGAAGAAGAAGAAATTGGAGAAACTAGCGTTGGGGGTAAGTCTAAAAGCAAACATCCACCTTTCCTCCTCACGTTTGAAATTTTCAATCATAATGTACATAATTGCTTGGTAGATTCAGGGGCATCGGTAAATGTTATGCCCATATTAGTCTGTAAAAAGATTGATGGGCAGCCTAAGCCATCCATGTGGAGGGTGGTTCAATTAGATAGAACAGATGTAAAGGTAATTAGTGAGCTGGAAGATGTCCTAGTCCGTCTGGCATCTAATGACAAAGTTTGTTATTAACATCGTGGTGGCTAATATACCAGACGCTTATGATCTTGTCCTGAGCAGAGATTGGTCGGCTAAATTAAATGGATATTTCGCTTCAGATTGGTCCCATCTTTGGTTGCCATACAAAGGGATTCCAGACCAGATTAAGATTCTAAGAGAGCCTCACATTAAGTACAATGTTACTCAGCTGGAGGAGAAGAATGTACCGGTGGATTATGTACTGGGAAACTATTTTATTGAGTTGGAACTAGGGAATTATCAAGCGGAAGAAGCCAACAACACATTTGACACCCAGCCTGATCTCATTCGATTCTCACAGGCTGATGAGATTGACTGTAATATAGTAAGCTTAGCAGTAGGAGTAGATTCACCTTCAGTAGTTAGTGATTTTTGGATTTTATTTTTTGATGGCTCTAAGACATTAGAAGGGTCAGGGGATGGCTATGTCCTGATCGACCCACAGAAGAATAAACATTTCCTTTCATGTAGATTAGAGTTTGAGTGTACTAATAATACAGCTGAGTACGAAGAACTGGTGCAGGGACTCAAGAAGGCAATTGAATTAAAGGTAAGTAATCTAAAAGTTTTTGGGGATTCTGAAATTATTGTGAAATAAATCCGGAATCAGATACATTGTGTTTCTCCTCACTTAAAGGCTTACCAGAATGAGGTATGGGATTTTTCTTAAATGTTTTAATGCATTCAACATTACTTCAATTCCAAGAATTAAAAATGCAGCTGCTAATCTGTTGGCCACATCAGCCGCTAGACTCGTACCCACTAATAATTGGTGTTCTTTCGAACTGATTTTCAGGCCCTCGGTACCGGATATGATCACCAACTTGCGAGTGTTCGACGATGATTAGCAAATCATAGAATGTTTAATGAATGACGAGGTATTCCAAGGATAAATTATAGATGATGCAGAACATCAGGCCGAGATGAAGTATGACAATTTCATCCCTAAAGGAGTCAAAAAATTAGAAAGAATGTTCGACTTAAATGAAAAGTTCAGAAGACCAGCCAACGTGAAAACGCATAGCTCATCTCTGCAGTTCGAGCTGATAAATTTAGGGACTGAGGCGAGTCCTAAATTTGTGAATCTTGGCAAATGTTCACCATCAGAAAGGGATAAGTTCGTCAGTCTGTTCAAACAATATAAAGATGTCTTTTCCTGGACGTACGAAGATTTTAAAACATACGATACCAGCATCATCAAGCACATTGTTCCCATCAAAGCCGGAGTCAAGCCGTATCAGCAGCCTTTGAGAAAAATGCATCTGAAGATGGAACCACTGATTCAGGGTGAAGTGAAGAAATTGTTGGATGCTAGAATCATTTTTAAAGTTAGACACTTTGAGTGGGTGTCCAATCTGGTACCAGTTAGAAAAAAATATGGAGAGATCAGATTATGTGTTGATTTCAGAAATCTGAACCGAGCTTCTGATAAAGATAATTACTCGATGCCACCCATGGAGCAATTGCTCCAAATGGTTTTAGGTTCTGAACTATTTTCGTTATTGGACAGTTTCTCTGGCTACAATCAAGTATCAGTAGCTGAGGATGACAGGTTGAAGACAATGTTCAAGACCAAATGGGGAACCTTTTCCTATAGAAGGATGCCCTTTGGGCTTATAAATGTGGGAGAAACATTTCAGAGAGCTATGGACATAGCTTTCCGTGGATTGATCGGCCGCAGCCTTGTAGTGTACCTTGACAATATTACGATATTCTTGAAAAAAAGAGGAGAGCACGCATTTCACTTAAGGCATATTTTTGAACGATGTCGGAAGTACGGCATCTCACTCAATCCTAAGAAATGTGTGTTCCCTGTCACAGAAGGCAAGTTGCTGGGTCACATAGTGTCAAAGCAAGGGATCTCCATTGATCCAGAAAGAATTAATTCTATTGAACAAATCCCCTTTCCCCACAATAAAAAGGGGATGCAATCATTCATGGGAACCATAAATTTTGTCCGAAGGTTTGTGCCTGATTTCGCTCAAATAGTCAAGCCATTGCAGCAGATGGTGAAACAAAATGCACAGTTCAAGTGGACCGAGATCGAGAAGAACGCTTTCAGCAAAATTAAGATGGCTGCTGCACATGCACCTTCCCTGAAAATCCCAGACTTCGATAAAGACTTTATTCTATACACTTTTGCATCCGATGATTCGCTAGCAGCTGTGCTTACGCAAAAGGATGATGGGCGGGAGGAATTCCCAATATCCTTTATGAGCAATGGTCTGCAAGGGGCTGAATTAAACTACCCAGCCATTGATAAGCGAGCTTATTCAGTGTTTAAGGTAGTAAAGCAATTCAGGCCTTATATATTAAAGAATCGAACCAAGGTAATAGTCCCCTACCCAGCTGTAAGATCCCTTCTCATACAGAAAGAGTTAGGATAAAGAAGGGGCAACTGGGTAACAGCTCTTCAAGAGTACGACCTTGAATTCAAGCCAGCCTCTATAGTTAAAGGTCAAGGGTTGTGCAAATTGATGACTAAAAGTGGGAACAATGAAGAACAAGCCTAGGAGGATGAGGCCGAATTACATGTAATGGATGTATGTCCTTTGTTTACAGCTCCCGAGTCTTGGTATAGAGACCTTGTACATTACCTACAGGCAGGGCTGTTACCTGAACATTGGAATTCCAAGAAAAGAAGAGCGCTACGTCTTAAATCAGCATCTTATCAAATTGTGGAAGGGGTATTATTCAAAAAGAATTATGACGGGGTTCTTCTCAGATGCGAAGAAAGTGATAGCATAATTGCATGAAGGTCCTACTGGAGGACATTATTTAGGGGATACCACATCCCACAAAATCCTCAGGGTAGGTTACTACTAGCCTACGCTCTTTAGAGACGCACACGCACATGTCAAGAAGTGTGATATTTGCCAAAGGTGTAGTGGGAGACAACCTAAAGCAGCAGCACCCCTAAAGCCTGTGATGATCACTGAGCCATTTGAGCAATGGGGGCTGGATATTATTGGAGAAATAAAACCGAATTCCTCTCTGCAACACAAGTACATTCTGACCGCTACTGATTATTTCACTCACTGGGTCGAAGCTATCCTGCTGCACAAGATAAATGAAGACGAAGTCATCAGCTTCCTGCAAGATCATATCATGACCAGGTTTGGAGTTCTAGTTTCGTTAGTCTTTGATAATGCTAAGTACTTCTCATCAATTAAATTAACTACTTTTGCTCATGATAAAGGGATAAAATTGCATTATTCTGCTAACTACTATCCACAAGGAAATGGCCTAGCCGAGTCCTCTAACAAAAATCTGATTAGAATTTTAAAGAAGATTGTAATAGAAAACCAGAGGAGTTGGCACTCAGCACTCCCAAACGCCCTTTGGGCTAATAGAGTCACCCCCAAGTCCGCGATAGGAGCGTCACCTTATACCCTTGTGTATGGTAAAGAAGCCATTCTTCCGCCCAACATCATGCTACCATCATCCATACTAGCTCAAGAGTCTAGAGGGTCGAATGATGAAGTTTTGCAAATAAGAATATATAATCTTCTGAAAGCAGAAGAGGCTAGATCTAAAGCCCGAGAACGATTTAAGCAACAGTAAGAGCTAGTTAAGAGATGGTTCGACAAACATAAAGCTGGAACAAAAGAGTTTGAAGTAGGAGACTTAGTCCTCAAATGGGATCACCCCCATGACGAGAAAGGAAAGCACACTAAATTTCAGCAGTTATGGGTAGGCCCTTTTCAGATTGCAGCAAAACTTGGCCCTTCTACTTACAAGCTGCAGGATCTATAAAGGTGGGAAGAGAACTTACCAGTAAATAGTTTGGTTCTCAAGCCTTATTTTTCTTAAGTTTCTTTGAGCTCTTCTGTTTTGTATATAAATAAGTTGTTTAGCTGTCTTTGAGTCATGTTTTTCAGTTTGTTTTAGTTTAAGTTTTATTGATCTCAATAAAGGGAATGAACCCGCGGTCGCATGGAGGACATTAGAATGTTTGGGAATGATAGACATTTTTGAGTCTCAGACTGTGTGTTGCTAAAAGAACCTCTTCCATTTTAGCAGTTTTCTTGAATAAACTCTGTGTGCATTGAAGTCCTGCTTAACCCCTATGAAATAAACCAGATTTGAAGAGTCTGGAATACTATGTTGAGGCTCCATCCACGTCACAATTAAAATGCTCTAAGGAGCAACAGCAATGGACCCATGGAAAGGAACAAGGTGAACAGTATATTAAATATAAATGATCCCATGCCAAGAAACGAATGCCAAAAGGAAAATAAAGAGTCAAAAACTCCTATGAAAGCATCACAAATCAAAGCAGGTGCTAAATCATAAGTACTAAATGGCCGAAAGATCCTCTCCGTCCGTGAGCTGAAACTTGAAGTACACCTCTCACACAAAAGGACACTATGGGATAGAGGATCCTGAATTAAAATTCAGTAAGAAAGGCATGCAGTAGGACTCAAATGAAAAAGGACAAAAGTCCAAAAGCACAAAAGGTGCTAAAATGGCATGGGAATGAGGAACAAACGAATATTTCTGTTTACCAGGTGCTACAATCCTGTGGTGTCAAAGCTATCAGCTACCTGAAGACAAAGGTAATAATGAAACTCATCTTTTGGCCTCAACAGAGTTATCTGGACTAGAAAATCTTGGTTTCCACTCCCCCAAATTGGACTATTTTCAATGATTGAAGGAACACACTTCCGGCATTCGAGAAATCCAGATAGCTGGAAGAATTCAATAGGATGCATTTTTTGTCAAACAGTCTATCACTCAAAGATAAATTGCCCAGAGATCTAGGTTCACCAGGTAATCGCCAATTGTTGCAGCTGCAATTGTTTTTTCCCCAAATTTCTTAAATTTTGGGCCCCTCCTCATGATTTTGCTTTGATCGTTGGATCTTTTGAGTTGTTGGTCTATGTTTTAATTTTAAATGATTACAAAATATTAACTCTTGACCAAGGTTCAGATTTTGATTGCGTTGGAATTTATGGTGAGTCACAGATTCTAAGTTTGTCTTCGCTTGTTGATCAAACAAATTGTTATTTGATGTGGGTCACCGTTGCGGAGGTATGACAGGTCGTTGTCCATTGCTGAGTTTAAAGTTGTCTGAACACTTAGTAATTTTCTTTTTGATCAGGATTTTTTTCTGTTTGATCGGAAGCCGAAACCTTTTTACTCCCACCGTTGTGGAACCTAAAGCAATTTAGCACCCGAAGTTCAAATCGTTCCGACTGCCGATGAGCGTTTTCCTTTCAGTCGCGCACCTGAAGCTTTTTCTCTTTCGTCGTTGCGGCTGAGAAAGCCATTTATCATCCGATGTCAAATCCTTCCAACTTTCGACCAAACTTTTCCCACCCGCATCGCGTGTCTTCAGCCTTCTCTCTTCCGCCGTTGCGGCTCTCAAAGTCCTTTAGATGCCAAAGTGTGAAGCCATCCGACTTCCGATTGAGTTTCCTCCCACCGCTGCTTGCCCACAGTATTTACCCTTCCATCCTTGCGGCCGGGAAAGTCTTTTCACTTCCAATGTCTAAACCATCCGACTTCCGATTTTAAAGTTTCCCGCCCTCCTGTCGCATGCCTGGAGCCTTTACCTTTCCGCCGTTGCGGCCGGGAAAGCCGTTTGGCTTTCGATGCTGGTTTCCTCCCATCTTCTGTCGTTGGTATTTCTATCACAAGACTATAAGAGGACAAGGTAGTATGGTCGACACTTGTAGAATGACGGTGGTGCACCTGATCATTTCATGTGGATTAGCCGTTCAGTCAATTTAATTTGCTGCTGTGGTTTAAATGCGTTTCCAACAAATGATGCTCGTCGTTTGATTGCAGGTAGTTTCCGGGGGTTGGTCAACGGAGGCGGACCGTTTGGTGAAAATAAAGCCGAAACCGACAGGATCGTAAGATGGACAAACCAAAGAAGAGACAAAATGAATGGTGACAAAGGAGCAGTTCTAAAAGGTCCGGCAGTTACTTAGCCACTCATGGGCATGCGTAGAAAAGATAAAGAAATAAGAAATGCTCGAGAGACCGAAAGGTCATGCGTTGGGGGGGAAACCCAAACGATTTACTGTTTGTTTAAATACTGGAAAGTTAGAAGTTACAAGGGATTTTTCCCTTGAGAATTTGTAAACCATTTTGCTTGTAAGAGGAACTATTTCGTTTTACAATCAGAAACTGCAACTTTTTCCTGCTGGAGAAAGCGAAATGTGGAATGTATCAATGTGATTTAATGAACACTGTTGAAGGGGAACTATTTCGTTTTCAGCCATGTTTCATCAACCGTGAGATTGTTTAACTTCCTGAACCTATGTTCTTGTTGAATGATTTTCAGTATATTTTGTGATGCTCTCCACTGTGAGTAATAAATGTTGTTTATAAAAACAATTGGCTATCTGGTTGTTTAAATATCTGTAATTGTCCATGTGTATTGAAAGAAGTATCAGCTATCTGTAACTCTTCATTATGCAGGTACAAAATATATTACTCACCAATGAATGATAACTTTTCTCTCTAGGGATAGTTAAGGTAGGTAGTTTACTTTCTTGTTGTTTGTGATTTAGATGCTAGTGAGTCTAAGACAAGAGGTAAGAACCTACGCATCACATTGTGACTGATCCTTGCATCTTATCGCCCTGCATGGTTAATTAGGCACTTGCATACCATAAATTAAGTAAAAAATTACACGGTGGACCGGGCCGTAACCGGTAAAGCCTTTGTTTTTGTTACTTTGACCTACGGTAGCCGGACCGCAAACCGAACGGATTCCCTATACCAAACAGTCAATGGCCTATTTGGGAACGTTGATTGGGGAGAATCCCTTACTGTTGTTTCCTGAGAATTTTAGGGCCTCAACAGGATGTTTCCATGGAAATAAAGAAATTCGAATACAAGAAGATGCTAAGCGTTGGCCCTGCCAAAAAGAGAAAAAGATAGAGGGTGAGTAGAAGGAAGGTGGGAAGAAGAAATAGAAGAAGGTGTAGCCTCCAACAATTGTGTATGTGAATTCAAGAAGCTATGGGCCTTACCCATATAGACTTGATAGAGATGAGTATAATTCCAATACGTACATTATTTGTTGATCTATTTTTTTGTCCCTCTTCCCTATTCTCTGAGTTCTCTATCTTCTCTATGTTTGTAACAATGGTATGTATGTATTTGTTCCATATATACCACCTGAAACTTGTGTGGAACCCTATGTTGATCATGAAATTTACTATACTTAGCATTCGATTTCTATAGAATATCATGGACCTTTTGGTGGATGTGTTGAATCCATTCAATGAATTTAATGTCTTTTTTGTCCTATGATTGATCATTGGAGGATTCTGCACATGTGGGTGTAAAGGGAAGTGATACATCACTAGGGGCCAATAGTTGATATCTCATTCCCACCCGAAAAGGGTTGTGTCTAGTTGTTCTAAGGAAGGATATCATCTCATGTGCATGGATGCTTGGAGTTGTACATGTGCACAATGTGCACAATCATCATGTTGACGACCTATGTCTGTCCATCGGTTTTGGGGTGGAGGGTCATGGATTTGTTGAGCTTGTTGTTTATCACTGATGAGAGGCTCAACCAAATTGTACTTAAGAACCTATTGTCTCTATCTAAGATGATGTTTTTTTGAATTCCAAAATTTACCCACACACACTCAAAGAAGAGCTTGGAAGTGGCTTTGGTCGTGATGCTCTTTTTCCAAGTTGTTAAAATTGTCATCTTGGTGAATCAATCAACAACCTCGAATACATAGTCATTGTTATTCTTGGTAGAAGGAATACTTGACTTGTAGTCCATTGATATGGATTAGCATGGCCTATCAAGAGTAGGAAGAGGGGTGTGTATCCGTTGTTTTTTAATGGATGGATTAGTGATGGAGAATGCGCTGCAGGATATAAGATACTTACTAACATCTTAGATAAGCTTCATCCAATAGAAATATTGTTGGATCGCTACTACTATATTCTCCATGCCAAAATGTATGGACACCCAACTATAGTGATATTCCCAAATAAATTTCATCCGATCGCTTGAAGGAACACAGAGATGACCCAAATAGCATAACAATCCATCATGTATATGAAAGTCGGCAACGATATTTCTCATTCCCAACATCTGGTGGGCTACAACAAAGTCTAGATCGATGTCATACATTTGGGACCACCTGAAGGTCTCATGTTCGCAAAATTCAAGCACATTGGTTAGTGTTGTAACTAGAGGTCAAATAAGGAATTCTGTGACTCGATTGGTGCTCCCTTTCTTATATTTAATGTTGAGGTGAAACTGATACAAGTATGTGGACCACTTTTGATGGTGTTCATTCTCTAATTTTCATTATGTCTTCATGAACTGTAAATTCTTGTAATTCATATGGATGATTTTCTCCCTCCCTAGAATGTAATGCTTTCATTTGTGACATTCTTATACAATGGAATACTTCTCTTTGTTGTATATTGGGTGCTTACAAACAACATCCAAGAGTGTATCACTATGATAGGTCACTATATTATTGTGCTAAGTGAGGATGACAC
Organism: Pseudotsuga menziesii; assembly: GCA_001517045.1. NCBI lineage: Eukaryota > Viridiplantae > Streptophyta > Pinopsida > Pinales > Pinaceae > Pseudotsuga > Pseudotsuga menziesii. The sequence continues at coordinate 19,672 of LPNX010968683.1, forward strand.
CCACAATGTAGTCTAGAGCATCTATCTCAATCTCAAAATTTTGATGTAGATCAAGCAAGGAAAGCACTAGGGTTGAACATAAAACCATGTTTCAAATCATTGAAGGATTTATGTTGTGATTTGTTCCACCCAAATTTGGATTTGTCACCACCCTTGGTCACTTAGCCAAGGGGCCATGCAACATGAGAGAATCCCAACACAAACCCATAATAGAAATTGGCAAGGCTCAATCCTAAGCTTCAAAACTCATTGAGTGTTATTGGGGTTGGCCAATCACAAATGACTCAGATCTTGGATGGATCCACATGTACCCCATTCTCATTTACAATGTATCCAAGGTATTGGAGCTTGTTCAATCCAAAGGATCATTTATCTAAGCTAGCGTAGAGCTTGTGTTGTACCAAAGTGTGAAGGACATGCTAAATGTGTTGCAAGTGTTCTTACCAGCTCATGCTAAAGATGAGGATGTCATCAAATTATACAACCACAAATGAATTGGTGAAAGGCCTCAAGATGTCATCCATCGGCCTCATGAAAGTCACTGGGGAATTTTCTAAGCCAAAGAGAATGACCATCCATTCGAAAAGACCTTCTTTAGAATTCAAATCATCCTACATAGATCAGTTGATTCTATTGGAATCTACTGGTAGTCAAACTTCAGATCAATCTTGATAAAGTACTTAGCTCCCTTGAGTTGGTTGAGAAGGTCATCAATTCATGGAATTGGGTATTGATTCCTAAGTGTGATTTTGTTTAAAGATCTGTAATGAATATAAATGTGCTAGGCCTTGTGTTTTTTCTGCACAAACACAATTGGACTTTTGCAAGGTAAAGAGTTGGGTCGAAATTTCCTCTTTTGGAGAAACTCTTGAATCTAATGCTTGATTTCCTCATTTTATAGGAGATAGCATCAATATACTAATGATCCACCCAGTAGTTGGCATTTTTTTTCGGCTTTGACAGGTTTAACTTAAACTTCGACAAGTATTCACTTTAACACAACCTTGACAAGTTCAATTTCGACTTCGACAGATTCAACACCTCAACAAGCATCATCAACACCGGAGATCGACATGACTACAACACATTATCTCTCTATCTTCCAGTCCTCTATAATGGTTGAACTTCTGAACTGTTCCAACTTCTCTTGTAACTGAATGTAATGGGAAGATAACCCAAACATTCTCATCACTCTATATAAGCATGTACGTTATTGTAATACACAAGCAAGTAATAGAAAAGTAATGAAACAACAGAGATTGGTTAAAAATATTGCATATTGTTTGTGTATATGTGTATGTTTATGTGTGTAGTGTATTTCCTGCTTTGTTGATTATTAATATGCTTTCTCCATAACAGTACTCAATTCATTCAATCTAAGTGTAGTCCCCGTCGTGCATGTGGGCACCCAGATCATTGGTATCAGATCTTGTTTGTGCTTAAATTTTGTGTAGACACTTCTATCAAGGTTATACTCATAGCACTAGACCAAAGATCGATGAATAAACATACAATAACATGTAATTGACGAGACAGAGTAACTCATAGAGAAATCACTGGCTCAACATTGAACCGAAATGTTCACCTAGATATTCTCACACGATCCACCTTGACAACAGGAGGATTCTCGACAAGATTCAACTCCGATAAAATAATTCCATTCAAAGTGCAAATGAAATTGAACATACCAAATCTAGAAGGCAAGATTGACACGGAATCCATAGACAATTGCGTACAACAACTGGAATCCTATTACTTTGTGAATCAACACTTAGAAGCTGAAAATATCACCATTGCATCCTTAAATATGTTGACCTATGTGCAATGCTGGTGGGAGAACCTATCAACAAATATGGAGAAAGGCGGAGACCCCATAGATACATGGGAGAAATTTGTCGAGTGCATCTGCAAGGAATTCTACCCGCCCAATTACATTGAACAACAGTATAAGAAGTGGTAGCAGCTAAGGAAATGGAAAGACCAGTCCGTGTAGAGTTACATCAACAAGTTCTATCAACTCATGGCGATACTTGGCATTCAAGATGAATAGATTTCTTGTTCTGAAGTATGTCAATGGATTTTCCCTGTACATTCATCAAGAGGTGAATTTTCTGACTATCGGTGTGCTTGCAGATGCTTTCCACTATGCCAGTAAGCTTTCCACTCTTCGTGACTAAGCCAACAAGTCGAACATATGACAAGAAGTCACCATCTGAATCCAACAAGTCAAGACACCCTTCTCAATCAAACCTGCCAAAGCAAGACCATGGAAAAAATCACTCTCAAACAGACAAGAGGGAATGTAGAAATCAACCCCCTACTAGGAAATGGTGTGATTACCACTATTCATCATGGCATGATACATCTAAATTCAAGGCTCGAAAGACATTTTTGGAAAAAAAATCTACCTCCGACTTGTTCGAAGAAACCTTCGTAGAATCTGACCCATAAGCATCGACCACTCCAACAGCCTCAGCTATCATCGACAAGGAGGAACGAGAGCACATGTTCCATACACAAATATGGGTTCAAAACAATCCATTGCATTTGATTGTGGATAATGGTAGACATAAGAACTTTGTTTCAGAAGATATCGTGAAGAAAATAGGTCTTGTCACCACTCCACATCCTCAGTCTTATAATATCGGTTGGATGAAGGACGAACATGAACTGAGAATCACCCGACAATGAAAAATCACCTACTTCATTAAGACTTTTGAAGAAGAAGTATTATGTGACATGGAACCTCTTTCTGTATTCAATGCCATGTTTGGGAAACCTTACTTATGGGATCGACATGGGAGTTATCAGTCACGGCCTAAGAAGGTGATTGTCAAAATACAAAACTAATGGTATGATATACTAGATAGACCACCTACACCAACGGTTGCAATGGAATCTTCCAAACAGATAAATAAGCTCATCAACCATGCTCAGAGATTCGCATTTATCATGATTAAATATCAACATCCCAGGAAGACTCCAGCAAAAACTCAACTCACTGACCAGTATAGCTCCTGATAGCACTAGCAGATCAACAATATTCTTTATGAATACCGAAATGTATTTCAAGAGCCAAACGAAGTACCTCTACATTTCCAGGTAAAACACTCCATTGAATTTGTTCCCAGTTCTTCATTACCTAATGCATATGTTTATAGAAGATCCATTATTAAACCGTTCCAACTTGTTGACCCTAGGAGAAGTTAGGTAGAATTAAGTTGGAATTATGACTAAGTATGGAAAGAGTCAGGTCATGGAAAGGAAGAAGTAAGTCACGCTAGAAGTAGAAGGAAGAAGGAAGAAGGAGCTGCAAAAGAACCAGACGCAGAAGAAAGAGTAGACAAATGAAGAGGTTGCGATAAAAAATGATATCATGATGGAAGAAGGAAGTGTGACAGGAGGAGAGTTCATGATAGAAAGAAAATATGTGACAAGAGGAGTGGTGACAGTGGAAACCATGTCAGAAGGTGTGCAGTAGCGCAATGGCTGGAAAGTGAAAGTAAAAAAGATCATGGGTACGCTGGATGTTGCACGTATGAAAGAATATTTGTAATTCGGGTCATTATTTCCTACTAACATGTGTTGCTAGAATAGGAATGGCATCATGTTGGATAACTATATGAATTCGGTTGAGAGTGACATGTAAGATTCTATAATAAGGAAGCACCTAGGTTGTGTGCATTTTACTTACTGATTTGGTTGGTCACTTTCTTAGTTTCTACTGAGTTATTTTTGTTTAGCTAGTCTATTAGTAGAGAGTCAGTTAGTTGTTTCATAGGGAGCCGAAGAATTCTGCAGCTGAGTGCGCAAAAGGGTAGAGAATATCAGGTTGATCTAGGATATGTGTGGATCAACAGTAGATTCGAAGAGTCAAGAGTTGTATATTTATAAAGAAGTTGAGTCGATCCATGTTGTGTGTGGATCAAATGTTGAGTCAAGTAGAGAAGAACCAGTATCAAAAATATAGACAAGGTCAAGAGAGCCTTTGATAAGTCTACCCAACCAGGTTCCTTCCAAGTAGGTGACACAGTTCTACGTTGGGACAAACGACGGGAAAAACCTGGGAAACATGGAAAGCTCGACAGTCTGTGGTTGGGATCGTACATCATCGATGAAATAGCAGGAACAAACTCCTTCTATCTAAATGACTTGGAAGGAGAGAGACTGAGCTTACCAGTGAATGGTTTCCTCCTCAAGCTATTTTTCACCGAGACAGTTTGATGCCTTTAGTGGCATCGGTGGTTTCAGGGCCAATTTCTAAACCTTGCCCTGCATGTATTTCTAAATTGTATATATCATATTGTTGTATCATAGATATTGTTGTATCATAGATATTGTTGTATTATAGTTATTTTGTACCATGTTGAAAATTTTCCCTTGTATATTAGTTTTTGTAAAATATTCCTTTTTTATAGATTAATTATGTACATTAGTTTGCTTTTATAGCTAATTTTTTCTTATATATACATGTTACTGACAAACTCTAATTGCCTTGCAGGACCCAAAGATTCCAGAGTTCTCACATCCTCTCCTTTGAATAGAAGATTAGTCAGAGAATGTGTCCCAGATGGAGCCAGAATGTTACCACCTAAGTTGTACATAGTGGTTTTTTATCAAGTGAGCCTGGTGAACCGGACAAGGTTAACTTGTTCAAACTTCAAAAGACCTGTGAAAGTACTTCCAGGAAGTGCTTGTTGTATCATATCACATGTTCATACCCCATGGGGGAATTGTAATAAATGTTCTAGCATGATAGTGTCTGTAAAAGACTCAGTCTCTTACACTTCATTTTTCAATCCGATCAGCCTAGGGTGTTTTTTCCCTTCGTTATTATTGGTTGTTGAATAAACGTCTGATAATTTCTGAGTTTTTCACTCCATACCTCCAAAGTTGGGGTGGTCGGCTTGGCATTTAGGCCTATTGAGGTTATTAGAGTCTATGTGTCAATGTATAGACATGCTAGACATCATTTTTGAGTCATATGAACATGTCTAAGTTCCCCTAGGTGTTTTTTCAATTTTTTGGTTTTTCAGTATTTTTTTTATTAAATTTTAATTTTTCCAAAACTTAGGCTATTTTTTAATAGTTTAATTGGAAAAATTGATTTTGTAATAAAAGTGGGCCAAATAATCGATTTCAGTCATGTAGGTGCTCATTTTCAAGCTAAGAGCACCATGTAAACCCATGGACCCACTTTTCCTAAGTTTTGAGTGATCTTCCATCACTCAGGTCAGAAAGCCCCAAAAATCAATTATTGATTATTTTAATTAATAAATTGATGAATAATGGAGCAAATCCAAAATCATAGATCAGTGGATTCTCAGCCAATTTGATTGAAACCAGTCAGATTTGAAGCAGATTGACTGGATCTAACAAATCCTTGACTGAAGGAGGTGATCAAATCAGATCCAGAGTTGATCTTCAGCATCCTTTATGGGGATTTTTTCCCTCCCTCTCTCCTCCACACGTTTTTGGCTCATCTGGATGAGTTTTGGTGGATGCTTCAGTCAACAGGTTGAGGTGTCAGTCAGATCCGCTCTCCGATTGACAATTGCACTCAGTGAGACTCTGATCTGGCTCAGTTAGACACAGATCAAACATTGATGGACTCTCCATTAGCATATTTGGTCTATATCCTTGGGATTTGCACCCCCTGGGCAAGATCTCCTTGTTTTTGTATATATCCAGGCACAGCCTCCTCTTCCAAGCTAGTTAGAACTAGGATTGAGGTGCTGCTGCTATTGTAACTCTGTAATTCTTCATTTTAAATAAAGAAAAGATTTGGAGGCAATACGATGTGGTGCCATTGCATGTGTGGATGATTATTGCCATTTTTTTACTGAGGTAACCTGTATCTGTGGTCATTTTTTGCTAATTTCTTGTAGATATGTGGTTAAGATTGGTAATTATCTTATTACAATCTTGATAGGAAAGGTATTGTTCAATAAGTTTATTGACTGTCACTCTCCTTGGATGTATGTTTAGAGATCTAGATTTAGCATGTCCTATAAGCTTATATGCATGTTATCTTGAATCTCTTTGTATGTACTAATCGGATCTCACAAGTTTCTTGGCAAGTTCTTTGATTTCAACTGAGTTGCAGGTTCATACTTTGGAGAGGATGCTGATCTAGTTTTCTTCTTCATTCTCCTCAAAACATTTCAAATGCATAGTCCCTCGACATTCCACCTGAAAGCTCTACTGCAGATCTTCAAGGAAACCATCACTTTTCTCCTCTTCTTCCTCCCTCAAAATCAACACTTTACCCGGTTACTTGGTTCAGTTCATAGCTGTGATTTCATTTGGATCTGTTTCATCAAAGTAAAATATACATAGATCTGATATTTCATATCTCATAACCTAGATCTTGCACTTAAAAAGTTTTCATAAGCATTCTAGATCTAGCTGTAGGGAAATCGTCTTTTTTTGCATGAAAATTTAAAAGGAAACTTGTAAATCGCATGCATTAGATTTCCTTTCGCTGTTATAAAATTCAATATTATGAAATATCAGTGCATTTTTGTTGGCTGCACAAACAGCAAGCCAAGATCCCAAGGAAAGCTTGCTTTCCTTGGTTCCTTTTCTGCCTGTTTAGCTAGTTTTAACTTCATTTTTTGTGAGATAAGGTAGTCTGATCCAAAGGTACTCTTAAAGTGATTTTGGGAATTTGTTATTATAATATGACCGCTCTCTTTTAGCAGGTCTGAAATCAGGGAAAGGAATATTCTGTCCGAAGTGGCTTCAGGAGCGCTCAAATCCCCCCAGGGGTCTCCTTTTTCACTAAAAACTCAAGACTTTTCCAAAGTTGTAAAATCTTGGTTTCATCCTGTATAAGGACCAAGAATTTTCTGATAATTTCATTTCACTGATTCTGTAACCAATAATAAATAAAATTATCTTTGGAATAGGCTCTTTCGAGCCCATTCCCCATTCCCCTGGGGGGATTTGTGTCGGTGCCCTTTTCCTCGCTTTCTGCTTATTTCTTGTTTAATAGCATTGATCTAATTTGCAGGGTAGTATACTTGATTTTGTTATTAATTCCATACTCCATATCTTACATTTCAAAGTAATCGTAATACTTACCCCACGATTTTCCGATTGACCCAAAAGGGGAAAGAGATTCATGGTAGGATTAATTAAGAAACTAGAATTGTGTATCTGTTTTCTTTTTTCTATCATTTGTTTATAAGAAACTATAAAATTTACCCCTCCTCGATTCCTCGATTGAGATCCACTTGGATCGAAAGAGGTTCTTGGAGGGTTTTCTTTTAAACAAGAACACCCAGTTTAAAACTTATTAAAATTTACAAGACTCTGGTGTGTATGCTCTGCACTTGGCTGCAATTCGTCCGATAAGTCAAGTTGTATCAAAAGCACTTGGGTGACTAGTATAATTAGGACTCACTCTCCCCAACTGACAAACCATCAGGTGAAAATCCAACACCTAGATCAAACCTTTACGGTGGCAAAATACCCAAAGGAAGCGGGAACTTACTGAAAAGTGACCTTGGGGCGCTGATCTCTGTCACACCCTAATGGGTGCGTTACGAACAATATCCCCAGAGACTCCATTTCAGCCCACATATTCCTTGTGGGTAGCCGTAAAGGTTTAGTTTTGGACATACTCCAAGTACTCTCGGGTATATCTGGAGTCCCCCCTTTGCCTAATTTAATCAACTCATACTTCACATTTAACTTAAAACATACCAAGAGGCAATCGCAAAACATTCACTCCAAGCACATGCAAGCATATTGATTCTATTTTTGACTCCATTCTAAGGCACTGGTTAATTTCTTGCTTTATATATATTATGTCTCAGTATTGTGCTTTCGTGTGTTCATCTTTTACATCTTGCCATCTGTGATTGTCTATAGTTAAAATATTCAAACTCCTAAATAACTCGGTCAGTTTAAACATCACAAAACTAATTAATTCTCCTTAGTAACTTAATAGGGTCTACCCCCTTGGCTCTGTCAGGAGTTGAGCCTAAACGGAGGAGTCAAGAACAAGGTGACAACCTTGACTCGAGACTTGCCCCCAAGGACACACAGAGTGGCTTGAAGATTTATGCCATGTGACCCAGGTGTGTGAAAGACGCAACACTTTTTGGCGTCGTTGTCGGGGATAAATATTTTTATTCCCGAGTACGACTTAGCTTAACTTTTTTCTAAACAACTAAAAAGATAAAAAAAAAAACTTTTGATTGATCTAGTGTTTAAAAAACATAAAAATTAAAAATCGATCCATCTGGCGACTCCACTGTCTAACATCCCTTCAAGAATTTCTACCCGAAGAAACCGCCAACAATTATTCAATCCTCTCCCTGATCCCGAAAGGTTTATTAGGGAAAGATTGAATAGGAATACTCCTCGTAGAAACCTTGAATATTTAGGAGACCAATCCCTCTCAGATATCCATCACATATTTGTAGAGAGTCATACTTTCCAATCCCAAGAAATGACGGATTTTTACAAAACCCTTGACTTTTCTCAGATAGCAGGTGCTCCTCATAACATTCCGAATGATGCTATCAAGAAGCTCCCAAGGTTCAAGGGAAATAATGCTACCACTACCAAGACTCATCTCCGAAAGTTTGAAAGGCACCTAGTCAGTTACTGTGATAATGTTGCCTCTAACCATGAAGATATCAAAATGAATCTCTTTGCTTTATCCTTAGAGGATGATGCTGCAGAATGGTATGAAAACCTTGGTGATGATTCATATAAAACCCTTAATGAATTCCTAGCAGGTTTTAAGAAGAAATGGGGGGGAAAGAAAGAACCAAGACATTTGCTTGATGCCCTTCATAATATAAAGAAGATGGAGAATGAAACCATGGATGAATTTAATACTAAGTTTAGGCGTGTGGTTGTGGACCTCCCTAGAGACATCAAGCCAAGGGATGCCTCCATCTTGATATCCTACATCAAAGCTTTCAATGGTGATTTGAGATACCAATTAAGGGATAAAGATCCAGTCAATCTAAAAACTTCTCAATATCTGACCAAGAAAATAGAAAGGAATATGCAATCTTCGGGCAAATCCAACATTCCAGGTTACACTAGGGGAAACACTTCGTACAACAAAGAGAAGGGAAAGGCCATTGAATTAGAGGAAAAGGAAACCTCTAAAGACCCCATGGAAAAGGTAACTAGCCTATTGGAAAAATTCATGACAAACCAATCTGAGCAATTGAATAAAATTCAGAATAGAATAGTTACATTGGAGAGAAATAATGGACCTAGGAATTTTCAACCAAAACGGACTCAAGTATATCAAAGGAAGTTTCCTCTGTAAGCATTAGAGGAAATTTGGGGTCTAAAATGGGCCTTATAAGAAAACGTGCCAAAATAAGTTTTTGTGAGTTGGAATTCAAGAACCAATAGAATTTCAATAAAATAAGTCAACCATAATGGTTGAATTGACATATTTGTCATTAAAAAAAACTACTTTTTTTGTTCGTATTTTCGACATATCTCATTGTGTTTTTACTCAAATTTCGATCAGGAGAGCTCGTTGGATGCGGAATCAAATTCCACATCCAACGAGCTCTCCCAATCAAAATTTGAGTAAAAACACAGGGAGATATGTCGAAAATACGAACACAAAAAGTAGTTTTTTTTCTTTCTTCCTCCAAAATTAATCAATATTATTTTATTTTTTTAACTATTATTTTATTATTTTAACTATTATTTTATTATTTTCCTTAGGAGGCGCATTTTAGACCCCAAAATTCCTCTAATGAGCCTAGGATTCCAAACCAGTTAGACTCAACTAACTTGGTAGATGAAGTAATTCCATGGTGCAAACCTTGTGAGCAATTCCACCCTGAAAGTACTTGCTACATAGCAAACCAGGTTATAGAACATGGGATGGCGGAGGTCAGTAATCAAGAAACAACACCAGGAAATTCCGATCATGTGTACATGGTAGGCCGAACCTATCCTCTATCAAACCAGCATTGGCAGCAGGCTACGGATTACGGTTTCGAGAAGGATCTCCTGTCTAACTTTTATGGTGCAATGCCTCCTCCGGAAGAAATTAAGGAAATGAAGGAGGCCAGGTTCAAGGGAGCTGTGTATCAAAGAAGAGAAAAGCAATCACCGTCTAAACACTACAAGCCAAAGGTAACCACTCCTGCCCTCCCAGATCCTCCTATTGTCCCCGAGTCAAATATTGATATGGGAGAATGGATAAGTAGTGCTAAGATTCATGTTTATGCAACTGATGTCCTTACACTGTCCTTAAAATTCCCGGTCAAAAAGAAAAGTTGTTGAAAGCCTTAGAGGATAGTCAAAGTAAAGCTCATAATATTATCAAAGAGGATCCTCTTCCTAATAATAATGCTATATTTGAAGCTGAACATATTGAACCCATAGATATGCCCATAGTCCTCAACAATGTTGATCCAAGAAGAGAAGATCGCCCACCTTTTTATGTCTCCCTCTTAGTTGATAAACTTCTTCTTCATAACTGTATGTTAGATTCAGGTGCTCCATCAAATGTCATGACAAGAAAAGTAATGGAGCAATTGAATCTAAGGGTCACCAGACCCTACCACAATGTTTGTGCCATGGATGCAAGAGAAGTTGAAGTGGTGGGGATAATCTTAAATTTACAAGTTAAGTTGGCTAAGTATCCTGATATCGACATGTCGATGGATGTGGTGGTGATAGATGTTCCAGATAATTGGGGTATGTTGTTATCCAGAAAATGGGCCGCAACTCTTGGTGGGCACATTCAAATGGATTGGACTTATGCTACTATACATGCATCAGAGAACACTAGGGTGATTCTCCACAGAGAAAAGCTGAGGAAACAGCATGTAGAAAACCCTAAGAAGCCCGGAAATGAATTTGTTCATTTTACGGATAATTTTGGAAACTATGCTATTTTGTCAAATTTCATGGCCCCCATTAAGGAAAACATTAAAAATGAAAAGATCGATGAAGTTTGGAAAATATACTTTGACGGGGATTATTCCAAAACCGGAAAGGGTGCGGGCATCGTGATCATCTCTCCTTCAAATAAAGTCTACAACTTTGCATTCAGGTTAGAGTTTGAAGCATCAAACAATTTAGCCGAGTATGAGGCATTGCTCCTAGGGTTAGAAACCACTAAAGATATGGGGATAAAGATGTTGAACATAAAAGGTGATTCATATTTAGTTGTCCTCCAGATTAAGAATCAGTATCGATGCAAAAATGACAGACTAAGAAAGTATAGGAATGCCACATGGGACACTATGGAATGGTTTGATGCACTTAACATTCAAAAGGTCCATAGGGAAATGAATGGGTTAGCAGATAAATTAGCAGTAGCAGCATCCACCCTCCAGCCATCGGATGAAATGATTAATGGGAATGGAAAGATGGAAATAAATTTCAGACCTTCAATTCCAGATAATATAGACCGCTGGCAAGTGTTCAAAGATGATGAGCAACTCTTGAAATTCATCCACAATCTACAAAAGTTTGAGGGTTGCAACATCAGTTATCAGCAGGAAGGTAAAGAGTATCAGGAGTGCAAGGATAATGAAAGGAATCACATCCCAAGTAGCCTTATAGCTTTCGAGAATATTTTCGATCATCAAGATCATCATAAAAAACAAAAAGAAGAAATAAAAACTGGGAATTATATGGAAATAAACATAGGAACTAACAAGGATCCCAAGTTAATAAAAATTGGAAAAGGTACTTCAGAAAAGGAAAGGAACAACTTGATCAACCTAATCAAAGAGTATAGAGATGTGTTGGCCTTTAGTTATGATGAGCTTCAAGCCTATAGGGAGGATGTGTTTCAACACACTATTCCCCTCATAGAAGAAGCTAAGGAGGCCAAACCTTTTTGACAAAAACTTAGGAGAATAAATCCTAAGTTGGCCCCCATTGTGCAGAAGGAACTTCAGAAGATGCTAGCAGCAGGGATCATAGCACCTACAAGTCATTCATCTTGGTGCTCCAACTTAGTTGTTGTTAGAAAGAAGAATGGGTCAATTATAATATGTATAGATTTTAGAAATCTAAATACATCATGCCTCAAAGATAATTACCCATTACCCGACATGGAAACTTTTCTTCAAAGAGTAACAGGATCAGGAATGATGTCCATGTTGGATGGCTTTTCCGGTTATAACCAGGTGTTGGTAAATAAAGAAGATCAACATAAGACTACATTCACCACACCTTGGGGTACCTATAAATTTCTAAGAATGCCTTTTGGCTTATTGAATGCTAGTGCCACCTTCCAAAGAACCATGGATTTTTCCTTCGAAGAACTTATAGGCAAAATAATTGAAATATATCAGGATGAATTAACTGTTTTTTCAAAAGAAAGATCTAACTACATAAGTCATCTTAGGCAGGTTTTTATAAGATGTCGGAAATATGGTATTTCCTTGAATCCATCCAAGTCAATCTTTGGAGTTGATGAAGGCAAGTTGTTGGGGCACATCATTTCTAAAGATGGTGTCAAGGTTGATCTTGAGAGAGTTAAAGCTATTAAGAAAGTCCCCTTGCCTCACAATCTAAAAGCTCTCCAGTCCTTTAATGGTCAAATCAATTTCATAAGAAGATTCATCCCAAACTTAGCAGAATTAATGAAACCTCTACAAAATCTATTAAAGAAAGATGTTAAGTTTGAGTGGACAGCTGAAGGGAAATATGCATTCAAGTCCATCAAAAATGCCATATCCATGTCCGCGGTCTTGACTAGTCCAGATTATTCCTAAGAATTCCAAATATTTTCCTTTGCCTCAGAAGACACCATTTCCGGTGTTTTACTTCAAAAGAATAAGGAGGGACAAGAGCAACCCATAGCCTTTATGAGTAGAGCCTTACAAAATTCAGAATTGAAGTATACCATGATGGAGAAACAAGCCTATGCTCTTGTCAAGTCCCTTAAACATTTCAGAACTTATATAGGTTACTCCAAAATCATTGGATATGTACCCCATGCAGCTGTCAAGGATATCATGTCTCAGCAGGATTGTCTAGGATTCAGGGGTAAGTGGGTTTCAAAAATTCAGGAATATGATTTGGAGATAAGACCTACTAAATTAATTAAGGGACAGGGTCTTGCAAAGATGTTGACCCAAGGAAATGAGAAGGCTTTAGGAATAATCTGCCAGAGCAGCAATTCAGAGCAAAGTGTATCAGATGAGTTTCATAGATTAGAGCAGCACCCCTGGTACACCAACATCACTTACTGGGTCATGTCCCGATCACTTATTGGGTCATAAAATAAGGGCATTAAGGTTAAAGGAAACTAAGTATTGCTTGACCAAAGATGGTTTGGGTTGGAGAAACCCAGATGGTTTGATACTTAGATGTGTCGATGAACCTGAGTCCAAGAAACTCATGGTTGAGTTCCATTCAGGATTTTGTGGTGGACATTTTGCAGCTAAAACAACCGCCCATAAAATCCTTAGAGCGGGCTACTATTGGCCAAACCTATTTTCAGATGTGCACAAGGCTGTCAGAGTTTGTCCCTAGTGTCAGTTATTCACTGGAAAGCAACAAATGAAAGCCTTGCCTCTAAATCCAATAGTGGTCCAAGCCCCTTTTCAACAATGGGGGCTTGAATTCATCGGTAAGTTCAAGGATAACTCAAGCAATGGTTACTATGGGATTCTTACCACCACGGATTATTTTACCAAGTGGGTAGAGGTGATACCCACCAAAAAGGCAACCGATGCCATATTCATGGATTTCCTAGAAGATAAAATCATCACAAGATTCAGTGTGCCAGCTAGAATAATCACGGATAATGTCCCATGCTTTGTTTCTTCCGAAATGTTGTCTTTCTGTTTCAAGTACGACATTATCCTATCTCACTCATCTAATTACTATCCCCAAGGAATTGGTCTAGTAGAATCAAGTAACAAGAACTTAATGACCATAATCAAAAAAATTGTGGGTGACAATAAGAAGGCTTGGGATAGCAAAATCAAATTGGCATTATGGGACGACACAAATCCCCCCAGGGGGGATGGGGAATGGGCTCGAAAGAGCCTATTCCAAAGATAATTTTATTTATTATTGGTTACAGAATCAGTGAACTGAAATTATCATAAACTTCTTGGTCCTTATACAGGCTGAAACCAAGATTTTACAACTTTGGAAAAGTCTTGAGTTTTTAGTGAAAAAGGAGACCCCTGGGGGGATTTGAGCACTCCTGAGGCCACTTAGAACAGCAGCTTCCTTTCCCTTCTGTCATACCTGCTAAAATACAGTGATCATATTATAATAACAAATCCCCAAAAGCACTTTAAGAGTACCTTTGGATCAGCCTACCTTATCTCACAAAAAATGAAGTTAAAACTAGCTAAACAGGCAAAAAAGGAACCAAGGAAAGAAAGATTTCCTTGGGATCTTGGATTGTTGTTTGTGTAGCCAAAAAAAATGCACTGATATTGCAGAATATTGAATTTTATAACAGCGAAAGGAAATCTAATGCATGCGATCTACAAGTTTCCTTTAAATTTTCATGCAAAAAAGATGATTTCCCTACAGCTAGATCTAGAATGCTTATGAAACCTTTTTAAGTGCAAGATCTAGGTTATGAGCTATGAAATATCAGATCTATGTATATTTTACTTTCATGAAACAGATCCAAATGAAATCACAGCTATGAACTGAACCAAGTAACCGGATAAAGTGTTGATTTTGAGGGAGGAAGAAGAGGAGAAAAGTGTTGGTTTCCTTGAAGATCCGCAGTAGAGCTTTCAAGTGGAATGTCGAGGGACTATGCCTTTGAAATTTTTTGAGGAGAATGAAGAATCAAACTAGATCAGCATCCTCTCCAAAGTATGAACCTGCAACTCAGCTGAAATCAAAGAACTTCCCAAGAAACTTGTGAGATCCGATTAGTACATACAAAGAGATTCAAGATAACATGCATATAAGCTTATAGGACATGCTAAATCTAGATCTCTAAACATGCATCCAAGGAGAGCGACAGTCAATAAAATTATTGAACAACACCTTTCCGATCAAGATTGTAATAATATAATTACCAATCTTAACCACAGATCTACAAGAAATTAGCAAAAAATGACCACATATACAGGTTACCTCAGTAAAACAATGGCAATAATCATCCACACATGCAATGGCACCACACCGTATTGCCTCCAAATCTTTTCTTTATTTCAAATGAAGAATTACAAAGTTACAATAGCAGCAGCACCTCAATCCTAGTTCTAACTAGCTTGGAAGAGGATGCTGTGCCTGGATATATACAAAAACAAGGAGATCCAGCCCAGGGGGGGCACAAATCCCAAGGAGATAGACCAAATATGCTAATGGAGAGTCCATCAATGCCTGATCTGTGTCTAACTGAGCCAGATCTGAGTCTCACTGAGTGCAATTGTCAATCGGAGAGCTGATCTGACTGACACCTCAACCTATTGACTGAAGCATCCACCAAAACTCATCCATATGAGCCAAAAATGTGTGGAGGAGAGAGGGAGGGCGAAAATCCCCATAAAGGATGTTGAAGATCAACTCTGGATCTGATTTGATCACCTCCTTCAGTCAAGGATTTGTCAGATCCAGTAAATTTGCTTCAGATCTGACTGATTTCAATCAAATCGGCTGAGAATCCACTGATCTATGATTTTGGATTTGCTCCATTATCCATCAATTTATTAATTAAAATAATCAATAATTGATTTTTTGGGCTTTTTGACCTGAGTGATGGAAGATCACTCAAAACTTAGGAAAAAGTGGGTCCATGGGTTTACATGGTGCTCTTAGCTTGAAAATGAGCACCTACATGACTGAAACCGATTATTTGGCCCACTTTTATTACAAAATCAATTTTTCCAATTAAACTATTAAAAAATAGCCTAGTTTTGGAAAAATTAAAATTTAATAAAAAAAACACTGAAAAAAACCAAAAAATTGAAAAATTGAAAAACACCTAGGGGGACTTAGACATGTTCATATGACTCAAAAATGATGTCTAGCATGTCTATACATTGACACATAGACTCTAATAACCTCAATAGGCCTAAATGCCAAGCCGACCACCCCAACTTTGGAGGTATGGAGTGAAAAACTCAGAAATGATCAGTCGTTTATTCAATAACCAATAATAACCAAGGGAAAAAACACACTGGGCTGATCGGATTGACAAATGAAGTCTAAGAGACCGATTCTTTTACAAACACTATCATGCTAGAACATTTATTACAATTCCCCTATGGGGTATGAACATGTGATATAGTACAACAAGCACTTCCCAGAAGTACTTCCAAAGATCTTTTGCAGTCCGAACAAGTTAACCCTGTCCAGTTCACCAGGCTCACTTGATAAAAACCACTAAGTACAACTTAGGTGGTAACATTCTGGCTCCAACGGTGGCACGTGTGCTCGATCTGGTCTTTGAGGCAAGGAGAGGATACGAGAACACCAGAATCTCTGGTTGATATACCCAATAAAAACATCTCAACTTAACAAGAAAAACCTCAGTAGCACAAGTTTTATAAAAAACCAAATGAACCATTAAGCTGATTTATTTAAACAAAATAAGTGTAACTAACTAAAAGAAGCAAAGTTTTATTATAGCTAAGTAGAAATGTAGAAATTAAACTCCCTCTTTCAAGGAGCTTATTTTCCTACTCTAAGCATGATAGAAAAAGGGTTAAGTGTAATCAGAAATCCAATGTAACCACCTAAGCATTTTATTAACATAAAAAAAATTTCCTTGTCTTTGGTTACCAGCCAAAGTAAGGATACCTTATTTAGAAAATGCAAACCTGCGTGATGATTCAGGATGGGCAGGATGGATGGGAGATCATAGGAATGAACACTGTCATAAAAATTCTTCCCAAACTTGTATGTGCTCATGAAGGCTGCTTCTATCCATGACTGGATAGGACTGATATACCAATCAGAACAACGAGGTAGGCTGACTACATCATCATACTGATCATCGGGACTTATCAAATGATAACTCGTTGCACAAACCCCAAGTAGCTCCAAATCATAAGGAACCTCTATATGTGAAAAAGATGGCTGAGACTGACATTCCACTAACTGCTTCACATCTGACTTTCCACAATACTATTTCTCATTGTCCTCATTACTGATACCCTTGTACGGCTCTACATGGTATGACTTTGAATGATCACATGAAAATTCTGAATGCTTCTCTTCCATACTAAGGTTTTCCCAGGCATCCAGATCCATGCTCCCCTCTATGGATGTATCGTAGATTGGACTTCCACATATTTTTTAATAGACACTCCCATTGTTGGACATATCATGGATGGGATTCTCCATAAGATTTTCACAAGTTGGTTTATCTATGAAATTCCAATAGTCATCACTCCCATCCATGTCGTATGTGGGGGACTCTTCATCCATGGAATCATGCTCCTGCCTATCCGTGTCCTCCTTGTATTCATAACAATCTTCTTTAGATAAAATGTTACAAGGCAATAAACTTTCCAAACCTTCATCAATATGTGGAGAACAAGGTCTACTGTCACCACACACCATATTGATCTTATCATAAGTTTCTTTATAGGCTTCTGTTATGATATCATGAAGAGTATCTTCAATATTATCTTTAATCAAGGAAACCTTTTGGACATACTCAATGGGATCACTTGGTATGTGTTGCTCAGTGGATTTCTCTAGAGGGCTTTCTGGAAAAGTATTAGCATTGCAACACACTTGAGAATACACCAAATATTCATTTTCTTCATCTATGGTGACATGAGGAGAGTCTTCAACACTGTGTTCCATTATGGGCTCCTCCTGAAGCTCTTCAATATGATCATTTTGGATTTTCCCTTCCTCTGAATATTGTTGTGCATTGGTAGATACCTCATTTTCTTTAAGAAAACGCTTAATTTCTTCATTTCTTAAACAACCTCTATGATGTTTTTTTATGGGAGTATCATGGACTTCCTTTTTACTTAAATGTTCAAGAAGTGATTCCAAGTCTTCAATACTTTTTATCACGGAAAAAGGTCCATCATATGCTTCTGTGTGACACTCTGTCCCAGATAGGTAGAAGGTACAGATCTTTTCAAGGAACTTTTTTAAACCGTTCATACTACCCCTACCATCATGCCACTGCTCTAAAAACATCCAAAGGAAGCTTGGAAAAGAAGTTACACATTTATCAGGAAGGCCTTGATAGAACCAATAACAAGCCTCACCCTGAAAAGTACTAGCAAACATTTCCATCATATGGTCTTCATAAAGAATATTGAAGTCAGCAATCAACTGAAGGAAAGATTTGACATGCCAGATGGCCGAATCACCATAATCTCCATGAAATGGTGGAAGCCAGTTATATGCATCCCCCAAACCATCAAAATAGTTAGGAAAACCAGGGATGTTTGAGAAATCGATAGGTTGAAATGTTAAGGTTAACTGGGCACCATATTTCTCCCTTAATTTATCCAAAATAGTATCCATTTGAAAACCTTGTACTGACAAGGTGGAGCTGTCAAGTGATGAGCTTTAAAGGTTTTAACATGTTGCATGGGCTCATCTACACACAACAAAATTTCACAAGTTTATGAGAAAACAGGGTTTTATCCCTTCAATGGAGTCGCCATGTGAAACATAAAAAGAAGCATTTATAAATATTTTCACAAAAATTATTTCTTTGCTTTTCTTTGAAAAAATAAAACTGGAAAAAAGGTCAGTGGAGTCGCCAGATGAAAATTAAAGATCTACTCTAAGCATTCATCAAACAAAGCAAAAACAAAAAGGAAGAAAACAAAAGTCGTACTCGGGAATAAAAAGATTTATCCCCGGCAACGGTGCAAAAAAGTGTTGCCGCCTTTCACACACCTGGGTCACATGGCATAAATATTCAAGCCACTCGGTGTGTCATTGGGGGCAAGTCTCGAGTCAAGGATGTCACCTTGTTCTTGACTCCTCCGCTTAGGCTCAACTCCTAACGAAGCCAAGGGGGGTAGACCCTATTAAGTTACTAAGGATGATTTCTTAGTGTGATGATGTTAAACTGAATCAGTTACTTAGGAGTTTGAATATTTTAACTATAGACAATTAAAGATGACGAGATACGAAAATAAATACACGAAAGCACAAAGCTGATACACAATGTATATATGAAGCAAAAATGACCAGTTCCTTACAATGGAGTCAAATCAATAAGATCAATGTGTTTGCATGTGCTTGGAGTGGATGTTTTGCGATTGCATCTTGGTATGTTTTAAGTTAAAATTGAAGTATGAGTTGATTAAATTAGGCAAAAGGGGGACTCCTGATATACCCGAGAGTACTTGGAGTATGTCCAAAACTAAACCTTTATGGCTACCCACAAGGAATATGTGGGCTGAAATGGAGTCTATGGGGCTATTGTTCGTAACGCACCCGTTAGGGTGTGACAGAGATCAGCGCCCCGAGGTCACTTTTCAGAAGTTCCCGCTTCCTTGGGTATTTTTCCATCGTAGAGGTTTGATCTAGGTGTTGGATTTTCACCTGATGGTTTGTCAGTTGGGGAGAGTATACTAGTCACCCAAGTGCTTTTGATACAGCTTGACTGATCGAACGAACCGCAGGCAAGTGTAGAGCATACACACTGGAGTCTTGTCAATTTTAGTAAGTTTTAAACTGGATGTTCTTGTTTAAAAGAAAAGCCTCCAAGAACCTCTTTCGATCCAAGTGGATCTCAATCGGGGAATCGATGAGGGGTTAATTTTAAAGTTGTTGATAAACAAATGATAGAAAAAAGCAAACAGATACACAGTTCTAGTTTCTTAATTAATCCTACCACGAATCTCTTTCCCTTTTCGAGTCAATCGGGAAATCGTGGGGTAAGTATTACGATTACTTTGAAATGTAAGATATGGAGTGTTACGAAGAGAAATTCCTATGGCTTGGGGTACCACAACAGACAGCTTTGACTCCAGAAATCAATCTTTCCCAATATGCAATAGAAATAAAATTTCTAACACTAAAGGATCAGACCTCGTACCTTATTCCGGACGGTTGAAGTAGATCCACGTTGAGCTTTCCAATCTTCAGCTTGAATTGATATAATACTTCCTCAACAACAAGTAAACAATACAAGCATACTATATATCATGGTGTTAGATCTATTCTAGCATATATAATCAATAATGTAAAAGTATTTGACATATTCCAATGGATACAATATTTAATCAAATACACATCATTGGACAAGAAAAGATATTTCCATTAATATAAATCAGAGATTACAAGATAGATACAACCTCTAACGGCACGTCTGCGAACTAAAGAAACTGAATCCCCCACTTGGGCCTCCACCACCTCAATCCTCCATCTCACGATAGCAAGCTCACTAGCAAAAGGCAAACTTGGGAAGAACACAAAAGTGCTCCAAGGGACAAAGGGATGCAGACTCAAGTACAAATTCCGGCAACAATGGACTATAGTTTCTTTTCTCTCAATCTCTCCATATGCCTTCAATGTAACAAGGGGTTCCTTATATAGCTTCACAAGGGATAATGAAGGGTCAAATCCGAGCGATTCAAGGCATATGGAAGGCCAGGAGTCAAATGAGTCCAATCCATGTCAAGGAAAACTCCAAAAGGATTTGGATTATGCACACATCCCGATGTACGCGGTTATAGGGGTCAAACCCGTGTATGTACGCGGTTATCGGGTAAAAATACGTGTATATCATTTTTCATTTATTTTTAGGGATGATCAAGGAAACATCAAAGGACAAAAAGTGGTCCATAGGATCTAAGGAGTCTGCAGCGGGACAGGGGAAGGCCATACAAAGTGCTATTCACCTAGAGTGGTGAAATCCACTATAACATGGAGTATGGAATTAATAAAAAAATAAAGTACACTACCCTACAAATTAGATCAATGCTAGTAAAAAAGAATAAACAAAAATTGACGAAAAATGCACAGACACAAATCCCCCCAGGGGGGATGGGGAATGGGCTCGAAAGAGCCTATTCCAAAGATAATTTTATTTATTATTGGTTACAGAATCAGTGAGCTGAAATTATATTTATTATTGGTTACAGAATCAGTGAGCTGAAATTATAAGAAACTTCTTGGTCCTCATACAGGCTGAAACCAAGATTTTACAACTTTGGAAAAGTCTTGAGTTTTTAGTGAAAAAGGAGACCCCTGGGGGGATTTGAGCGCTCCTGAGGCCACTTCGGACATCAGATTCCTTTCCCTTCTATCAGACCTACTAAAAGACAGTGAGCATATTATAATAACAAATGCCCAAAATCACTTTAAGAGTACCTTTGGATCAGCCTACCTTATCTCACAAAAAATGAAGTTAAAACTAGCTAAATAGGCAGAAAAGGAACCAAGGAAAGCAAGATTTCCTTGGGATCTTGGCTTGTTGTTTGTGCAGCCAACAAAAATTCACTGATATTGCAGAATATTGAATTTTATAACAACGAAAGGAAATCTAATGCATGCGATCTACAAGTTTCCTTTAAATTTTCATGCAAAAAAAGACGATTTCCCTACAGCTAGATCTAGAATGCTTATGAAACCTTTTTAAGTGCAAGATCTAGGTTATGAGCTATGAAATATCAGATCTATGTATATTTTACTTTGATGAAACAGATCCAAATGACATCATAGCTATGAACTGAACCAAGTAACCGGGTAAAGTGTTGATTTTGAGGGAGGAAGAAGAGGAGAAAAGTGCTGGTTTCCTTGAAGATCCACAGTAGAGCTTTTAGGTGGAATGTCGAGGGACTATGCCTTTGAAATGTTTTGAGGAGAATGAAGAAGCAAACTAGATCAGCATCCTCTCCAAAGTATGAACCTGCAACTCAACTGAAATCAAAGAACTTGCCAAGAAACTTGTGATATCCGATTAGTACATACAAAGAGATTCAAGATAACATGCATATAAGCTTATAGGACATGCTAAATCTAGATCTCTAAACATGCATCCAAGGAGGGTGACATTCAATAAACTTATTGAACAACACCTTTCCTATCAAGATTGTAATAAGATAATTACCAATCTTAACCACAGATCTACAAGAAACTAGCAAAAAATGACCACAGATACAGGTTACCTCAATAAAACAATGGAAATAATCATCCACACATGCAATGGCACCACACCGTATTGCCTCCAAAGCTTTTCTTTATTTCAAATGAAGAATTACAGAGTTACAATAGCGGCAGCACCTCAATCCCAGTTCTAACTAGCTTGGAAGAGGAGGTTGTGCCTGGATATATACAAAAACAAGGAGATCCAGCCCAAGGGGGCACAAATCCCAAGGAGATAGACCAAATATGCTGATGGAGAGTCCATCAATGCCTGGTCTATGTCTAACTGAGCCAGATCTGAGTCTCACTAAGTGCAATTGTCAATCAGAGAGCTGATCTGACTGACAGCTCAACCTGTTGACTGAAGCATCCACCAAAACTCATCCAAATGAGCCAAAAACGTGTGGAGGAGAGAGGGAGGGCGAAAATCCCCATAAAGGATGCTGAAGATCAACTCTGGATCTGATTTGATCACCTCCTTCAGTTAAGGATTTGTCAGATCCAGTAAATCTGCTTCAGATCTGACTGATTTCAATCAAATCGCCTGAGAATCCACTGATCTATGATTTTGGATTTTCTCCATTATTCATCAATTTATTAATTAAAATAATCAATAATTGATTTTTGGGGCTTTCTGACCTGAGTGATGGAAGATCACTCAAAACTTAGGAAAAAGTGGGTCCATGGGTTTACATGGTGCTCTTAGCTTGAAAATGAGCACCTACATGACTGAAACCGATTATTTGGCCCACTTTTATTACAAAATCAATTTTTCCAATTAAACTATTAAAAAATAGCCTAAGTTTTGGAAATATTAAAATTTAATAAAAAAAACACTAAAAAAACCAAAAAATTGAAAAATTGAAAAACACCTAGGGGGACTTAGACATGTTCATATGACTCAAAAATGATGTCTAGCATGTATATACATAGACACGGACTCTAATAACCTCAATAGACCTAAATGCCAAGCCGACCACCCCAACTTTGGAGGTATGGAGTGAAGAACTCAGTAATTATCAGTCGTTTATTCAACAACCAATAATAACCAAGGGAAAAAACACCCTGGGATGATCGGATTGACAAATGAAGTCTAAGAGACCGATTCTTTTACAGACACTATCATGCTAGAACATTTATTACAATTCCCCCATGGGGTATGAACATGTGATATAGTACAACAAGCACTTCCTAGAAGTACTTCCAAAGATCTTTTGCAGTTCAAACAAGTTAACCCTGTCCGGTTCACCAGGCTCACTTGATAAAAACCACTAAGTACAACTTAGGTGGTAACAAGCTATGTGCGTGTTTCTTACTGATTTGGTGTGTCACTTGCTTAGTTGCTACTGAGTTATTTTTGTTTAGCTAGTCTATTAGTAGAGAGTCAATTAGTTGTTTCATAGGGAGCCAAAGAATTCTGTAGCTAAGTGTGCAAAAGGGTAGAGAATATCAGGTTGATCCAGGATATGTGTGGATCAACAGTAGATTCAAAGAGTCAAGAGTTGTATATTTATAAAGAAGTTGAGTCAATCCAGTTTGTGTGTGGATCAAATGTAGAGTCAAGTAGAGAAGAACCAGCAGCAGAAGACTAGAGAGCATGATAGGAGAGAAAAGTTCGTATAGATAATAGAAGAATATCTAAAACAGAGTATGTAGCTCAGTGTGCAAACAAAAAGGTGTCATATATTTCTCATTCCATATGAAGAGCGCCTTTGTGGATTTTCCCAGATGAGTTTCCACGTTAATTATTGTGTCAAATGTGTAACTGGTGAATGTATTTGAGTCGTATGTATGTTGATGTGAATGAATGTTTATGTATTTTCTTACAAATTGAGTTATATGCATATGTCACATTGTGGTAGTTTAAATCACCTATACTCATGATATTTATTGTTATAGTATTTGTTGATGGTTGAATGGAGTCACTTATTAACTGTGCATAATTGATATAAGTAATCCACCCCCTTTGGATTTGGTCAAGCGCCTTGGTATACTTCCAAGGAAAGAGAAATCCCCCACCCAACTACAAAAACCTGGTTCTGGCAGTTACCCATAAGAGAGAAATCTTGGGTGAGATGGCATCTACATCGCAGGTCATTAGAGTAATTTTGAGGTATAAAATGGGATTCCTAAGTAAAATTGTACCATTAAAATTCTCTTTATAAGAACCAATAGGATTCAAGATGATGATGTCAACCATGGGGGTAACTTTTGTAAAAAAATGGAGGGAAAAAGAAATAACTACTTTTTCTTATCGTATTTTTTACATCTCTTTATCTTTTCACCAAAATTTTGATTTTTGGGACTCATTACATGCAGAGTTTAATTATGCATCCAACTAATACCCACATCGTATACTTCTAAGGTACCCACGCCACCCAAAACTGAAAAAATTCAATAGAAAAAAACATATTTTAATATTAAAATACAATTCTTTATTGAAATTTTCATTTTTGGGTGTTGTGTGTACCTGAAAAAGTATGTAATGTGGGTATGGGTTGGATGCAAAATTAAATTATGCATCCAACAAGTCACCAAACTTGAAATTTGGGTGAATCGATAAGGAGATGTGTCAAAAATATCATAAGGATAAGTAATTTTTTTTTTCTCCTCTAAAATTTAGAACTTTTATTTTATTATTATAACTCTTATTTTATTTTTTCCCTAATGAAGCCCATTTTAGACCTCAAAAATCCCCTAATGCTACTAACTGAGACTTTCTTTGTCGGGATGATATCTTGGAATTTGTTGCGCGGAAAGGAGAGACTAAACCTAGGTCAAAGAACGAAAAGAGAAGATCCAAACGCCAACAAATGGTTTCGTTTCCTGGTTCCATTTCCAGGACCGTGAATGATTGTGGTGAGGGATATGTTGTGGCATCTGACGAAGCCTGAAATACAAGATTGAGTGGATTTTAAAGCATTAGAATTTGCACAAGAAGAAAGTAAAGGATCTTCGTTGAATACAATAGAGTGGTTGGGACGATACCTTTATACAGATATTCATGAGATTTTGTTTTATGAGTTTCCTATTGTGTTGCATGAGAGGTTATTGAAGTTAGCCACCCAGCAAAGAAATTTTCAAGGAGGAGAACCGATGGAGTGGAATCCTTAGTTGATTTGGCGGCTGAAGAGTTTTAGCAACCCTATGTCGAGGGTTGTTGATTTTTGGGTAGATAGTATTTTTCAAGGTTATATTACTAAGTTTGTTGTTGAGACAATAACCTCATATAATGAGGTGGAAAGAAAGTTTTTTCCAAATACCCCGAGGAAGATACTTGTAATCTTTGAAAACTTGGATAAAGATGCTCGTATGATCCTAAGAATGTGATAGTTGGAAGAATTGTGCACAAAAAATTGGATATGTCACAAACGAGGTGTGTGAAAATGGAGCAAGCCAAGCAAAAATTTTCTTTGGTGATAGTGGAACTGAACTAGAGGCCAAATATTTTAGAAGTGGAAGAAGGTTTTGGTCAGGAAAGAGAAGAAATATTATGATAGGAAGATAAATTTGTAGTACGACTAGAGGTGAAGACTACGATCTCACGCCGCACGTTGATGAATGTTCTTGTGATGAAGAAGAGGAATATCAGCTGATATTTTAAGAAGAAGAAGTAGTAGAAACTCTAGACTAATAGCATGAGTACGATACCCCTACAACTCCATACACCTCACCAGAGGTAAGATCTAGAAACTTGTCTCCAAGTGGATTTGTAAATACAAGTAGTACTAACACTATGAATAGCATACAAGGAATTCCGACTAGTCAAAAAAATTTCCCAAACATATCAACAGTTAACATAATGGCTGGAGCAGATATTAAGTTGTTGATATTTAATGGAAATGGGTTAGAATACCTAAAGAAACATTGATTTCTCTACAAAGCTGTGTGGACCGTGCGACAGGTCCAAGATGAAACGATAAAGAAATTATATTTAGAAATATCCGTCTAGTAATTTCCCATTAGATAAGTTAATGACCTCAACTTCCTAGTGCACATATCAATATCTATGTAGTGTGCATATGGAGGATGAGGAAGGCCATTACGTACCATCTGCAAACTAGCAAGTACACCAAAAACACCAGATAACCTGTCAAGAATAAATTTTCCCTTCATTGACTCAGTTACATCCTCAAAATATTGAACATTATTTTGTTGTTTAACTAAAAAGTTTTGGTAACTTTGGAAAGGATAAATACCACCATTTTTGTCCCAAGGAAATGGGAGGCCTTGATCAAGACATTCATAAAACATATTCTTAAATGAATTCATATATTTACCCAACTGCAAAGCCTTTTCATGCGCATTATGGGTGTGCTTCATTTTTTTCAACTATTTTGGATGACTCCATAATGATGGTGGTTCTTTAGCTTCTTTGATGGTCGTAGCAGCTAAGTCCTACTCCTCTTGAGATAATATGAATTGCTTCTAGTGCTTCGTTATAGTGGTCAATATTTGATCCCATGCCAAATGCTTAGCACCTATTAGGGGATTCATAAAAGAATGCTTTTTGTTCATTTGTTCTAGATCCTTCTACACCTTGTATAAGTAGTATACAACCCTTGTATTAAAGCATCACTCCTTTGACCTACTTGCATGAAAACCTCAACTTATTCTTTGTACTTCTTGAGATCCTCCTTGACCTTGATCAATTTAACATCTCAGAAATACAAATTAGATAATACTTTTGATAATTTATCCATTGGATATGCAGGAACAATCTCCAACAACGTGGTCCCTTGTGAAGTCAAAAGTCTCTTATTTTCTTCTTTAAGAGAAACTATCTCTTTTTCTAGACTGCTAATATTACTTTTATATTATTGATGTGTTTTAACTACCTCCTCAATTATTGATGTGTTTTAACTACCTTCTCAATTTTTCTTGAGTTTCTATTAACTCAGGAATGTGTACATGTTTTGATGATGGTATCTTTAGTATTTTCTTTAACACTTGAATTTCTTTGCCTTTCTCCTTCAATAGTTTTTGAGTTGGGGCTGGATTGAGAGGATCAAGTCCTTTCTCTGTGAATTTGTTCTCCAACTCAGTTATCCTCATCATTTTGTATCTATTGGCCACATTTTCATCTTTTAACTGCTTCTCCAATATGATAACCATAATCTGAAGCTTATTTACATACATATTGCATTTCAGAACTTCTCTATATAACACGTTTATAGTATATCTATGGAATTGAATATTATCAAGGCGATGGATCTTATCAGCGTCAAAAGATAATTGTGTAGCTATGTACGAATAAATATTCATATTCTTACCCATGATTATGGGTTCTAAGACTTCCATTGTAGGTAAAACATGTATGAATTCCATTGCAAGAAAAAATAATGGTTTCCTAGGAGAAGTAAACTGATATTTAGGAAACTACCCCTTCCTAAATTGAGTACTGACAGTTATGATGATGCTAAAAGTTTTAATCATCCCAAATGTCTGGAAGGGGGATTGGGAAGACGTTCCTATTTCTTGTGGACATCTAGATATTCGGAACTTCTAAATGAAAATGCTTGCTTGTGTCAAAGGAAATAATGTACTTCCTAGTACTTGGAAAACCTACATAGACATTTGAGATTCCACCATTGGATTATTTTCCTCGAGAATTACCTGATGTTTATCAGTTTCTCCAATATAAACCTCCATTTATTCTTGAGATATTTTCAAATTGGGGTCTTCTTTGGTTCATTCTGGAACCTCATGTGATCCTTTGTCCTATTATGTATAGAGGATAGATTTAACTTCCTGCCAACTTTCCAAGATGGAAATTCTATCTAACATTTCATGTGGATGATGTGAGTATTCATTCAATCTAACTTTCTTATGTGAGTATTCATTCAATCTAAATTTGAGTAAACACACAAGGAGATATGGTGAAAATACGAACAAAAAAAGTAGTTTTTTTATAATACCTATCCCCAAATTTATATTAAAATTTTATTTAAGAGGTGCTTCCTTTTTGAATTTTAAAGAATTTTGATTGGATAATACATGATGACATGGAATTTGTATTATTTTTGGAAGGCCCATTTTAAATTGAAATTTCCTCTAATGGTATATTAAGTTTCAAATTATTCCTGGCTTGGCCTCAATTGGAATTCTTGATGTGCAAGATTTCTTTGTCATGGTTGACCATAGCCAGTCGACAGTGACTCTATAGTTTGTGTAGCTCTCTTTTGGGATACGGCGGTGATGTAGCTTTCATGTGTTTATTTTACATGAAAGTCACACATTCACCTTCTTTATTTAAATTGAATATAAAAAATTACCAATTTGATAATAATTGTGAAATGAAAGGCACCATAGATTTATAACTATATTTGAAGCTCGTCAAAGTTCTACTGGCTATGCCACTTCGAATTTTTGTTAAATGGAAGGCATGGAACACCACCTATTGATGATTTGGGTAGGATTCTGACAGCTTGAAAGCTTCCAAATGCATGGTTGTAACAATATCTATATATTTATTCATAGTAACAATCACGAAAGAATTTAGTTTTAACTGCGAGAGGAGGAGATCGCCAGGCTGGGCGGGCGCGTGCTAGAGGAGTTAGGGCTTGCAGCTGCAATGGCCGCCCCAGGGGGCGGGGATACCCCTTCCCCCCCCTTCAGCAGAGCCGGATGCCTTCAGGAGGTTGGTCATCAGCGGAGGCAAGAGGAAAACCCCATTCACAGTGCCGAAATTCATCAAAAAATTGGAGGAAATCCCTGAAATAGCATTGTCGGAAACGACCTCGGTAAAAATTGCCCTCGCTCTCTCCGAGAGAGGCCTGGTCGGCCAGTTCATGGGGCTCTGGCCCTCGGAAAAAACCACTAATGATTGGATTCAGAGGAACTAGAAGCCACATCTCAAGCAAGGAGTCATCTGCTATCCCTGAGCAGCAGCTACTTCTTATTCGAATTCATAAATAAGGAGGACAAGGACCTCATTTTCAGAAATGGCCCATACTTCATGGGAACCCAGGGTCTGTACCTGAACTGATGGACATCGGACTTCGATCCCACGGTAGATCTGCCCAAGGAGGTGCCGGTGTGGCTCAGGCTCCCCAACCTGCCGGTCCACTGCTGGAATTACGAATCGCTGAAAATGATAGGCAATGGCATTGGGAAGTTCATGGACAAGGCAGACAACAAGTCCATTTACAACTGCGCAAGGATATGCGTAGAAGTGGATCTAGAGGCAGGACTTCCGAAAGCAGTGAAACTAACGGTGGGCACCTAGACACATTATCAGAAAGTGGACTACGAACACCTCCCCTTTAAATGCAGAGCCTATCAGGAACACGGGCACTTTCAGAGGAATTGTCCTAAGACCCAAACCCCAGAGAAGGATGAAGCTGAGGGCTGGCAGAAGGTCAAGAAAAGCAAAGTGGCCCCAAAACCAAAAGATCCTAGAAGCGTCCAAGGGAAAGACCAGCCTCCTGTAAACCCAAAGCCACTAAAAGACCCTCTGAAAGAAGGCGCATCAACCTCAAAGGAACAGGCGAAGGACACCATTGAGATAGCTTCTCAACCCACGCCCCTCTCAGAATCTCCAGCGAAGGATAAGAGCAACTCTCCAGCAAAAGAATCTCTGAAATCAGATGACGAACACATCAGCATAGGCTCAGATCCCGGAGATGACTCAGATGAGGGGGCTACAGAGACAAGCAGATCAATTGGAACCCCTGAAAAAAATCCAAGAGGAAGGAAGCCAGATCGAAAAAAAAGGGAGGAGAAATATTACAGGGATGTCACAGCAGGGGTTCAGCAAACCATCCTGGACATGATGGAAACCAGATCCTCTAAGAAAGGTAGGGCTCTGAAAGGAGCCACCCCACCCCCCTCTTGATCCAAATGCAGTTTGTCTCCTGGAACTGCAGAGGTCTGGGAAGTAAACCGAAAGAAGAAGCAATCAAAGACATCGTCAAAATGAATTCCCCAGAGATACTTCTGATCCAGGAGACGAAGATGAAGGAGCCTAAAACCATTCAGGCTAGCAAAAAATTCTGGAAAAAAGGTGATGGTAGAGCAGTCAGTGCTAGGGGAGCCTCAGGAGGTCTGGCCACCTTCTGGAAATCCAACACGCTGGATCTGCTAGAAGATCTCAGCAACATCCATTGGCTCTTCACAAAATTTCAGCATAGAGACTCGGGGTACCAGATCAGCCTCTTCAACATCTACGCCCCGGTTCTGCTTTCTGAAAAAAAAGAGTGTTGGGATTCGTTGAACTCCTTCCTATCCTCCAATCAGCATGACAACCTTGTTCTTGCAGGTGATATGAATGTTACCCTCTCCCTCTCAGAAAAAAAAGGAGGATCCTCGGTTAGAGACCCGGCTCGGGAGTGGGTTGAAGACATCATGATGGACTGGGGACTGGAGGACATCAAGCCCAGCAAAGGAAAATTCACTTGGACAAATAAAAGAGTGGGTCCAGGTCATATTGTTGCACGCCTAGACCGCTTCCTTGTACATTCATCCTTCCTAACTTTAGGTCTCTTCACAAATTATGAAATTCTCTAGGCATGCACTTTAGATCATAAGCCGATATCCCTCTCTCTGACTCAGGGAGAAAATATGGGCCCTATCCCCTTCCGTTTCAGCCCCCTATGGGTATCCATGGAAGGATTCAATAATGTGGTCTCGGAAACATGGAAAAATCCTGTCTCTAGCTCACCGTTCTTCATATGGGAAGAAAAGATGAGACAGCTTAAAGAAGCACTAAAGCGATGGGCCAAAATTCAGCCATCCCCAATCGCTGAAAGGAAAAAAGCCCAGCGAGACCTAGGCAATCACCAACTGTAGATGGAGGATGCCATGATCACCCCGGAGATGCTCAACACTGAAAACGATCTGCAAAAAGCCCTGTACAAAGCGCTGAGAAAAGAAGAGCAATACTGGCGAATAAAGGCTCACTGTCATTGGCTCAAGGATGGAGACAAAAATACCTCTTTCTTCCACAAGCATGCAGAAGCCAGAAAGAATTACAATACCATAAGAGAAATTCAATTTCAGGATCAAACTCTCAATAAAATGGAAGAAATCAAGAACGCAACCCACTCTTTCTACAAATATCTCTTCACAGAAGATTTAGAAGACCCCCCAAGCATGGATCGCTACCCACTGAATGTGATCCCCACACTGATCAAAGAGGATGAGAACAGAATGATGATCGCTCCAATTACAACTGAGTAAATTTACCAAGCACTCATCGGAATGAACCCCGACAAAACGCCAAGGCCTGACAGGTTCTCGGCCAGCTTCTACACAGCCTGCTGGAATACCATTCAAAAGGACCTGGAAAAAATGGTTCGGAAATCTCAAAATTGCAGAAAAATAGGAGGGAGTACAAACTCCTCCTTCTTGGCTCTAATTCCCAAAGAGAAAGGGGCTCAAAACTTCTCCAGATATAGGCCCATCTCACTGTGCAACACTGGGTACAAAATTATCACAAAATTCATTGCAAACAGACTCAAAAAAATCCTCCCCAGGATCATCGCGGAAAACCAGGGGGGCTTCATCCAGAACAGACAAATTCAGGACAACATAATTCTGGTTCAAGAGGCAATACACTCAAACTGCCAAAGGAAGGAAAAAGGTATGTTAGTCAAACTGGATCTTGCAAACGCCTTTGATAAAGTTAGACTAAATTTTCTCTTTGTTGTTATGATTAAATTGGGCTTTCATCCCCAACTAATCAACTGGATAAGTGCTTGCATTTCGGGACCCTGGATAGCCCCATTGGTAAATGGGAGACCGGAAAATTTATTCCAAGCCTCTAGGGGGCTAAGGCAGGGCTGCCCTCTGTCCCCATTGCTATATGTCATTCAATCCTTGGTCCTAAGCTTCCAGTTGGACAAGAATCTCCAGCAGAGATCTCTAACAAGGCTTTCAATTTCTGCTAGAGTAAAGAGAATAAATCATGCCCAATTTGCAGATGATACCCTTCTCCTGGGTCAGGCTAATCTCTCCATGGTAAGATCCTTCATAAAAGAGCTGGACGCATACAAGGAAGTCTCAGGAAGCAAAATAAGCCTGAGGAAAAGCAAAATATATGGCTGGAACTGCCCCCCCATAGAAATGACTGAGATATCAAGAGCGCTGGAAATGGAAGGAACATCAACGTGGGACTCAATAAAATACCTTGGAATCCCGCTGGTGAAAGCCGCTCCCAAAAAGAACATATGGCTGCCCCTTGTGGATAAGCTGAAAGCAAAAATTTTGGCTTGGGGGGCCTCTTGGCTAAACAAAGCAGGCAAAATAATTTTAATAAACTCTGTGCTGACAACCCTTCCAGTTTATCAGGCCTCGATTCTTATAGCCCCTAGAGGAATTGTGAAGGAAATTGATATTCTCTTGAAAAAAATTCTTTGGGAAGGGGGAAGGAATAATGAAAGGAAAATGCATCTTTTCAGGTGGGACAAGATCAAAGCTCCTAAAATGGAAGGAGGGCTGCAAATTAGAGATATGGCCACTCAGAATCTGGCCATGGGTGGAAAGATCCTCTGGAATATGATAAGGGGCAAACAATCTTGGAGCTCCAAAGCTCTTCGAACTAAATATTTCATATTTCACAAAGAACGGTGCCTGGACCGCCCTCCCAGGACTCGAAAAGGCTCCCCTATTCTCTCCCTCTGCCTCAACTCCCTCGAAAATTTCACCTCCAATCCCACCTGGATTCCGGGAAATGGAACAAGAATCAAGTTCTGGGAAGACTCCATTCTAGGGCAGCCCCCTCTCAATGTCTTTGGGGTTTGGAGAACATCAAAATATGGCTCCATTCAAACCAAAGATTTACCCTTTAGGACTTATCTCGTTGGGGCCCGGATGACTCTTGGATCGAATGGGACCTGGGGGATGTTCCGCATGTCCTTGAAGCTGAAGCCAGCTCCCTTTTAGATGCCCTTCAAGGCCTCTCTCCGATTTCGGCTAATTGGAAGGATAAAAGAGGATGGGGCTCCTCCTCAGGCCTCTATTCTGCTGCTGCTGGTTATGCATCCCTTAAAGCCATCCCGTGGGCTGCCCCAGACCCCGCTGCCTGTAGAAACCTCTGGCTCCACCCCTCCCTCCCCAAAATAGACCTTTTCTGCTGGCCCCTTCTGCATGGAAGCATTCTTACCTGGGATATTCTCCTTAAAAGAGGCTAGGAAGGGCCTTCAAGATGCCCTCTGTGTGCCAGACATGAAGAAACCTTGACCCATCTGTTTCTTCAATGCTCCTTTGCTCTAGAAGTCTGGACTACTCTCCTTGCTAAGCTTAATCTGGATCTTCCCTCCTCCATTGCCTCCTTGTTTACCTCCTGGCCCGACTGTGCCCCTTTTCCCTTAGCCAAACTGAAGCTTTTAAAGCATTGTTGGATGTGGTTCCCAAAAATCCTCTGCTGGAAAGTGGGGCTGGAACGCAACAATAGAATCTTTAGGGACACGACAGCCACCCCTGCCCAAGTGGCCAATAAAGTAAAGGCGCTGGTAGGAGAGTTGGTAGCCTCAAATTCAAATATCTCCAATGAAACTATCCCGGACAGAGAGGAGTACAGCTAGTTTCAAGAGATTGATCCTGCCCTTCTCTCAAGGACTAAGATCGTCTCTAAACACTACTCGTCGTGGGAAATCGGGCTAGAGGAGCAAGAATTTATAAAATGGAGAGCATCCCTAAATGAACACATCTTGCACGTGGACGGAGCCTCGAAAGGGAATCCTGGGCCGGCAGGAAGTGGAGGAGTCCTGCTAGAATCTTCCGGGAAAATTGTCATAAACTTCTCTTGGGGGCTGGGTCAAAGAACCAATAACACCGCTGAAATTCTCGCCATATGGCAAGGACTGAAGCAAGCAAGAAGGCTTTCCATTAAAAAGCTGGCTATAATTGGCAACTCCCGAATTATTATATAGGCTCTCATTATGAAGAAGGCCCCTAACAGTATGGAACTGGCCCACTACCATTGGAAAATAATAAACCAAATGAAAGCATTTGAAGAATTAAAATACTATCATGTACTCCGAAATTCCAATCATCTCGCAGATCATGAAGCAAACAATGGAGTCTCCCTGAGCAAAGGAGTTCTAAAGCTAAATGGAAATGAAAAAATTGAGCCCATCCCTTAGTGGAAGTTGTGTGCTGTTTTTCAACTCTGTCCAGAACATGAAATCGACCAGATTACTGTCAGTAAGGCAAGACTCCCTCGTCGGCCTGCAGAATGCTTGTCAAAGAACGCCCATGTGCAACTGAGCAAGTCACATGAACCACATTTTCCAAGCAAAGGTACAGTGAGATTGGGAATTCGCCTCTAATGGCCATCCTCCAGAGAAAATCGAGCAGAGTTCCACAGATCTATGGAAATCCATGAGAATCAGATAAAGAATTGGAAGCTGAAGAAGAACTGGACCAATATCAGGCCGATATCTCCCAGCGCTAAATGCATTCTACTCTTTCATTTGTTGAAATCGCCAGGCTATCTTCAGAGCACGCGTAGGAAAGCTGAAGGAGTGGTTTTGCTCAGAAAAGGCAGCAAGCTCGTCTCCCCCCATAGAGGCACGAATTCTTCAAACTCAATCCAGCTTGGACGAACTGAAGACAGCAGTCCAAAATATGGAGTCCAAACTGATAAGAATGCAGAAAAGGGAACCACTCGCTGGGAAAGTATGAATCAAGAACTCAAGGAGCTGAGGGAAGAGATTTTTGAAGACAATCTGACCAGCTTGAAAGATCTAGCAAACGCTTCAGGGGGAATTGGGAACAAGCTGATAGAGCTAGAAAAAAAGTAGATGCCTTGATCAAGAAGCACGGCAAAACTCCAAAATCAGAATGATGAAATCTGCTAAGATTTATCTCTGCATCTTTAGTTGTTCTCTCCTTGCTTACGCTTATCTGAATTACTAAGTAGGTTTAGACTACACCAGAACTTTTGTAAAGGGCTTAGTCACTATATCTATGCCCGTAAACCTGGATATGATGCACTCTTTAGATCAGAAATCCTGTATGTAAAGCTACTGGCAGCTCTTTAGCCAGAAGATAAATATCAAAGGCCTATAACCGCTTTAGTAAAAAAAAAAACAATATCTATATATTTATTCAATCAGACAGTATCTCAGGATAAGGATGCCTATACCAAATTGTATCATATTGTGCTTCTTCCTTCTACATATATTTCAAAGAGAGTTTTGGAAGGATGTTATTCCATGTCAAATATGAATTTATTGCTTTTGATCTCTTGAAGTAAAATCGATTATTTAAGATTGTGTGGGTCGTGAATTATTAAACCTATTAAATCCTATTAAACCCATTGATGGATTAATAGCATATGTGTTTAATTTGCAAAAAATGGTGTTGAAAGTGACTATTTGAAAAAAAAAAGAGAGAGAAAGAAGGATAATGCATATTATTGCAAGAGTTAAAATTAAAATTCATTCAATTAATCAATGCACGAGTTTTGTTATCGCCTAAAAATATTTCATACTATTAACTGGGTTTTGATAGCTAGTAGAAAATGGACGAATATTTGACAGTAGGGGTAGAATCTATTGCATTGGATATGAAGGAGGAGGAGATAATTGTGTTTAGGGAAGAAGATCTTATGGATGTTGCCATGAAAATAAAGAAATTCGAATACAAAAAGATTCTAAGCGTTGGCCCTACCAAAAAGAGAAAAAGTTAGAGGGTGAGTAGAAGGAAGGTGGGAAGAAGGAATAGAAGAAGGTCTAGCCTCCCACAATTGTGTATGTGAATTCAAGCAACTATGGGCCTTACCCATATAGACTTGATAGAGAATAGTATAATTCCAATACATACATTATTTGTTGATCTATTTTTTTGTCCCTCTTCCCTATTATCTGAGTTCTTTATCTTCTCTGTGTTTGTAACATGGTATGTATGTATTTGTTCCATATATACCCCCTGAAACTTATGTGGAACCCTATGTTGATCATGACATTTCCTATACTTAGCATTTGATTTCTATAGAATATCATGGACCTATTGGTGGATGTGTTGAATCCATTCAATGAATTTAATGTCTTTTTTGTCCTCTGATTGATCATTGGAGGATTCTGCATGTG
The DNA here is from genome assembly GCA_001517045.1 of Pseudotsuga menziesii. Taxonomy (NCBI): domain Eukaryota; kingdom Viridiplantae; phylum Streptophyta; class Pinopsida; order Pinales; family Pinaceae; genus Pseudotsuga; species Pseudotsuga menziesii. Next base: position 55,731 of record LPNX010968683.1, read on the forward strand.
TGGGTGTAAAGGGAAGTGATACATCACTAAGGGCCAATGGTTGATATCCCATTCCCACCCGAAAAGGGTTGTGTCTAGTTGGGATATGGAGGGATTTGTTGTAGTTTTGTTAACCTAAGGAAGTATATCATACCATGTGCATAGATGCTTGGAGTTGTACATGTGCACAATGTGCACAATCATCATGTTGACGACCTATATCTGTCCATGAGTTTTGGGGTGGAGGGTCGTGGATTTGTTGAGCTTGTTGTTTATCACTGATGAGAGGCTCAACCAAATTGTACTTAATAACCTATTATCTCTATCTAAGATTATGTTTTGTTGAATTCCAAAATTTACCCACACATGCTCAAAGAAGAGCTTGGAAGTGGCTTTGGTTGTGATGCTCTTTTTGCAAGTTGTTAAAATTGTCATCTTGGAGAATCAATCAACAACCTAGAATACATAGTCATTGCTATGCTTGGTAGAAGGAATACTTGACGTGTAGTCCATTGAGATGGATTAGCATGGCCTGTCAAGAGTAGGAAGAGGGGTTTGTATATGTTGTTTTTCAATGGATGGATTAGTGATGGAGAATGCACTGCAGGATATAAGATACTTACTAACATATTTGATAAGCTTCATCCAATAGAAATATTGTTGGATTTCTGCTACTATATTCTCCATTCCAAAATGTATGGACACCCAACTATAGTGATATTCCCAAATAAATTTCATACACTCGCTTGAAGGAACACAGAGATGAACCAAATGGCATAACAATCCATCATGTATATGAAAGTCAACAACGATATTTCTCATTCCCAACATCTGGTAGGCTACAACAAAGTCTAGATCGGTGTCATACATTTGGGACCACATGAAGGTCTCATGTTGGCAAAATTCAAGCACATTGGTTAGTGTTGTAACTAGAGGTCGAATAAGGAATTATGTGACTCTATTGGTGCTCCCTTTCTTATATTTAATGTTGAAGTGAAACTGCTACAAGTATGTGGACCACTTTTGATGGTGTTCATTCTCTAATTTTCCTTATGTCTTCATGAACTGTAAATTCTTGTAATTCGTATGGATTATTGTCTCCCTCCCTAGAATGTAATGCTTTCATTTGTGACAGTATTATACAATGGAATACTTCTCTTTGTCGTATATTGGGTTCTTACAAACAACATCCAAGAGTGTATCACTATGATAGGTCACTATATTATTGTGCTAAGTGAGGATGACACCCACAACGTAGTCTAGAGCATATATCTCAATCTCAAAAGTTTGGTGCGGATCAAGCAAGGAAAGCACCGAAGTTGAACATAAAACCATGTTTCAAATCATTGAAGGATTTATGTTGTGATTTGTTCCACCCAAATTTGGATTTGTCGCCACCCTTGGTCACTTAGCCAAGGGGCCATGCAATATGAGAGAATCCCAACACAAACCCTAATAGAAATTGGCAAGGCTCAATCCTAAGCTTCAAAACTCATCGAATGTTGTCGGGGTTGGCCAATCACAAATGACTCAGATCTTGGCTGGATCCACATGTACCCCATTCTCATTTACAATGTATCCAAGGTATTGGACCTTGTTCATTCCAAAGGATAATTTATCTAAGCTAGCATAGAGCTTGTTTTGTACCAAAGTGTGAAGGACGTGTTAAATGTGTTGCAAGTGTTCTTCCCAACTCATGCTAAAGATGAGGATGTCATCAAATTATACAACCACAAAGGAATTGGTGAAAGGCCTCAAGATGTCATCCATCAGCCTCATGATAGTCACTGGGGAATTTTCTAAGCTAAAGAGAATGACCATCCATTTGAAAAGACCTTCTTTAGAATTCAAATCACCCTACATGCATCAGTTGATTCTATTGGAATCTACTGGTAGTCAAACTTCAGATCAATATTGATAAAGTACTTAGCTCCCTTAAGTTGGTTGAGAAGGTCATCAATTCAGGGAATTGGGTATTGATTCCTAACTATGATTTTGTTTAAAGATCTGTAATGAATACAAATGTGCTAGGTATTGTGTTTTTTCTACACAAACATAATTGGACTTCTGCAAGGTGAAGAGTTGGGTCGAAAGATCCTCTTTTGGAGAAACTCTTGAATATAATGCTTGATTTCCTCATTTTATAGGAGATAGCATCAATATACTAATGATCCACCCAGTAGTTGCATTGTTTTTCAGCTTCGACAGGTTTAACTTAAACTTTGACAAGTATTCACTTTAACATGACCTCGACAAGTTCAATTTCGACTTCAACAGATTGAACACCTCAACAAGCATCATCAACACCAGAGATCGACATGACTACGACACATTATCTCTCTATCTTCTAGTCCTCTATAATGGTTGAACTTCTGAACTATTCCAACTTCTATTGTAAATGAATGTAATGGGAAGACAACCCAAACATTCGCATCACTCTATATAAGCATGTACATTGTTGTAATATACAAGCAAGTAATAGAAAAGTAATGAAACAACATAGATTGGTTAAAAATCTTGCATATTGTTTATGTATATGTGTGTAGTGTATTTCCTACTTTTCTGATTATTAATATGCTTCCTCCATAATAGTACTCAATTCATTCAGTCTAAGTGTAGTCCCCGTCGTGCACATGGGCACCCAGATCATTGGTATCAGATCTTGTTTGTGCTTAAGTTTTGTGTAGACACTTCTATCAAGGTTACCTGACATATGTATTTTCAAACATGCTCCCAAACTCAGCAATCCAAGCAGACACTACCTTTGACTTCAGAGTATCTATATACTCATAGCACTAGACCAAAGATCAATGAAGAAACAGACAATAACATGTAACTGACGAGACAGAGTAACTCATAGAGAAATCACTGGATTGACATTGAACCGAAATGTTCGCCTAGTTCAATGATATTCTCACATGATCCACCTCGACACCAGGAGGATTCTCGAAAATATTCAACTCTGATAAAATAAGTCCATTCAAAGTGCAAATTAAATTGGACATACCAAATCTAGAAGGCAATATTGACGCAGAATCCATAGACAATTGCATACAACAACTGGAATCATATTACTATGTGAATCAACACTCAGAAGCTAAAAAGATCACCATTGCATCCTTAAATATGTTGACCTATGTGCAATGCTGGTGGGAGAACCTATCGACAAATATGGAGAAAGATGTAGACCCCATAGATACATGGGAGAAATTTGTCAAGTGCATCCGCAAGGAAGTCTACCCGCCCAATTACATTGAACAACAGTATAAGAAGTGGTAGCAGTTAAGGAAATGGAAAGACCAGTCCATGCAGAGTTACATCAACAAGTTGTATCGACTCATGGCGAGACTTGGCATTCAAGATGAAGAGATTTCTTGTTTTGAAGTATGTCAGTGGATTTTCCCCATACATTAATCAAGAGGTGGATTTTCTTACTGTCATTATGCTTGTGGATGCTTTCAACTATGCCAGTAATGTTGAATCCAAACACAAAGTAAAATCACTCTTCATGACTAAGCCGATAGGTCGAACATATGACAAGAATTCACCATCTGACTTCGATAAGTCAAGACACCCTTCTCAATCGACCCCGCTAAAGCAAGACCATGGAAAAAATCACTCTCAAACAGACAAGAAGGAATGTAGAAAGCAACCCTTGCTAGGAAATGTTGTGATTCCCACTATTCATCATGGCATGATACATCTAAATTCAAGGCTCGGAAGACATTTTTGGAAAAAAAATCTACCTCCAACTTGTCCAAAGAAACCTTGGTATTATCTGACCCATAAGCATCGAGCACTCCAATAGCCTCAAGTATCATCGACAAGGAGGAACGATAGCACATGTTCCATACACAAATATGGGTTCAAAACAATCCATTGCATTTGATTGTGGATAATGGTAGATAGAAGAACTTTGTTTTAGAAGATATCCTCTTGTCACCACTCCACATCCTCAGCCTTATAATATCGGTTGGATGAAGGATAGACATGAACTGAGAATCACCCGACAATGAAAAATCACCTACTTCATTAAGACTTTTGAAGATGAAGTACTATGTGACATGGAACCTCTTCCTGTAGTCAATGCCCCGTTTGGGAAACCTTACTTATGGGATCGACATGGGAGTTATTAGTCACGACATAAGAAGGTGATTGTCAAAATACAAAACCAATGGTATGGTATACTAGATAGACCAACTGCACCAATGGTTGCGATGGTATCTGCCAAACAAATAAATAAGCTCATCAACCATGCTCAGATATTTGCATTGATCATGATTAACTATCAACATCCCATGAAGACTATAGAAACTACTCAACTCACTGACCAGTATAGCTCCTAAAAGCACTAGCAAATCAACCATATTCTTTATGAATACCGAAATGTATTTCAAGAGCCAAACGAAGTAGCTCTACATTTCCAGGTAAAACACTCCATTGAACTTGTTCCCAGTTCTTCATTACCTAACGCATATGTTTATAGAAGATCCATTATTACATCGTTCCAACTTGTTGGCCCTAGGGGAAGTTAGGTAGAATTAAGTTGGAATTATGACTAAGTATGGAAAGAGTCAGGTCACAGAAAGGAAGAAGGAAGCTACGCTAGAAGTAGAAGGAAGAAGGAAGAAGGAGTTGCAAAAGAACTAGACGCAGAAGAAAGAGTAGACAAAAGAAGAGGTTGTGATAGAAAATGATATCATGATGGAAGAAGGAAGTGCGACAGGAGGATATTTCATGATAGAATGAAAATATGTGACAAGAGGACTGGTGACAGTGGAAACCATGTTAGAAGGTGTGCAGTAGTGCAACGGCTAGAAAGTGAAAGTAAAAAAGATCATGGGTACGATGGATGTTGGACGTATGAAAGAATCTTTGTAATTTAGGTCGTTAGTGCCTACTAACATGTGTTTCTAGAATAGGAATGGCATCATGTTGGCTAACTGTATGAATTTGGTTGAGAGTGACAAGTAAGATTCTATAATAAGGAAGCACCTAGGCTGTGTGCGCGTTACTTACTAATTTGGTTGCTCACTTGCTTAGTTGCTACTGAGTTATTTTTGTTTAGCTAGTCTATTAGTAGAGAGTTAGTTAGTTGTTTCATAGGGAGCCAAAGAATTCTGCAGCTGAGTACGTAAAAGGGTAGAGAATATCAAGTTGATTCAGGATATGTACGGATCAACAGTAGATTCGAAGAGTCAAGAGTTGTATATTTATAAAGAAGTTGAGTCGATCCAGGTTGTGTGTGGATCAAATGTAGAGTCAAGTAGAGAAGAACCAGCAGCATAAGACTAGAGACCATGATAGGAGAGAAAAGTCTGTATTGATAATAGAATAATATCTAAAACAGAGTATGTAGCTCAGTGTGCAAACAAAAAGGTGTTATATATTTCTCATTCCATATGAAGAGCACCTTTGTGGATTTTCCTGGATGAGTTTCCACGTTAATTACTATGTCAAATGTGTAAATAATGAATGTATTTGAGTCGCATGTATGTTGATGTGAATGAATGTTTATGTATTTTCTTACAAATTGAGTTATATGCATCTGTCGCAGTGTGGTAGTTGAAATCACCTATAGTCATGATATTTATTGTTATAGTATTTGTTGATGGTTGAATAGACTCACTTATTAACTGTACATCATTTATATAAGTAATCCACCCCATTTGGATTTGGTCGAGGGCCTTGGTAGAATTCCAAGGAAAGAGAATCCCCCACCCAACTACAGAAACCTAGTTCTAGCAGTTACCCATAAGATAGAAATCTCGGGTGAGATGGCATCTACATCGCAGGTCATTAGATTAATTCTAAGGTATGAAATGGGATTCCTAAGGAAATTTGTACCATTAAAATTATCTTTATAAGAACCAATAGGATTCAAGATGATGATGTCAACCATGGGGGTAACTTTTGTAAAAAAATGGAGGGAAAAAGAAATAACTACTTTCTCTTATCGTACTTTTTACATATCTCTTTATCTTTTCACCAAAATTTTGAGTTTTGGGACTCGTTACATGCAGATTATAATTATGCATCCGACTGATACCCACATCGTATACTTCTAACGTACCCACGCCACCCAAAACTGAAAAAATTCAATAGAAAAAACATATTTTAATATTGAAAAACATTTTTTATTGAAATTTTCATTTTTGGGTGTTGTGTGTACCTCAAAAAGTATGTGGTGTGGGTATGGGTTGGATGCAGAATTAAATTATGCATCCAACAAGTCACCAAACTTGAAATTTGGGTGAAACGATAAGGAGATATGTCAACAATATGATAAGAATAAGTAATTTTTCTTTTTCTCCTCTAAAATTTAGAACTTTTATTTTATTATTATAACTCTTATTTTATTATTTCCCTCATGAAGCCCATTTTAGACCTCAAAAATCCCCTAATGCTACTAACTGATACTTTCTCTGTCGGGATGATATCTTGGAATTTGTTGCGCGCAAAGGAGGGACTGAACCTAGGTCAAAGAACAGAAAGAGAAGATCCAAACGCCAACACATGAGTTCATTTCCTGGTTCCATTTCTAGGACTGTGAATGATTGTGGTGAGGGATATGTTGCGGCATCCGACGAATCCTGAAATACAAGATTGGGTGGATTTTAAAGCATTAGAATTTGCACAAGAAGTAAGTGATCCTGGTTGAATACAACAGAGTGGTTGGGACAATACCTTTATACAGATATTCATGAGATTTTGTTTTATGAGTTTCCTATTGTGTTGCATGAGAGGTTATTGAAGTTAGCCACCCAGCAAAGAAATTTTCAAGGAGGGGAACCGATGGAGTGGAATCCTCAGTTGATTTGACGACTGAAGAGTGTTAGCAACCCTATGTCAGGGGTTGTTTATTTTTAGGTAGATAGTATTTTTCAAGGTTATATTACTGAGTTTGTTGTTGAGACAATAACCTCATATAATGAGGTGGAAAGAAAGTTTTTCCAAGTACCACGAGTAATATACTTGTCATCTTTGAAAACTTGGATAAAGATGCTCATATGATCCTAAGAATGTGATAGTTGGAAGAACTGTGCACAAAAAAATGGATATGTCGCAAATGAGGTGTGTGAAAAATGGAGCAAGCTAAGCGAAAATTTTCCCTGGTGATAGTGGAACTGAACTAGAGGCCCAATATTTTAGAAGTGGAAGAAGGTTTTGGTTAGGAAAGAGAAGAAATATTATGATAGGAAGAAAAATTTGTAGTACGACTAGAGGTGAAGACTACGATCTCACGCCGCACGTTGATAAATGTTCTTCTGATGAAGAAGAGGAATATCAGCTGATATTTGAAGAAGAAGAAGTAGTAGAAACTCCAGACCAATAGCATGAGTATGATACCCCTACAACTCCATACACCTCACTAGAGGTAAGATCTAGAAACTTGTCTCCAAGTGGATTTGTAAATACAAGTAGTACTAACACTATGAATAGTAGATAAGGGAGTCCAACTAGTCAAAAAAATTTCCCAAAACATATCAGCAGTTAACATAATGGCTGGGACAGATATTAATTTGTTGATATTTAATGGAAATGGGTTAGAATACCTAGAGAAACATTGATTTCTCTACGAAGCTGTGTGGACCGTGCGACAGGTCCAAGATGAAACGATAAAGAAATTATATTTAGAAATATCCTTCTAGTAATTTCCCATTAGATAAGCTAATGACCTCAACTTCCTAGTGCACATATCAATATCTATGTAGTGTGCATACACAGGATGAAGAAGGCCATTACGTACCATCTGCAAACTAGCAAGTAGACCAAAAACACTAAATAACTTGTCAAGAATAAATTTTCCCTTGATTGACTCGATTACATCCTCAAAATAATGATCATTATTTCATTGTTTAACTAACAAGTTTTGGTAATTATGGAAAGGATAAATACCACCATTTGTGTCCCAAGGAGATGGGAGGCCTTGATCAAGACATTCATAAAACATATTCTTAAATGAATTCATGTCTTTACCCAACTGCAAAGCCTTTTCATGCACATTCTGGGTGTGCTTCTTTTTTTTCAACTATTTTGGATGACTCCATAATGATGGTGGTTCTTTAGCTTATTTGATGGTCGTAGCAGCTAAGTCCTACTTCTCTTGAGATAATGTGAATTGCTTCTAGTGCTTTGTTATAGTGGTCAATATTTAATCCCATTCCAAATGCTTAGCACCTATTAGGGGAGTCGTAAACTTGAGTGATTTTTGTTCATTTGTTCTAGATCCTTCTACACCTTGTATAAGTAGTCTACAACCCTTGTATTAAAGCATCACTCCTTTGACCTACTTGCATGAAAACCTCAACTTATTCTTTGTAATTCTTGAGATCCTCCTTGACCTTGAACAATTCAACATCTCAGAAATACAAATTAGATAATACTTTTGATAATTTATCCGTTGGATATGCAGGAACAATCTCCAACAACGTGGTCCCTTGTGAAGTCAAAAGTCTGTTATTTTCTTCTTTAAGAGAAACTATCTCTTTTTCTAGACTGCTAATATTTCTTTTATATTATTGATGTGTTTTAACTACCTGCTCAATTATTAATGTGTTTTAACTACCTTCTCAATTTCTTCTTGAGTTTCTATTAACTCAAGAATGTGTACATGTTTTGATGATGGTATCTTGAGTATTTTCTTTAACACTTGAATTTCTTTTCCTTTCTCCTTCAATAGTTTCTGAGTTGGGGCTGGATTGAGAGGATCAAGTCCTTTCTCTATGACTTTGTTCTCCAACTCAGTTATCCTCATCATTTTGTATCTATTGGCCACATTTTCATCGTTTAGCTGCTTCTCCAATATGATCCATAATCTGAAGCTTATTTGCATACATATTGGATTTCAGAACTTCTCTAGATAACACATTTCTAGTATATCTATGGAATTCAATACTATCAAGGCGATGGATCTTATCAGCGTCAAAAGATAATTGTGTAGCTATGTACGGATAAATATTCATATTCTTACCCATGATTATGGGTTCTAAGACTTCCATTGTAGGTAAAACATGTATAAGTCCATTGGAAGAAAAAATAATGGTTTCCTAGGAGAACTAAACTGATATTTAGGAAATTCCCCCTTCCTAAATTGAGTACTGTCAATTATGATGATGCTAAAAGTTTTAATCATCCCAGGTGTCTGCAAGGGGGATTGGGAAGACATTCCTATTTCTTGTGGACATCTGGATATTCGGAACTTCTGAATGAAAATGTTTGCTTGTGTCAAAGGAAATAATGTAATTCCTGGTACTTGGAAAACCTACATAGACATTTGAGATTCCACCCATTGGATTCTTTTCCTCGGGAATTACCTGATGTTTATCAGTTTCTCCAATATGAACCTCCATTTATTCTTGAGATATTTTCAAATTGGGCTCTGCTTTGGTTCATTCTAGAACCTCTTGTGATCCTTTGTCCTATTTTGGATAAAGGATAGATTTAACTTCTTGCCAACTTTCCATGTTGGAAATTCTATCTAACATTTCATGTGGATGTTGTGAGTATTCATTCAGTCTAACTTTCTTCCTCTTATTGGAAATAATCCCCATAGTTCCTCTTGAAACCCAAAGGTAAATTGAGGCTATGTAGTCATTTCTCTACCAGCTATTATCCAATACAAGACTTTACAATGAAAGGACCCACCTACTAAGGAATTCTAAAATTGATCTAACTATTATTCTTCCAAAAATGAATTGCACCAAATTTAAATATCTATCAAATATATTCTAAGGAAAATATTCTAGGGGTTAGAAAAGTCGGCAAGTTATAGGGAGGAAGCTCACTTCTGTAGACATGGATTTTAGTATGGTCCTCAAATAAGAACCAGTATCCTCATGAGGCATCAATGATTAGTTGAAGAACTCTTTTGTAATCAGGTAGAATCCTAGGTAAGGGAGATCCATTGAAACTAATATAGGTCTTTGACATGACTTGATTTAAAAAATCTAGGAATTTTTCATTGGTGGGGAGATGGAGTATCAGGTCATGATGAGACTAAGAAAAATGATCTGGGAATTGATATATGATCATATACATCAAGTATGAATGAAATATAAAATTATTAAGGGTGGAAAAAACTACAAAGTGGTACTTGACAACATTCACTAAGAACTGAGAAAAATCAATTTGTGTGTCTGATTCTGCTAGATTAGTAATTTCAAAAATTTATCCGAGAATAGACTCACCTAATAGCTCATCCTTGGTAAATGCATACAACTAGTAGATGAGGGACATCAAAATTATGGATAATTCAGCAAAAATATCTGAAGGGTGGATCATTCTATGATGGCTCAGTGTTTGGGGCAAGCAATCTTCGGACGAAATTAGATTTGTCTTCAGGCGATAGCTCCTTGTATTTGATACTCATCTCATCCTTAGCAAATATATTTCATTTGACTCCTTCTGTAATCCCTATCATATTCTTGATGAACTCTTTATTTATTGGTAAAATTTGTGCTCCATCCATTTCCATAACTATGCTACTTTCTTCGTCATACAATGCAATGCAACATCCCATGAACTATGGAAGATTATGCATCCGAGGAATGACCATCAGAGGAATCCCTAACTCCCAGAAATGGAGGTAATCACGTCTAGCCTCAAGCCTTTGTTTTGATTCTGCAATGACCTAGTGCATGTTCAAAATCGAGGCCACAATTTCAAATACCTCTGCAAAGATGTCAAATAAATGGTCATGGAGGTTTATAAAGGCTGTGACTAGTTTAGGGATGTGAGATGATGGAATATAGGTTGAAGGAGAGGGTATCAGAAGAGGGTCCATGGTAAAACCGAGGGGTGACGTCTTTTACCGTACGAAATAACCAATGGGTAATATTCTACAGCTAAAAGGGAGCGCAAAACATTGGCCAATGAGTTTCAATTTGAAAAAAGAGAGGGAAACAAGACTGACATAAAAATTTGATGCTAATTTAATGCAAATCCATGTCTTCAAATTTAATAAATGAGACAAACCAGAGGTAGGTCTGAAATAAATGATGTGACCATTATTTGGAGCGTAGGGGGAACCTGACGAAAAGTTACAGGAAGCTAAATTGTGAGGTATAAGACCACTTAACATTTCTGGATTAGTGAGAGGCAGAACTGATGAAACCACTTTTACAATCCTCAGTCTACTAAATAATTCCATATGTCTGTGGATGTTTTATTTCAGGATCCTCCTTCCAAAATTAAAATGTGTTCTAGTTTAGGAGCCTAAAATCATAATTATCGTTGATCTGTAAGATCATGAGATCCAAATATTTGATCAATGCATGCACCTTTTAAATGTATATTCTGAATTCTTCCACAACTTATATAATCCCACTGATATCTGACAGATGTTGACAAGCTAAATTAATGATCTAATCATCTGCAATGTATGATTTCATGATTGAGTGGATTCAATATCGAGCAACGTCGATATTATTGAAACCATTTTCACGATCTTGAACTTCCCTAGTGATGACACATGTCATAGGTGGTATTGTTTAAAAACCATAAAGTTGAAAATAAATTGCAAGCCATTTGAAGAGGTTAAAATTCCTATGAAGCGTCGATCTCAAAGGTGGTACGATCTTGATCACGAATCTGCATCTCCAATTATTTGAATACGTTCATGAATCACTTCACTCCTATCCTCTCAAAAAAAAATCGCTTTTGAGGAGGGAACAGTGACCATAGCTCAATCCAAACGAAATTTCCATGCTTACTTTGTGTGCTCGTAGCAAGGGATCATTTCCCCTTTCGGTGAATTTAAAATATATCACTAACATTGGCTTCATATGGGACATACTATTCCTTTAGGGGAGGATGAGAACAATAGACCATGTGCCTTAGTGCATTAGGTTATGGAGCCTTGATATTTTGAACAGCTTTTCCTTTGAGAAACTTATTTCACACATTTCTCAAAACAATAGGATTAAACATAAAGAGTTAAATGAAATCAAAATCTACTAACATAGCATTAACGTAAAAGAAAAAGTATGTTACATATAGTACAAAATTGGCATTTCAGAGAAAAAATGGATAATGGGAAAATCGCTTAAGAAACCTTCCATTGACAAGATCTTCCACAAAATTACCATCAAGCCGTGATAGTTCACAAGTATTATTATCTTGCACTATAGTTACTTGAAAAGGAGGCTATCCAAATATTGTCCTAGTGGAGTTTTGTCCTAGTGGAGTTTTGTAGTGTTATCAACCTACTCTAAAACCTATTGGATTTCAATTAGGTTGTGGATTCTTCTTTCCATATCATTTGGCTCATCTTTCTCAAGTTCTAACAACTTCTTAGTGATCCAAGTTGAATCAGCAACACTGCTTCGTTACCATAGACTAATTGAAATGGTAAGGTGACTATAAATATATTGACATTGATAGTATCATCACATAGAGAATACTTAATATGTGAGTCTCGGACCATTTTATTTTTGTCAAGCATCTTCTTAATAATGGTAATTAAACTCTTATTTGACGACTCGGCTAATCCATTCCCTCGAGGATAATAAGATGTTGAGTGAGTCAATTCAATATTATAATCTTGAAAAAAAATTACCATTTTAGAATATTTAAAATCCTGTTCATTGTCAATAATGATATTTCTTGGACAACAAAACCTTTCCAAAATATTTTCCTCCAAAAATTTTATAATAACGGTATCAATTGTGTTTCTAGTTGGTATATATTCTACCCACTTGGTGAAATAATCGATGGCGATAAGGATCCATATATGTTGTACACTAGAGTTTCGATTTATTTTGTCGATGAATTATAATCCTCGCTACTGAAATGGTGCTTCAAATTTTATTGGATTGAGTGGAAAAGGTCAAAGCTTATGCTTTCCTACAAATAAATGGGATTCTAGGCAAGATCTGACAACTTTATTTCCATCTTCGAACAAGGAAGGAAAATAATATCCAACTCTGAGGACCTTATACGTAGTATCCATCCAAGCATATTTCCCTCCACATACGCCTTTATGAATCTCTAACATTATACCTTTTATATCGTATTCAACCACGCACTTTAGGAGCACTCTAAGGGGGTCCTTCCAAAATAAATAACCATCAAGAATACAATATTTGATTGCTTTAAGTTTGAGAGACCTCACTTTAGATTTATCGAATTCTGTATGGAAAGATATTTTTTGTAAGTAAAATACAATATCCTTGTACCACTCATACTATGAAAATTTGTCATTAACATGAAGTGGGAGTTTCTGATGAGCACTACCCTCTTCATCTACTAGCATTGGATCCAATAGATTAAAGTATAATGATTTACATATGGATTCAGACAATATTTTGGATAAACCATTTCCTTTAACCAATTTGCTTGGCTAAACCTTTCCCTTTAACCCTGTAGTATAGTGGTGAATATTCTCGCTTGTCACGCAGGTTCCCTTGGTTCAATCCCCGACAATGACACCAAAAAATATGTTAGTCCCTAAGATGTTCCAAGAATGGTTGGAACTTTTTCAGGACGTTATTAACCTGGTTTTAATGCAATTGGTATTGCTCTCTACAGTAGGAATGACAATATTAAAATATTTGAAGTATCTTCCTTGAATTATAGACCAATGCGATTATTAAATGTAATAAAACACAAAAAGATGGGAATCATTTTGAATTCACATAAAAAATATGGGAGAATCATGAATGAATGAAAATATAATTAATTACTTATGACAATAAGTTTAATTTCATCGTAAAGAAATCATGTTGAGAAATAAGAATTCCGCATCTATAACACATATTGTAATGAAATAACTGATTAGGATAACTCAAGGACAACAACTCAAATCTTATTAACAAACCATGAAAATTTCATAACATGTTTATAAGAAAAAGAAACTCCATCATCGAAATTGAATCAACAATGAGACGAACAATTACCTCTGAGGATTTATATTATATGGTTCATAACATCATTACATGGAAGATGTAGAAATGGAAACATAGTAGAAGACTAAACTTTCAGCGAATACCATAATTAAGAATTCATAGTGCTAGGATTACAAGACCACAACTGAAACGTTGTTTCAAGCGCTTCATCCAAACAATTCTTTGAGAAGTTACACTTAACTCAAAAATATGTCGACCCTTGTTCCATAGGATTCTAGCCTATTTATATCCTTAAGATTTACAAAACATTTATAACAAAATTGTGTTAAAAAAACTATCATTTTAATTACAATATTTTCAACAAAATCATTCCACATCAGAGTTCCTGGTGATTGTGATGGGTGTTGTACCTGTATCTAGAATGTTGGGACTGACACTACCATGCATATTGACTTGGATGCTTAGGCGTTCCTTGAAAGAATGGCTGACCTGAAATCTGAATAAAATGTTGAGATGGTTCTGGAACTTGAGGTTATTTCTATGTTGGTTGTGAGGAAGATTCTCAAGACCCACTTCGGGGGACTGTTGCAATGCTTTGTTGAGTGGAACTCAAGTGAATATATTTAGAAATATCCTTCCATACATTTACCATTGGATAAGTTAATGAACTCAACTCCCTGGAACATATATAAATCTCTATGTAGTGTGACAATTAAGGTAGAGGAATGACATTAAGTAATATCTACAAACTAGAAAGTAGACTGCAAGCACCAAATAACTTGTCCAAAATTACATTTCCCTTGTTTGACTCAATTACATCCTCAAAATCTTGATCATTATTTTGTTATTCAACTAAGAAGGCCTGGTAATTATAAAAAGGATAAAGATCACCATTGTCATCCCAAGGAGATGAGAGGACCTGATCAAGAAATTCATAAAAAAAAATATTCTTAAATGAATTCATGTCTTTACCCAACTGTAAATCCTTTTCGTGCACAATATGAGTGTGCTTCGTTTTTGCAACTACTTTGGATTCCTTCATGATGATGGTGGTTCTATCTCTAACTTCCAAGTTTCCAAATCAGGTCCAGATCTGAAACTTAAAATGTCAATAACATCGGTTGCCTTGTCCTCCCTATAAAATTATGATTCACAACAAGATCTACAATCTATTATATTCCTCACAATACAAGAATTTGATAAAGTATGCACAAAACAATGTGAAAGAGGCATAATGACTCTAATTCATAATGCCAATAACTCAAATTTCTATTATAGTCCAACAAGTGAACATGTTTAGATCATCATTATAATACAATAGGGAAAAAAAAATATTTTGGAGGAACTCGAATGGCATATATGTGGCAAGTTTACATTGGACCTAAAACCCCCCTAGGTTGACCAATAGGATCCCAAACCACCCCAAACATTAAGGAATATTAGATGTAAATGATGGGATGGCATCGTTGGTCATAAATTATGGTGGCCCATGCATGGTGGAGTGAATGGTGGCGTGGGAATGGCTCTATGAAGTCCAAAAGGATTAAAAGAGGTAAAAACACCCAAATACAATGCATGAGAACCCCTAGTCAAACCCATATCCAAAAATTAAGGGATGGGAGTTCCATTAGGGACCAAGTGGTCATAAATGAGGCCCCTTATCTCTTATTTTACCAAAATGATGGTGCCAATGGTCATTAATGGTCCAAAACCCCCAACAACCTTAGGTAACATCATTAACCATGGTTTGGACCATCTAACATAGGAAAAAATGAATGAAACTATGGTCCTAGGTGTAATAATGTTCTAACACCCCCCTTAATCTTGACTTAGTGTAGCAAAAATCAAAATGAGTCCTTTGAAACTATGGCTCAAGTCACCTCTTACAATATTATTAGTCCATATGACCAAGGTAATGAGGAAAATATCATGGGAATAAAACTTCCCCTCAAAAATGGACATGCTATAAAATATGAAGTAAATATTAGTATTCACCATGTATCACCCACTTCAAGCAGTGATATAAGGTAGGTGAAGTTCTTCTTAGTGAATCTCTTGGTGAATATGTTAACATTTCGCTCAGAAGATGAGAAATATTGCAATGATATCACTTGATCATGCACCAAGCTCCTGATGTAGTGCATGTGTATCTCAATGTGCTTGGTCCTCTATATCTGTATAGATATTGATTTCACTTTGATTATCACGCTAAATGACAGTGGGTGAATCAAATGCAAATCCAAGTTCTCCAATAATTCCTTGCAACCACACACATTGTGTAGCTTCATGCATTGCTCCTCTGTAATTGACCTTAGTTGATGATAAGGAAATAATGTGTTGTTTCTTTATTGACCAAAAAATAGGACCATGTAAAATCATGAAAACATAGACCTAAGTGTAATTTCTATAAGTGCTATCTCCATCCCAATCCAAATCATTAAATCCAACAACTTATAGTGAAGAACTAGCTGCGTAGTGTATCTCGAAATGCTTGGTTCCTTGAAAATTAATGCAAGATCACTTTGGAATCCTTCCAATGTATATCATGAGTGTCTTTCATATGTCTAGAAACAACACCTACTGCATAATACAAATCAGGTCGAAAGTGTGGGAAATACAAAAAGCTCCCAACTACTTTCCTATACAACAAGTTGTCCACCAATGGAGATGAACCAAAATCACCTAGTTTTACTCCTGAAAGGAAGAGAAACTTAGCAACTCTACATTCAGCCATTTTGAACTTATGTAATAGGTCTTAATCATACTTTTCTTGGATGACCTTGATACCTTCTTCATATTTCTCAAAATCCAAGCCAAGAAATTGTTTCAACAATCCTAGGTCAATCATTGAAAACACAGAATGTAATGAAGACTTAACTGAACCTATATCAGCATTGAAACTTCCAATGGTCAAAATATCATCACAACAAAGTGCAATTATCAGAATAGAGCCATAAAAATTCTTAAAATATACATTAGGATCATATTTTAATCATTCAAAACCTTGAGAGAGAATAAAGTTGTCCATCTTGGCATACCAAGCTCTACGAGCTTTCTTGAGGCCATAGAGAGAGTTATTCAACGTAAAAAACAAGTGAAAGATCATGTATGAAACCTTTAGTATGTTGCATATAAATATTCTCATGAAGTTCACCACGAATAACTGTCCTCTTCACATCCATTTGGTGCACTTCCCATCGTTTAGATGCAACAATGGCCAAACCTAGCCCGATTGATTCCATCTTTTCCACTGGTGCAAATGTATTTATATAATCCACTCCATGGACTTGATATAATCCTTTGAAACCAATATTTCCTTATACTTCACTTCAAAACCATCCGTATCCATTTTGGTCCTATACACCCTCTTACATTGCACTAGTTTCCTCTTGGAAGGTAGAGGAACCAACTCCCAAGTTTAATTGTCTTGCAAAGACTTGAACTCTTCTTGCATGGTTAATTTCCATCTTGGTTAATGTGATTATTCTTTGTATGACTGTGGATCAGATCCAACCATCATATTTGAATCACATGTGGAGAAAGCATTGTGAAATTGAGATCTAGTCTTCCTAGTGTCTAGTGGATCTCCTGTAAGATCACTTATTGTTTGTATAGTTTTCTCATCCCATTTTAACCTCGTGAGAGAATCATGATATGCATGCATGTCATTATATTCATATTCCATATCAGAATCAGAAATTTGAGAAATGGAAACATCACTTACATCATCATTGAGTGGAATATGTGCACATTCCCCTTCTTCTAGATCGACCTCTTGCATAAGCTCTTCTTCGAACTGAACACTCTTCTCAATGAAATTATTTTGAGATGAGGGATAAAAGAGATTGTATCACTTTTAATATTTATCATATCCAACCATTATGTACTCATTTATTTGGGTATTCAAGGCCTTTCTCTTCTCAAGAGGTATCCTAGCCCATGATCTTGAGCCAAACACCCTGAAGTGAGACACATCAAACTTGTGTACTCTCCAAGCCTCAAATGGAATCATATATTCCAAGGATTTGTGTGGAAATGTATTCTGAACACATGCAACACAATTTATGGCTTCAACCTATATCTTAGGAGACAAAGACTTAGCCTCTAACATGCAAGTGGCTATTTCCTTCAAGTGTAAGGCACTGAATGTTGCATTTGAATGCCATATTCTTCACATAATTGTTGCAGGTACTTACTGATATAATACTTTCCATTATCAGTCCCTAATATATTTATCTTCTTCCCACTGAATTTCTCAACTGAAGCTTTGAAAAATTTGAAGGTTTGGAACACTTCATATTTCAACTTGAGGAAGTACACCCAACAATACCTTGAAAAATTATCAATGAATGTTAGGAAATACCTTGATTTTCCATTGGAGGGTGTGGGAATAGGTCCTATCAGATTTGAATGGACCAATTTGAGGCCTTGAATCACTCTTATTTCCTTCCCTTTGTAAAGCTTATGCTCTGCATGATTTCCAACAATGCATCCCTTGCATGTTCCTTTTGAAAATTTTATGCCTGGAAGTCAGTCAACCATCTTTTATTTTCTCAAATTTTGAAGATATATGTAGTTGAGGTGTCAAAAAATCTCATGCCAAAGTATTCTAAATTCATTGGCATGTGACATAAGTGTGTTAGCTAAGGAGTAAGGAAGAACGTGTGAAAACTTGTACATCCTTGACTCATGATTTGCAACACCAACTACAACCATTTTGCCAGTGGAAACTTCAGAAATTTCCACATATTATTAATGTCACTCTCTTGGCCGAACTAGTGTGGGTCATTTGGTAGACAGAGAGCATATTTTCTACAAGATCTGCCACAAACAACACATTGCTTAAGTACCCATTGTCTAGATTGATCCTACCAATTCCTTTCACTGGGGTCTCTGAGTCATATCCCATGAGAATGGATGGACCACTGTATGGATGGAGGGAAGAGAAAAAATCTTATGGAGAGACCATGTGCCTTGAGTCACCCAAATA
Source organism: Pseudotsuga menziesii (assembly GCA_001517045.1). Taxonomy (NCBI): domain Eukaryota; kingdom Viridiplantae; phylum Streptophyta; class Pinopsida; order Pinales; family Pinaceae; genus Pseudotsuga; species Pseudotsuga menziesii. The sequence continues at coordinate 74,547 of LPNX010968683.1, forward strand.
TATGATGAAGGATAAATATATATAAGTGCTAGCCACCAATGCATGACATATCTCCTTATTTTTAGAATTCGAACCACCATCCTTTTTCCTTTCTCCATATGGAAGAGGGATATTGTTCTTCTCAAGGATTTGTGCCATTATGTCAATGGTTTTCTTCATGCATGTACTCTCAGAGTACCAACCCTTGTAATCTTAAGTGAATTTCAATTTCTCTTGCTTCTTTCCTTTCTCCTTGCTAGGATTTGAAAACCCATCAAAATATTTAGACTTCTCTTTGTCTTTCTTCCTCTCTTACTGCTTCAAATATTTGTGATTCCTCTTTCCCTTTGCTTTCTTCGAATCACAAGCTACAAGAGCTTGGTATTTTTAGGCTTGATGGAACCCATATGGACCAACTTGTTTTTTTCTCGAGTCAGGAACTCCATGAAGTATGCCAAAGATGGCATCCTCCAATTTTGAACTGTGAGCTTGCCATATTGAAAAGTCAAAACAAACATATAGTATTTAGACCCTAGCTTTGAAAGAACAGACAAACTCAACTGCTCTTCCTTTTTCTCAATGCCACATTGCCTCAATTGAAGGACTAAGGATTTTAACTTGGTGAAGAAGTCTTGGATTGTTTCGAAATGGGTTGGGCTCAAGGAGATCAACTCATTCTCAAGTTGATGGCCCATTAGTTCATTAGTATTCCCAAATAGTGACTCAAGATTCAGCTACACTTTATTTGTATTTGTGATATTGTTGACATGAAACAAGAGGTATCTTGAAATACTGAGACATAACATACCAAACGCTTCATCCATTTTGTTAAAAAACTTCTACTTCTCAACAGCTGTGTTCGACTCATTTTCTGTCCCCATAGTAACTCTAAAGAGAGCCTTATATATCATATGGATTAACATCTCTTCATTCCACTCAAATTAGTTGAATGGATTGAGCGAGGTGATATGATACTGCTCCATTTGCTTCTTCGCATTGGGTGACAAAGAACCACTAAATAACCTGCAATGCAAACACCCAATCCTTCAAAGGAAACCCTAGATTTCTAATTCGAAATCTATGGATTTTATTAGAATCTCCTTTAGCTTTAATACCATGTAAAATTACAATTCACAACAATATCTACAATCTTATATATTCCTCACAAGACAAGAATTTGACAAAGTATGCACAAAATTGTATGAAAGAGGCACAATGACACTAATGAATGATGCCAATAACTGGAGTTTCTATTACATATCAACATGTGAACATGTTCATATCATCATTATAATACAATAGGGAAAAACCGTTATCCTTTGGAGGCACTCAAATGGCATACATGTGGCAGGCTTGCATTGGACCTCAAAACCCCCCTACGTTGACCAATAGGATCCTAAACCACCTCAAACGGTCACAAATATGAGATGTGAAAATTGGGATTGAATGGGTGGTCATAATTGATGGTTTCGCAAGCGTGCTGGAGTGAATGGTAGTGTGGGGGTGGCTCTAGGTAGTCCAAAAGGGCCAAAAGAAGAAAAACAACCAAATAAAATACATGAACGCCCTTGGTCAAACCTAGATCCAAAATTTAAGGGATGGGAGTGCCCCTAGGTACCAAGTGATCATAAATGAGGTACTTATATCGTGTTTGACCAAAATGAATGCGCTAGTGGTCATTAATGGTCCAGAACCCCCAACAACCTTAGGAAACATCATTAACCATGGTTTGGACCATCTAATATAGGAAAAATGAATGAAACTATGGTACTAAATGTAATAATGTTCTAATATCCCTATCACTTAAATAAGAAAGGGTGTATTTAGCTTCATCGATAGCCACAGTAGCCAAGTTCCACTCCTCTTGAGTTATTGTGAATTGCTTCTAGTTCTTTGTTATAGTGGTCAGGATTTGATCCCATGCCAAATTCCTAGCAGCTATTAGGGGATTCTTCCAAAAATTATTTTTTTCTCAACTGTTCTAGCTCCTTCTACAACTTATCTCAAGTAGCCTGCAACTCTTGTACTAAAGCATCACTCCTTTTCCTTGCTTGTCTAAAAACCTTAATCTGCTCTTTGTAATTCCTGAGATCCTCCTTGATCTTGATCAATTCGACATCTCAAAATGGAAAATAAGATAAGGCTTTTCATAATTGATCTGTCGAATCTGCAAAAGCAGTCTCCAACAACATGGTCCCTTGTGAAGTCAAAATTCTATTATTTTCATCTTTAATAGAAACTATCTATTTTTCCAAACTAATAATCTTACTTTTATATTCTTGATTTGTTTTAGCTACGTGATCAATTTATTCCTGAGCTGCTATTAACTCACGCATTTGTACATGCTCCGCTACTGGTAGCTTTAGTCTTTCCTTTAACACTTGAACTGACTTGTATTTCCCCTTCAATATGTTCTAAGTTAGGGATGGATTGAGAGGATCAAGTCCTTTCTCCGTGACTTTGTTCTCCAACTCAAATATCCTCATCATTTTTGCTATATTTTCCACCTTTTCATATTTTAGCTGCTTCTTTAGTCTTCTAACCATAGTCTGAAGCTTGTGCATACATACTGAATTTGAGAGTCTTTGGATAACATTTTTCCAGTTTGTATATGGAGTTGAATCTTATCAAGGGGATGGATCTTATTGGCATGAAAAGATACGTATGTAGCTCTGTACTAATCGAGAGGTGACTTCTTACCCATGAATGTGGGTTCTAAGACTGCCATTATAAATAAACCATGTATGAATTCCATTGCTAACAACAATTTTGATTTCCCAAGAGAATTAAATTGAGATTTAGGAAATGCCTTCTTCTGGAACTGAGTAATGTCATTTCTGATGGCACTAAAAGTTTCAATCATCCTATATGTCTGCAAGGGGGCTTGGGAAGATATTCCTATTTCTTATGTTCATATGGATATTGGGAAATTCTCAATGGAAACGACCGCTTGCATCAAAGGAAATAATTCACTTCTTGGTACTTGGAAAACATGCATAGACATTTGATATTCCACCCTTGGATTATTTTCCTTGAACATTACTTGATGTTCATCAGTTTCTCTAGTATCAACCTCGATTTATTCTTTATATATGTTCAAATTGGGTTCTTATTTTGTCTAGTCTGGGACCTCCTGTGATCCTTTTCCTTGTTCAGGGTAGAGGATAAATTTAACTTCCTACCAACTTTCTAGGTTGGCAATTATGTCTAACATTTCCCATGAGTGATGCGGGTATTCAACCAATCTAACTGTTTTCTTCCTATTGGAAATAATCCCCCTTGGGTCATGGTTCCACTTGAAACCAAAAGGTAAATCCATGCTCTGTAGTAATTTCTCTACTAGTTGTTGTTAAAGATGAGAATGTACGACAAAAGGACCACCTTTTGAGGGATTCTAAAATTGATCTGAATATTATTCTTCCAAACATGAACTGCATCAGAGTTAAATCTTTGTTAGATATATTCTAAGGTAAAGATTATAGGGGTTAGAAAATATGGAAGGTGTTAGGGAGGAAACTCACTTCCATAGACATGAAATTTCAGTATGATCCTTAAATAGGAACCAGCATCCCCGAGAGGTATCCGTGATTAGCTGGAGAAGTATTTTGTAATCAGGTAAAATTCCGGGTAAGGAAGAGCCATTGAAAATAATATAGATCTCTAACATGACTTGATTTACAAACTCTACGAATTTTTCATTGGTGGGATGATGGATTATAAGGTTAACATGAGACTGAGAAAAACGATATGGGAACTGATATATGATCATATACAACAAGTATGACTAAAATATAAAAAACTTAAAGATGGAGAAAAATGAAAAGTGGTCCTCGATAACATTAAATAAGAACTTAGCATAATCAAGTTGTGTGCTTGATTCTACCAATTACTAATTTCAAAAATTAACCCTAGAACTAGTGTCACACCCCCGGTTTTGACCCCGTTTTCCTGATGTATAAAATGTAATTAATCATGGTGAGGAGCTCAAGGCAAAAGCCCCACCATCGATTTGGTCGTGTATGTTTCGGCAAAAGGGGTAGTTGTCGATGGTCTATCGTGCTATGTGGCACATTATAACTGGCATCATGTAAATACGCACATCAAATAAAATAAACCACAACCAGCTACGGTAGTGCAACGTTGAATGAAAAGGGCATGGTTCCAAAGGATAAGGGGTGAGGGATGTCAAACCTTAGTCTATGGGGGAAAAACCCATGTGTTCCCACCTTGTTAATTTGTCACCTTTCTTGTCTCATCCAACCTCTTCCAACCTCTTTATTGTCTTGTATTGGGTAGCTAGGACAGTTATTGTTTTGGGAGTGGGGTGGCAGGACTGTCAGCCCTTTGCCCACATGCCCACTCCACCCACGACTTTCCATTCACTCCACTCTACCACTGCTACGCATCCTCACGGTTTCCTGTTTGTTCCCCATGGTGGTATGTTCATCCGCGCGCGCATAGGGAGGTCAGTTTTTGTTCCTCCTGTGGGTTTGCTCACTCTCATGCAAAGGAAGACGGTCTGGTTTCATCCCCACGCATCGGCAGTGATTCTGCGGGATCTCACACAGCCAGGAGAGGCGCTGCTTATCAGTGGTCGTTCACGTGTTTCCACAGAGTGGAATCGGGTATGTTTTCCCCTGTGTGGTGGTTGCTGATACGTTTTTGGGATTGTTGTTTTCCCATGACGTGAGTGGTATTTGCTGCTATACCTTAGTGTTGTTGAGAGTCTGTCCTCTTTCCATCTCGGACTGTGTATGTGTGTTCACTTCTTCCGTTGTGGGACTGTTGCCTTTCCCACGTTGTGGTTGGTTGTTGATTATCGCCTCTGTGCCTGAGTTTCCCATGGTTATGTTGGGAGTTCTATTTCTTATCCACTATGAGCTGTGGATTGTTGCCACCGTTTTGAGTGGGAAGTTGGGCTGCTGATACACCCTATTTTGGGTGTTGCATCTGAGTTGTTTTGGCCACGGTAGGGCCAAGAACAACTCTGTGTTGCCTTGTGGGCTTGAGCTGTGCTCAGCATTTGTTTGGGATTACCCCTGGTCTTCTTTGCTTCTTCACAGGACTGTGAAGGGTTGTTTTGCTACTGGTATGCAGTGGTTGTCCCTGGACTGTACTGGCTTGGCCGATCTGTTGATGGCCTGGTAAACACAATGGAGTTGGGTTGCTGATTGTGTCCCTTGGTTATGTGTAAGCCTGCATTGACCCTTATCCTTGGAGGAATCATGCCCAGCTCGGGGGTGGCAGTGTGCTGAGAGATTGACGAGCACACTGGCCTATGGTTGGGTGGAACGTTGCAGCGACGTAGCTGGTTGCGGGATTCTTCATCGAAAGATAAGTGCTGCTGACTGTTTCTTCTCTGCAATTTAATCTATTGTATAATGAATTATGATGAACATGTTTTATGATGGAAATGTATGTGTGTTGCTTCCACTGAATGTTGATTCATTCTGCATTTGTGTATGCTTGTAATTTCTAATTCCAGCATTGATTTCTTTTGATTATGTTCATGGGGCTGTTTTCCCGGTTATTGTGGTGTTCGTCGCGTCCTCTTCGTCGGTCTGAGGGATGGGGACGTGACAACTGGCTCACCTACTAGCTCATCGTTGGTAAATGCATACAACTGGTATATGAGAGACATGATAACTCTGGCTAATTCAACAAAATTCTCTAACCTGTAGGGTGGTTCATGTTCTAGAGCCTCAATTCTCGGGGGAAGAAACATTAAGAGGAAATTAGCTTTGTCTTTAGGAGATAGCTCCTTATATTTGATATTCATCTCATCCTAAGTAAATATATTTTGTGAGACTTTTTCTAGAATCCCCGGCATCATCTCGACGAATACCTTATGTATTGGTAAAATTATTGCTCTATCCCATGCCATAACTATGCTACTTTCTTTGTCATAATGGTCAATGAACCATCCCACAAACTATAGAAAATTCTGCATATGAGCAATGACCATGAGAAGAAGTCCTCACTCCCAGAAATGGAGGCAATAATGTCCAACCTCAAACATTTGTTTTGCTTCGGCAACTACCTGATGCTTGTTTGGAATCGAGGTCACAGTGTCAAATAACTCTATGAAAGTGTCAAGTAAATGGTCATTGGGTTTTACAAAGTCTTTGGCTGGTTCACGGATAGGAGATGATGGCACATAGGCTGAAGGAGAGGCTTCTGTAGGAGGGTCCATGGTAAAACTATGGGGTGGAGCCTTTTATTGCAGGAAAGAACCAGTAGGTAATATTTTGTGGGTAAGAGGGACACAAAAGATTGGCCAATGAGATTGAATTTGAAAAACAAACAGGGAAACATGACTTATATAAAAATTTGATGCCAATTTAATGAAAATCCACGTGTTCAAATTTAATAGACGGGGAAAGCCGAAGGTAGGTCCTCCATAAATGATGTGACTATTATTTGGAGGAGAGGGGACACGTGACGAAAATTAATAGGCAAATGAGTAGCGAGTTATAAAACCACTTACCATTTTAGGATTGGTGAGAGGTGGGATTGATGAGGCCACTTTTGCGATCCTAAGTCCACCGGAGAACGCCATGTGTTTGTGGTGGTTTTATTTCAAGATACTCCTTTCCCAGATTAAAAGGTGTGCTAGTTTAGTAGCCTAAAATCATAGTGACCATTGATATATAATATCATGATGTCCAACGATTTGATCAATGCACACACCTTTAAGGAGTCTATTCTAATATTCTGCCACATCTTATTTAATATTGTTGACATCTGACAGATGCTGACAGGATGACTTAACGATATACTCAAAGGTAATGTATGCTTTTATGATTGAGTGGTTTTAGGATCGAGCAACGATGGTGTTCTTGAAACCATTTTCATGATCTTGAACTTCCCCAATGATGACGGATGTCATAGGTGGTATTGTTTCAAGACCGCAAAGTTGAAATTGAAACGTGATCTACTTGAAGAGACTGAAATCCTATGAATCATCGATCTCAAAGGTGGTATGATATTGATCATGAACATGCATCTCCCATTCTTTGATTGCATTCACAAATCACTTTGCTCCTATCCTCTAAATTTTTTTTTCTCTTTTATAGAGGAACAATGACCATAACTCAATCCAAATGAGAGCTTCATGCTTACCCTATGAAATCATAGTAGGGAATCAACTCCCCTTGCATTGAATGAAAAATATATCATTAATAGTAGGTAAGGTGTCGTTTGTTTTCCTTCCACAACTCATTGCATGGGGATTCAGGAAGGATTTCTCTAAAACTATAAGTTTAGTTTGGGTGGTTTGAGGCATGGGTGGGTTGGATTTCCTTGGTGGGGTAGTCATTGCTTCATGTTGGTTTGCCTCATTTCAAAGTTGGGATTCGTTAGCCAAGTGGGTACAATGATGGGTATATTGATCATGTGCACCTCAAAAGAGAATGGATGGTTTGTATGTAATTGAGAGTACTTGTCCTATTTAGGCGGCTTGTTGGGGTCTTGGTCTGTGGGATTCACACCAATGTTGTCAGGTGGGTTTGTAGGTTGGTTTCCACGTCTCTCTTGTTGGTTATTTCCCATGTTCTTTCCCTGATTATTTTTCTTGGTTTGCACTTGTTGATTATTAGACATAGTGGGGGAGGAATGTTTTGTTGGGAATACACTTTCCCTTGTGGAAAAGGGAGAGAAATAGGGTGTGGTTGAAATGGAATGGTTGTTGAAGGGCCAGAAAAAGGGCAGCATGGGTTCATGGATGGAGGTGCAACAAAGGAAGTTTAAGCACCACCACACATGGTGCCATTACATGAGAGACCATAAACATGTGGGGATGAGGCAGCAGGTGAGTAGGAGGTACTTATTCTTGTGTGATGAGGCACATGATAAATCTGGATTGTAGATAAAAGTGGCGACGAATACTTGATTAGGACGCACTACATTCAGAACATGTCCATATGCATAACCACTTACTCAAGAGGGGTAACATACATATAGGTTGGGTAAGGACGTGACAGTGCTAATGATACCATTTGCAATGTGGGATTCCCTGAGTAGATATTTTAGAGAGGAGTCTCTATGAGGAGGATCAGGGATGATGGAATATAAATAATTGGTCTACAAATAGATTAATTTAGGTTGAATTATGGATATTTTAGGATATACTCTTCCTTGGTTTGAGGTCATTCATAGGCTATGTCCTTAGTAATGGCAAGGAGTAGGGATTTGAGAAACCAGCCCAAAAATATCTAGTCATCAAGTTTGATCTTGCACATACTTTTGCATCTATGCCACTCATGGATGCGGTCCATGATGTGGGTGGCGGAATTTTGTCGATAAGAGAGAAGGATTTCCACTCCATCATCATATCAAACAGGTAATTGAAAGAACTGGAAGAAGTTAGACACCAACGACACAGAGTTAGGATGTGTTACGTGGGGTTGGTCCAAATACCACTTACAAGTGACACTAGTGAGGGTTTTCTAGAGCAGGATTACCATGATGGAATCATCTATGATGTGGTTTGACAACCACCATAGGTGAAATTACATGATGTGATTTTGGGGTTCCTCCACATCCCTCCCTTCAAACTTTGGGATGTATGATAGGAGTCACTTGGTTGGAATAGGGGGTTATTTTGGATCATGGTGGATCAGATTTTTGGTAAGCCTTGCCAAATCAAGGAGTTTGAGGCTATCCATAAATGAAAAACTCACATTCATGGGACCATTGAGCAGAGGATTTGTCAGGGGATGGTTTTTCATATGTGGGTTCCTAATGGGTGGGTTTTCCATGAGGGGTTTCCCAATGAGTAGGTTCCCTATGGGTGGATTCCTTGTGTGTGGGTTCTTAGATGGGGGATTCCCCCATCCAAAACCACCTCCAACTAATCCCCCATAAAAGGAATTGGGGCTACTACCACTACATGAGAGGATATGAGTAGTCATCGGGTTGTGTGTGGGTGAGTATTTGGGTGACTCGAACTAAGAGGAATTAGAATCAAACTCGAGTGTCTCGGGAAGTGGTCCTAACAACGGTGAAGTATGTTGGACCGGGGTTCAATGAGTGCAGTCTAAGAAATTGTACTAAGCTTTCTGCCCCTGAATTATACCAAAGTACGCCGAAGGATAAATAGTGATTGGCATGTGATTTTGAAATGGGTATGATATAAAAATAGGCTCAAAAATACTAATTCAACCAAGTGTGCAAGAGAATATCTCTCAACAAAAGTGGCACTCGGGCCAAAAGGATAAAAATCCTAATGCAACCTAGCGTGCAAGAGGATAGATCACAACAAAGAGGTGCACAGGTTAAAAATAATCTCAAAAAAACAATTGCAAGCATGTTCTATAGCAAGTGAGCAACAACAAAGTGAACATAAAACCAACAAGAAACACTCCTATAAAAATAAAAATATACGCTAATCTATCATATAAATGAGCACGCAAACACCTAACTAAAAGATTGAATCCCTCACAAATCTTATCCCTTGTAGGGTGATGAAATATGTAGTCAGACAATACGAAATGGAAGACTAATATGGCCAATGGATATCCCCTTACCGAATGGGATTTTGGATAAAATATCCCTAGAAGAATGACAAATAGGATACATCATTCAAGGAACATCCAAAATGGATACCCACAACTTATGTCTGTAGAAAATGAGTAGGTGTCCTTTGGTATAGAGTGGATAGCGACATTCCACCCAGATCTTTGTAATCAGTCTTGCCAATTTCCATACTAAGGGAGATCCCCTCCGTAAAATCGGTCTCAACCATTTTCAATAAATACAAGAGAACTTTAGTACCCTAAAAAAAAACAACTATGTCTCAGATATAAGTGAAAAAGGAGAATTATTTGGATGACTATCCCCATTGTCTTACCTAACTACATGATTATTTTGTTTTCCTCAAATAAGGTTAGTGCGTGTTAAGTTATGGTTTATTTTAAGGCTTCACTTGTGGCATGAACCAACAATATTTTAACTTAGAGAGTGTTTTGTGTGCACTGGTGGTGTGTACATCATGCAACTAAGAAAATAAATGTTGAACAAAAATGATAATAAACAATACTAGGTTAAGGATTTTCTTGAAAACATCATTTCATCATAGAAATGTTACTATTAAGCATTCAATTTTGAAAACATAAAAATATTATTAAGCAAAAATTGACTTCTCAACAAACACTCATTATAACAGTAAGCAATGCAGTCTAAAGAAATCTCTAACATAACTAAAGAAGCGGCAGATACTAAAACATCAAGACTTTTTCTTCAATGAAAGAACTGAAAAAAGTTTAACATAAATACCACTACAACAAGCAAATGATCACAAGCAAAAAACAAAAATTGATGCTTACACTTGTTTTTTGTTTTTTATTTTTATTTGGGAGAGGGAAACTCAAATGGATTATGTAACTTTAAAGAAGAATTTATAGAAACAAATTACATAAATGAATTTCTCTCGAAAAAATACACATTTTGAAAAAAAATCATGCAAATCCAAGTCGAGGAGGCAAAACTATCTTAGTTTAAAAATTGGCAATTTTCAGTAATTTTTTGTACATACGAAAATATTGCAGAGGATACCTTGAAACAATAAAGGCTCAACTTAAGTAATAGGGGTATATTCAAGATTGTTTTAGGACTCTAATCACTCGGGAATCAACAAACATATAGATGACAAGTCAAAACAGAGAAATAAAACTCAAACAATGGCCAAAAAGAATAGACAAGCATAACCAGAGAACAATAGAGATCATCCACAGTGGAGTTGTCAAAACTATTATTGGTTTTTACAAACTAGTATCTACCAAAAGCACCTACGGAATCCTTAGTAAAAGTTTGGAAAAGAAAAATTAACAACTAACAAACATAAATTAAACATTATGCTAAGCATGTAAATAAACATACTGAAGAACAATAAAGTGAAACTAAACTAACATCAGGTGCATTCTTTAATGCATGCATAAGACAAATAAAAGAATTGTTTTTCCTTTCATTAAATAATGAATTGTACATAAACCAAAGGTTACCTCAGAGTAGTGGTGACATGGACGTTGCAACAATATGAACAAGGATGCTCCTAGTCTCCTAGCATCCTACTATTTTCTAGCCAGACGTCACAAGGTGTAGATCTCCGACAAGGTGAGAAATGAACACAAAAGGGAGTTCAGATATTGAGAATATTTTTGTAGAATAACGGCTTGAGCAATGTATGGAGAAATTCATTCTAGCTGATGGTTCATTTATATGCACGACCTATAGCTTTAGGATAAGAATAAGATTATGATTTTTTATTTTTGACTTTTGTTTTTTATTTTGTGCTTTTCACCTTTTTTTTATATTCTTTCCCAATTGGGCTATCATAGGTGTTGTACCAGGTTCTTCTTTTTGTTGATAAAAATGAGAAACGCCAAAAAAACAAGTTTGAGTATAAGTTGTTGATTTTTTAGATAATTGAGCAAATTAATTTTGTAAAATAGTCATTTTTAAGTCTAATTTTGATTTTTTGGTTTTACCATGATGAAATAGTGAAAATAGAATGTGGTAATGATGTACAGGTATGATGAGGATAATAACAAGATAGGTAAGCAAAAGTTAGATGTTAACAATAAAATATACATATTAGACGCTTAGACGCTCTAAGTATATGAGAATTTTTAGTTCACTATAGAGTGAATGAATACATGGTTGTTTTACAAGTGAGGCCCACCCAAAAAACTTATCTAAGGATGAAAGGCTAACAATACTCAGCCTGTTGTAGAGCATTTAATGCAACTGCAGTAGGCATGTCAACCCTTGGATTAAAACTGTTTAAGATCTAAGGGCTAACATGCCTGTTGCAGTCGCATTAAATGCTTTGCAGCAAGCTGAGTATTGCTGGCCATGATGAAAACACTATATTATTATGTGTTATTTGAATTTATTAATGATCAAAAGAGTTTATAACGCATTCTTACTAACATTAACATACTTGTGAGTTGCCTCAGTTATACCTATTAAGGTTGACAATGCCATGGATTGGGTATTTTTAAGTTTGATCTAGAGTGAAAGCATGGTTGTTTGTTAAGTGAGGCCCACCTAGAAAGCTTATTGAAAAATGGAAAAATAAATTATATTATTTTTGTTATTTAAATCCATTAATGGTTCAAAGAGCTATATGATACATTGTGTATACTCTTCTCTTATTTGTTAGTTCCCTTAATTATACCCATTTAGGTTGACAATTCCATCGAAAATGCATAGGACGTGCTCTTCTCTTATTTGTTAAATCCCTCAATTATACCTATTCAAGTTGACAATGCCATCGAAAATGCATAGAACGTACTCTTCTCTTATCTTAGTTCCCTCAATTATACATAGAACGTACTCTTCAAAATGCATAGCATTAGAGGAATTTTGGGGTCTAAAATGGGCCTCCTAAGGAAAATAATAAAATAATAGTTAAAATAATAAAATAATAGTTAAAATAATAAAATAATATTGATTAATTTTGGAGGAAGAAAGAAAAAACTACTTTTTGTGTTCGTATTTTCTACATATCTCCCTGTGTTTTTACTCAAATTTCGATTGGGAGAGCTCGTTGGATGTGGAATTTGATTCTGCATCCAACGAGTACCCACACTGCATACTTGTGACAGACCTTGCTACCCCAAAAACAAGAAATACCTGAAAAAATGTGATGATGACATCATCATCATGTTTTCCAAGTATTTCTTGTTTTTGGGGTGGCGAGGTCCATCAAAAGTATGCAGTGTGGGTACTCGTTGGATGCGGAATAAAATTCCACATCCAACGAGCTCTCCCGATCGAAATTTGAGTAAAAACACAATGAGATATGTCGAAAATACGAACAAAAAAAGTAGTTTTTTTTAATGACAAATATGTAAATTCAACCATTATGGTTGACTTATTTTATTGAAATTCTATTGGTTCTTGAATTCCAACTCACAAAAACTATTTTTGGCACGTTTTCTTATAAGGCCCATTTTAGACCCCAAATTTCCTCTAATGAACGTACTTTGATTAGAGTCCTAGCTATTGTATGAACCTAAGAAGGGGTGATGTAATTCACATAGAGATGTTTTCGATAAGGTTTCATATATAATATAATTGAAAATTAGGGATATCGTGGATTTTGATTGGAAGTCTATAAAAACTAATGAAAACATGCATTATCATTTGTTATTTGAAGGTATCAAATATTAAAAAGGTTCCATGATGCATTGTGTTTAAGCTTCTTTTATTAATTGTGAGTTTCTTCAAGATTATCTAGTTAGGTTGACGATCCCATCTTAAATGGGTAAGAAATATTTTTACTATAGTTTTAGCTTTGCTTTGTATCTAAGCACGCATGATTTAATGTTTGATGGTTTCATCATGGATGGCATAATGTATTTATTGATATATCATCTAGCTTATTTTGCTTCTGTAGACATTAATCATCTAACTATGTATGAAATTAAGTTTGAAGGTGATCCTGAAATGTATTGGATGGAACCAATTCTAACTGATATTTATTCTAGCATAGTCACACATATTCGATGCACGAGTTCATGAAAATAGCCTAAGAATATTAAAATAGGAAGTTACAAATAATAAGGGATTTCCAACTTAGACTTCCTAGCTTCATATTAGAATTTCCCAAGTTAGTGTCGTTCATGTGTTGATTCATATCCAATAGAGATGGTTAGTTAGGCTTCCTTGAATTGTAGTGCTAGGATATACCCTCCAAAACAATTTTTGTTATAGTTGCACAAACTTTTGGCAACAAGCATTGGTATTTTTAGTGGCGGTTTTTGTGTTGGTTATGGAGCCTGATCTTCTTGATTCATAGATGTTATTATTTTATTTGTGTTTGGATCCCAACACCTAACGGAGGGTTTTGGTGGGGCTTGCCTCCCCACTATAGTCGTCAGGAGGGTCCAGGGGGGATGGTGACTATTTTGGGAGCCCCCCACTGGTAGAGGTTCGAGGGTAGTGCCCCTATAGTGAAAATTTAGGAAAACGTGCCTTGTAAAATGTTGTAATTTCAGAGCCATGACTTGGTCAATAATGGGTGATTTATGGGCCCATGGTTTTGTGTATCCCGTGGTATTTTCCCATGGTATTCCCTTTATAAAAGGAAGACATTGTAATATGGCTATGTATTGTATTGTAGCATTGTAAAAATGATCTTTGTGATTGTGTGAGAGAGTGAAGAGGAAGTGCAGTGGGTTTGTTGTAGGTTATCTCACTTCATTTTTGTTGGACGATATAATAATAAAGGACTGGCAATTTATGTATGAATGTATCCCATATTGGGTGAACCACGTTATATTGATGTCTCTCTTGTAATGTGTTTATGTTTTAATATTTGCATCTTGTTTAATTGTTATTTCTATGCGATCATGTTTTTGAACATTTTGTCCATTCCCCAAATTTAATAAGTTTTAGCAATAATTTTTTCTTGTCACCAAATATTAGTTTGAGAGTTCTAGTAATAGTTTCTAGTGGCAATTTAGAGCTCTAGTATTAGCTTTTGCTCATCACTAAAATTTATCATGGTCTTTTTAGGAGTAACTTTTGATTTTTTGTTGTATTTTTTATGAGTCACCAAAAGCTATCTAGGTTTTAGTGGTATTTTTTGTTGCTTTTGGTAGCGGTTTTCTTCTACCACCATAAATCTCTTCAATGGTGAGTTTTGCAAAATTGATGCCATAGACCCCTTTGTAGGTGAGGAAAGTTTTTTCCAAAGGCATGTTCAACAATAGTGTTTCTGAGACCACCACTATAGTCCTCATAGATGATAATTCTCCCAACTACCACTATTTTTTTTAAGATATGTTTGATTGACACCTTTGGCCGTAGATTTTATTCCCTACCATTGACCTTTTTGGTAGAAATTTCTACAACAATTTAAAATCATTGCTAAGTCTTTTTAATGATGGTTTCCACACTGATTTATACCACCACAATAGTCTTTTTTTCATTGGTTTTAAAAATACCACAAAAAAACCCTATCTTTAATTATATAAATTTGTATTTACAATAATAGAGATAAAACCACCATTATAAGGCCTTTCATGATGGTTTTTTCTTGTCGTAGAAGACCAAAATTTTAGTTATGACCCTTATGACTTGATCAATAATCTTTACCAAAGTACAATAAATTATTTTATTTGGTTCAACAGAGAAGACCATTCTCAAAGCCCTTTTCCTTTTGAATTGGTGCAAATGCTCATATTTAAGTTAAGTTACCAATGTACTTGGGTTTAGGGATGGATACAACACTTTTTTAAATAGGAGACTTTAATTCATTAGAGTATAGTGTCTGAACATATACACATATGAAAAATTGATTAAAATAAAATAAAATTATAAGCATGCACATTGCATATTGCCATAATATCATTTTGAGTGAGTAGCAAGAAACACATGCACATTGTTTCATTAAAATTTTGAACAATCAACAATGAAATAGTGGTTATAAAACATTGAACAACCAAATTGATCACTATCAAATTGAAATTTACATTTATTGTTGGTCTTGCCTCCTAAATCTTGAAAAGTTTAAGCACGTTTCAAGTACATATGTTATACAAAATAAAAAATTATTATCAACAAGCTTTGCTCTCTGCTCTCCATATATGTGACATGTTGATGGCATATAACCACTTCACTCTCCATATGATTGTCCACAACTTTCTAGTGAGAATATAGCACCAAAAACCCTTTACAATTGAACTATTTTATCCTTTCACTAGATTGTTTCTCCCATCATCGCTAGAAATGAAAGGGTAAAAAGAGGATTATTTTCTCTTTTGTCAATATGAGAGTGTGAGATAAAACACAGATTAAGGTTTTGGGGAGGGCCCCATCAAATCCTTGTTTTTCTTGGACTTTAAAAAAAATTAAAGTATATTTTTTTCTAAGGGCATGCCTTCAAAGTACTTAAAAGACCCCAAAATCAAGGTTTGTGTACCCATTTCATCCAGGTTTTTCTTAGAGGTAACCATTCCTACATCCAATATAAAGATACATGAACTTGGGATGGGTTTAGGCAACATATCCCTAGGAGTCGATACCTATGCAATGTAGTATTCAAGCAATAAAAAAAGAAGTGTAAGGTAAATAGAAGACATGGCCAAGCTTTAGGGAATAAATATTCCAAAGGAGAAGACATGTTATGTACCTAAGAACATATTTTTATGTATGCAAGTAAATTTATGATTATGAACTATTTTGTGTATGTTTTCATAATTTTTTAATATTGTTTTATTTGATATTTTTTACAAGGCCATTTACATTAAGTAAATCCTTAAATAAATAATTAGTGTATACGATTAAAGAGTTACATTGAATCTTAATTATCTTATAAAGATAATTGGGACTACATGATATAAACTTTTAGGCTTTTTTTTTGAGAAAAGAATATTTTCCTTTTTTTATAATTTCATAATTTTGTAATATTGTTTTATGTTTTTATTCATTTGATATTTTGCACAAAGCCACTTGCATTAAATAAGTCTACAAATTGATCATTAATGTGTTTTTTTTAAGATAAATCCACCGATACTTCTCTACATTTCATGGATGGTAAGGGTGGTAGGTCGTCGATCATCCTAGCATAAGGCCTGGACCTGAAGGACTCAAGGCTCAAACTCATGACCAGAGTGTTCATACGTCTTACCGATTGAGATAACCATTGGGGCTAAATCATTAGTGTGTTGATGGTTAATTATTAAATAAAAGTCTAATTACATTATACTAATAACTTAGGCCGCATTATAGGCTTTTAGTTTCATTTTTTAATAAATGAATGATTTCTATTCTTGCTTATCGTCATTCTATGATATCTTTTTTCATCTTTTAAAATTATAAGTGCATTTCAAGTTGGAAGTGCACATGCAATGAGGTCCTTTGTTCTTGATATCTTCTTTATTTATCTTTATATTTCTCATTTATTAATATTTTGTTTAGCAACAATGTTGACTTTATTTCTCTAAGCCATATTTGTCATTTATTAACATTTGGCTTAGTAGTAGTGTCCATTTGTATTACATATACATTTTTTTAAAAATAATTAAAATGTTGGCTCCCATAATTACAAAAAAATCTATAGTGAAAAAAGTCACTTTCACATAGGCTTACTTCTATTCCTAAGCACCATACAATCCTCTTTGGGTTTTACAAGCATCCCACATAAGTTTTCTTCCAGTTAGATTAGGAGTTACTATTGCAGCCCAAAGTCTCTACCATTTTTTTCTAAATCTAAGTTGGGGTCCTTTAACTCTCATTATCATTATGATTGAGGTTGATAAACTAAAATAAGAAAAAATAAAATTCAAATGTTAATAAAAATGGTGAGGGTGAGTGCACAAAGTTGAGGTTCTATTTTGGCGCATTAGATGCAATACAAAACTGAAAAAATAGACATCCATCAACTTGCATGGATATTTTGAGACACTTACACAATGAATCTTGCAATGAGTAAAAAAAAAGAAATATAGGAAATTGAATGACCTTTCCAAATATATAATTTTTTTCTATTGAAAATGATTTTAACTATCTAAAGTTAGATATTTTTTAACGGGAACTTTTTATTTTTGGGACAAATTATAAGGTATATGTTTTTGTGGGTGTAGTGTCTTAGTGTCTAAATGATGGAATAAACTTACGAAAACCGCGATACATATAGAGAACATATAGTACTAGTGCACGACTATTTTTCCAATAATAAAAATAATTTTTTTAATTTTTTTTTAATTATCTAAGAAATCAAATCTCAAAAACGGTACGTCAATTGTGGGTGCAACGTTTGAATGTCTTAATGCAATTATTTGAAAATGAATTTTTTATAGCATGTAGAGGTTGGTGTTCTTTAGTGCACTATACGATTTGTTTTGAAATGGTTGAGAAATGAAAGAGATATGGATGAAACACTAACAGTGTGTTTTTTAAGTTGAGGAGTGATGACAAAAGATAAATAAGAAAAAATTATGTATTCTTCTTAAAATTTACATATT